>CM067298.1:114403889-115003889 GCA_034231615.1 Meghimatium bilineatum | reverse complement strand
GTGATTATGGCTCTCCACAGTTCTCTATCTCCAGTATTATGTACCAAGATCGTTGTTGTTTCTAAGCCGTGCCAGGTTGTTAAACTGACTAATATTTTCTCATGTTGTCTCCCTCTGTTGCCTTCAATCTTGCCTGTTGTGACTATGTTCTCCAAACCTCCTTGTCTCATAACGTAGCCAAAAATTAAGATTGTCTATTTCTTATATTATTGGTTAAGCTCCATTTCACTGTAGACGCTTTCAACATCTCCATATTAGTTTTCCTGGAAGCCCATGGTATTATCAGCATTCTTCTGTAGATACACATCTATATTGAATCCTAGCAATAGAGATCCACATCATAAAAATCCTAGCAATAGGCATGGGAAAAATGTCAACTACTTCAGTACTATGGCAATCCTAGTAATTATCATCATCATTAAGTGAGGTCTCCGCAACGAAGGTTGGCTGCAATGTATCTCCAACATCTCCTGTCTCTTGTCTTACTCTGCTAGACTGTAACCTGTCCATCGTGTGATGTTACTCTCCCACTTGTATTTCTGCTTACCTCTTGTTCGCTTCCCTTTGACTTTACCCTCAAGTAAGGTCTTCAATAAGGTGTCATGTCTTTTAATGTGTCCAAAGTATTTTATTTGCCTGATTTTTATTTCTCTTAGTAGTTCTTTTTCCATATTAAGTGTTTTTAGGATCTCTTTATTTGTTTTCTTCTCTTTCCACGATGTTCTCCCTATTCTTCTATATACCCACATCTCAAAGGCATCAATTGTGTCTTCTAATTGTTTATTTAGTGTCCATGTTTCTGAGCCATACATTAATATAGAATAGATGTAGCATTTTATAATTCTCATTTTTAGCTTGTTTGTAATTTGTTTAGATATTAATAATTTCCTCATGTCATTGAACGTACTTTTAGCCATTCCTATTCTTCTTTTAACTTCTGTTTCACATCTGCCATCATTTGTGTCCAAGATATTGATAATGTTTTACTTGTAGTTTCTTTCCATGTATGTGTATGTTTACCTTCTGTTCTACTGTGTCTTTGCTTATTATCATGGTTTTTGGGTTTTTTTAAATATTTATATCCAGTCCATATTCATTACATGATTTATTGACTTGATATATTAGTCTTTGTAGTTCATGTTCACTTTCTGTTAAAAGAACAGTGTCATCTGCATATCTCAGATTGTTTATTATTTTCCCATTGATCTTGAGTCCTGGCATTTCTTCTATATTTTTAAAGATATTCTCTGTGTAGATATTAAATAGGTTTGGTGATAAAATGCATCCTTGCCTTACCCCTTTTCTTATTTCTATGTATGGTGAGTAGCTGTTTTCACACCTTATTGATGCAGTTTGTTCACAATATGTATTTCTAATCAGTCTGATGTCTTTTCCATCTATGCCTATTTCATGAAGACATTTGATTAATTATTCATGTTGAACTCTGTCAAAGGCCTTGCTGTAGTCTATGAAGCAAATATAGATGTTTTTTTTGGGACATCTATATATTTATCTATCACTAGCAGGATATTCAGTATAGCTTCTCTGGTTACTTTCCCATGCCTAGCAATAGGCATGGGGAAAATGTCAAAATTAAAGTCAAATTAGTTATAATACTTCAGCACTGTGGCAATAGTGTTACTAAATATATCTCATTAGAGTTATTATACCCTTTCAGTATTACTGCGTCTATAGAATATAGTGTTTTGATGTAATTTGTTGGTAAATCCTTTAATAATCAAAATTATTCTATGATTTAATACAATGAAAGTAATGTATAATGATGACTAGTATTATGAGAAATATACATGATTCTTATTTCTGGAATAACTCTGAGGCTTAACAGAAATTCATTCAGACAATGAAAATATTCATTATTATAATTATAGGCCCTACTTATGAAACACTGAGCATTTCAAAAAGCCTCCCATGATTTCAATTTTTAAATACATATTCAAGACAGCACTGTCATACCTTCAAAATTTGTAAAGTCTTGGCAATTGAAGATAAGTATGCTCTGGATTACTAGTCAAATGAAGTATTAAATGGTTGTCTAGTACTAGTCTTAAAAATATAGCACATAAATCAGAAATGTTATCCTGTACATTTCAACGGAGAAATCTCAGCCAATGTACCACTACTATTGTTTACAAGTATACAGAATACTCAAACATTACCTGATGCACTGAACTCAGGGGATAATAACACTATACCCAAGAAGTACCCCCTTATACGAAGGGAGATCAGAAAGTAATGCATCACATTATTTTTTCTCAGGAACTTTTATTCAAAATGCAAGAGATTTGTACACAATGCACATGGATATGTCCTGTAAACATCCTATTGCTCAACAAAATCCCACCTACTTGTATGGAATATGTCAGCAAGAAACAAGTGCACATATGCCTTGCCAGTACTAGGTTTTGTCCTGACCAGGTAGCCATTTATTCACTGTTTGAACCACATCCTCATTACATAAACAAATATTTATGGAATAAATACACAAACTCATTAATGGTAATATTTCAAAATTCTGTCTTACCATCACTCCTCATGAAACTGAAACTAGGGCCAATTGATGAATCAGTCCTATACAATCTAAGAGGGATAATAACTCTCTCTGCATTGCTCTGCTGCTCTCCAACATAGATATCAATGTTTTCAGAATCCAAACGAACATAGTCAGAATCTACAAAGAAATTTAATTATAGTACATAATGGTTCCATACAATTACGGCCTACTAAAAAAAGCAAACTAATTCAAATGCATTCATTCAACAAAACAAACTAGTTCAAATTCATTAATTACAGAAAACACCAGTTCAAATGAATTCATTGAACACAACAAACAAGTTCAAATTCATTAATTTAACAAAATAAACTAGTTCCAAATGCATACATTAAAAAAAATAAAAAACTACCGTATATTTCAGTTTACAAGCCAATCTGTTTATAAGCTGAGTATGTGATTTTAATGCCAAGAAAGTGTCAAAAGTGGAAAATCCGTTTATAAAATCCATTTATAGGCATACTTAGGAAAAACATAATACAGAGGAATCCTGTTATTATAATGAAAGGACAAGCAAAATCATGCTAAAAGGCAATTAACGCAAACTTAAGTAACTGTAAGATGCACAGTCATTTCTTTCATTTGCCCCACTCACATTCACTGAAATAATAGGATAGTTGGAAACAATACATCAAAGATAACACAGTACGACCTTCCCAGGCAGTGTCCACAGCCATAACCATCTGCAATAGAAATACTGCTGAAGGTCCCACCACAGCAGTCATTAAACCCTCACAGCCAGTTACTAGCATTGTTTCCAAGCTATCATATTCATTCAGTCAGGAAGGCTGGCAATTACCACATCATTTGTGCCTATGAACTGCACTAAGATCACACAGAAATTGCTGGAGGAGCTAGATATGAAAATATGTTTCAAGGTTTTACTATTCTTATCCGAGGGTGTAAAGAAAGTTTTAGACCAACATCAGTCTTCACAGCCCATATAAAAACTGAAGTCGTGCAAATGAGCCTTGAAACTTACTATGTGCCATAATGAATGTTTGCATTTTCAGAATGAATTTCAAAGCCCCAGAGTTATTACAAGTGCACAATCCTACTTATTATAATTCTATGCCTAGATTTACATTATTTTCTATATATCGTACAATCTCAATTTTGAAAACTCCAAATTTTTTATAATTAATACCCCACACTCATGAACGACGTATATAGGCAGTTTATCCCGAATGCTGCCAATTTGAAACAATGTACAATCTGCCGAAGACGGATGTGTCGGGCCATTGACGCAAATAAAACGGCGACACAACACATTTCCATTCTCTGGACTGCATTCTGCTGGAAATCTAGTAGGACATGTCCTGCTACAAGAGAATTCAGCAGGAGTTTGAGAATGTACGCTGAAGAAGAAGAAGAAGAAACAATGTACTTTCCGGGATAAGCTATTTTTCAATAACATGCATTTTTAGCAATACATATTTTTAGCGATATGCAAAGGGGGATTTCTGTATTTCTGAAGTATAGTGATTTCGACAATCATTGAAATTAGTCTAGAATGGCTAGATAAAGTGTGGGGGCAGAGAAAGGAGGGTCGCTTTAAAAAACAAACCATCCATGCTAATATGGAAATCGTTTCAGGCAAACATCTCACCAAGAAAGTTGAAAAACGATGCAGTGAGATAGGAGTTGTCTGTATTTGTAATTCTTGAGCCCCTCTTGAGCAGCTAGATATCTCCTTTAACAAATCATTTAAAACAGACTCTGAGCAAAATGGAATGACTGGATGGCGCCATCTGATTTAGCTGTAATGAAGAGTGGAAACGTAAAAAAGGTGTCACCACAATCGCTATGTGGGTCAAAGAATCATGGTAGGATATTTCATCACAATTGATCGTCCGATCTTTCAAAAAGTTCTCCATTAGTAATGTAATGGATGGAAGTGAGAAGTGATTATATATGGGACAGAGGACGAAATTCATGAACTGTTTCAGAATTCAGCGTTTCTGACTCCGAAGGATTTAAATGACATTTTGTACCAATACGTCATTTTCCTGCTACAGGAGAGCCTATTTGACTGTATTCTGTGCTACCGTTTTTATGGCTCTACCAGTAATACTTGAAAAAAAATTTTGTTGCTTGCATATATAAAGTCTGCTCAGTGTTAATGTAAAACTGTGACCTTTGCATAGTTCGAGTTCACACGTCTTATTTGTGTTTACCAGTACATTGCGACATGGAAAGTGACATTGAAGTTTCTTTTTTTGATAGGCATATGTAGTGTTTCGGACAATGAGGAGGAAATTCGTGGTAGGCATACTAATTGTGGCATCATGGATTTCATCAAACCTGTATCGTTTTTCCAGTAGAATTCTGACCTCGAAGGATTTGAATGACTGTTTGCATATGTACCGCTCTATTTTTTCATGCTACAGGTATTTGACTTTATTATGTGCTCTCGTGTTTTGTGTTTCTACCGCTAGTTTTTTTAATTGTTTTATTGTACGCATATTATCTGTTTCTAAAGCCAAGACCCATAAATCAATTGCGGAAATATATACAAAATTCTTGGCTTATACACAAAAATATACGGTAATTCAAATGCACTCAATAAATAAAACAAATATATACAAAATTCTTGGCTTACACACAAAAATATACGGTAATTCAAATGCACTCAATAAATAAAACAAACTAGTTAAGATGTATTCTTTCAACAAAACAAAGAAATTCAAATTCACGCCTGCGTTTCCCACAAAGGGTCAAAGTGACCCATAGACTACTTTGAAGTTAGATGTGTCAGATCAAAAGGTGCAGATATCACAGTTAAGCTGTAAATCATGACACAATGTTTTCTATTTTCTGGACTACATTCTGCTAACCTTCAGCAGTTTGAGAATGAAAACAGAAGAAGATGAAATTCATTTATTCAACAAAATAAACCAATTCAAATTCATTCAATCAACAAATTAAACCACTCAAAGATTTGTGCAGCATCTTTCTACTATAATCCTTGCTTATTCCACTCTGAACTCACCATTCATAATGGTTCTATATGGCAATAGTTCTAAACTTTTATAAATCATAGCCCCCAATTAAGTTTATGCAAAAGATATTACAACATCCCAGAACATGTATACAACAAATAGAGAGATGACAACAGGATTTTTTTTTAAAAGCAGTCTTTCTGAAAGAAGAAACTAAACAAATTAAAACAAATTAATCTAAAGGTGTGTGCATTTATTTTACCTTTCTTTAACCTTTAGGCCCCTATGGTCGCAACATTGCGCCTTGCGTGTGCGTCCCACCTTGCCTGTGGTCGCAATCATACGCCATACGATATCGCTCCATTCCCGAGTACGGAACTTCACGAAGTTAAAGCTTATATGACGTAGAATTCCTGCTACATGAAGCTAGGAATACGTCACAGTTTAAAGGTCAAATTCCTTTACTCATTATGATTATAAGAGAGAGAAAGCCAGTTGAATTTGTCAACACATTTCTAGAGCGACTTTAGCCATTTTTGGCCGTATTTTACTATCATATTGAGTACTGCGTGGCATGGGTAAGTGATCGTGACTACATGTTCTAATTGTTGTTTTTTGTGTTTAATATGTTATTTGATCAGAATTTTGTGTAGTCACTCAAAAACACAAAAATAATATGTATCAGGGGTGCCACATGTGTGCATGGACAATAATTACATTGTGTATCGGGCTAGACCTAGTGTTGACCGGACAGACGTTATATAAGATTTCTTCACATTTTATTAGTTTTTTAGTCCATATTATATTAGTTTGGATATAAAACAATATATATACATTAAGTATAGGTATTTATGAGGATTTTATCAATGTTGCCACACATTGCTCATATATTAGGGTCGTCACGAAGATTTATTTGCAATTTTAAAAATGGCGTTTTGCATTTTTCACCCAAATTTTCAACTTCACAACTTGCTCACAACTGTCTTATCACACATACAACAACAACAAGATTATATTCACTATTCACTCCTTTATTTAGATGTGCAAACATTATTTTGATATCTATTAAAACAAAAAAGTTATGTTTTCAAAACACCCACCATCAATAACCCAAAATTTCCAAAAAATAAGTCAGGCCCCAGGGGATGTTTCTTAATTTTTAAGTCAGAGCCCTAAAGGTTAAATAGACCTACTATTTGAATTGTGTTTTTTCATATCAATCTCCACTTTTGATTTACCTAACGAGATCTTTCTGGTATAGTGGTTAAGCCGCTAGCTTTGTGCTCAAGAGGTTACAGGTTGAATCCGGCTCACATCATCTTGTTTATAAAGTGGACTTTTTTTTTAATCCCTAGAGATTAACGCTTGAAGCTATGGAGCAAGAGTTATGAGTAGTACTTTTGGCAAGTGGTGTGTCACTTCCTTGAGAGAGACAGGGGACATTTGGGATAACTTGAGTAAAATATAGTCAATTCTCAAATTTTAAAGAAAAATACTAATATTGGGGTTTAACCTGACCTTAAAGAAGGAGAAATAATAGGTTGCAAGTCCATACAAGAACTAAAAGTACAGGCAGTGGACCGCAACACATGGAGAATCAAAACCTGTGCCCTATGTGCCGCCTGTGGCACGAAAGGAACAAACTAACTTAAGTGTTTGTGAATCTATCATCTACTCTCATTTACTTCAAATTAATATAAATATAATCAACTTACCAGCATCGCTGTCACCTCTGCTGAGTTGATTGCTCTCTATGACATTTTCAGGCGAAACTTGTAGAAAGTTCAATTCTTCACAATGAACTGAAGATGACCTGAAAAATTGTTGATTAATTTCAGCAGTGGTCATCGTTAAATTGGTCTGTTGTGCACCCAGACTGTTTTTGAAGGTAGGATACACTTAGGTCAAAACAAGTAAGATAAATATTACTCATAATTAGAAAAGACTATTTAATTATTTTTATCACAATCACATATTATACCAGGTCATGCAGGTTATCATGATGGATCTCCACTAACATTTGTCCAGTTTACTAGGTATGATCACGATAGAACCCAGAGGGATTATAAGCTCATCCTTCTTTTTACTTTCAGTTCCAGATTGGTGCTTATTAAGGGATTAACTCTTATAGTTAAAGTTTCTAACAAAGATTTTGAAGTCTCAAATTTCTTAATTTCTGCAAGAGGAAAATAGGAAAACAAAGCTACAACTATTAAGACATTATATTTTCATATGGTTGTGAGACTTAAAATTTGACAACTGTACCACAAAAGAAAATATCAGCATTTGAAATAAAGTGATATAGAAACGTTCTAAGAGTATCATAGACAGAGACAATTCAATGCAGATGTTCGCAAAGACCAAAATATAGAGAAAGACTGGCTTCTGAAACATTTAAAAAATGCAAGTTCACATATCTTGGGTATATAAAAAGATACAATGGGTTAGAAAGGTTACCTTGGAAGGACAGGTTCCAGGAAAAATAAACTTCTGAAAATGTTGAATATAACTTACAAATGTGTCTTCTGTGTTTTGTTTACATGTGTCTTTTTTGTTATGTTTACAAGTGTGTTGTATGTGTTATGTTCATATGTATTTCTTTGGTGTTATGTTTATTAAGTGTCCGTCAATCTATTTGATTGTTCATATGATACTTTAGACAGAATATTCAACATTTTTTAGGTTACTATGACCTTATCAAGAAGTTAAACTTGTTATATGTATTGTGTTTGTTTGGATACACAGGAATTATGAGCAATGAAGCACTTATTTCCTATGTGCAATGGGGAAGTTAATTCTTAAAGACTCAAACTCTCAGAGATATGCAATTCTTTAAGATAAAGCCGCTTACTCTAAGGGGATCTATGTAAGCAGAAGGCATGTTCTACCATTATATAAGCAGACATATAATCACATAGCAGCAAGTGACCATTTGCTGATATCAATGTTGGTCACTTTTGATCACACAGTCCCATAGCTGTCAACTTATTTTTCCATAAATCCCTATGTTTAACAATTTGTTTCCATATTTCAATAAAAACATCTGTAATTAGCACCCCAAAAAAACCTCCCCCCCCCCCAAATCAATATGTTCAATACACTCACATTAGTAGTAATTGCTGAATATGTAACACCAAATGACTGTTCTTTTAAAAAAAATATTGTGTGGAGGTTTTATTTGTTTGTGCTCGAAATCTGTATCAATACGGAAAATCTGTACTAGTTGATACCTATGCAAGCCATATGCATCACAGAGAACTTCAATATGACCATATGTTAGGTATGCCAGATCATCACCTGCCAAAGACACTTTTGTATCTTTGCCAAAGATACTTTATAGCAAGTTACAGAAGGGCACAGGTTATCACAGGTGTACAAAAAAAGAGCTAAAACTTGTTAAAGACCTCACTGAAAGCCTTTGAAATAGACCAAGATACATGGGAAGAACTTGCAAAAATAGAGCTACATGGTGCTCTACAGTCAAAATAGGGACAGCGTGTGAAAAGAGAAGTGCAGCAGCTCAACAACGGAGAGCAGCTCATCAAGGAAAGTGCATCACTAAAAAAATGACAGCACCCACAAAATAGTCTTTTGATGTGGTTCATATCATTAGTGAATAATCCAAAATTCTGGAAGGTGAGATTTTGCTATATATAGAAAGTAACGTAAACTCACACCCAGCATTATACTATGTAGGATTTCACTCTTGAAATAACTCTAGGGGCTCTCAAACATTCAGAGAAGGGGGCAAAACTTCATGACACAGAAATTTTCAAATCTCTATATCGGCAGTTCAATTTTATATAGAATTTTTAAAGACAGTGCTGTCTTATACTTTTGGTAATGGGAATTAAGTACGCTCCAGACTGCTGGTCTGTAAAGTGTTCAACATGTCACTGGTGGAATCAGGTCACTTCACCACCAAGAATTAAAAGTTCAGAGAATCCATTAAAAAAATTCACATTCTGATATGAATTGAACATTTACAAAAAAAAAAACGTCTTTTACTTCTTAACCATTTAGTTACTATATTATTCTCAGTAACAGTTTCCAGCTGTACTAAATTCTTTCCCCAGTGACTTTCCCCTTGTACTGAACCATTCTGTCCTACAAAAATAAGAGAGCATCATCAGTACTGACAACAGTACTTTTTATTGACACCAGAAAATATATGTCACATGGATGCAATGTTTAACGCTTAACTGACACTTGGAAATTTCAAAGTGAAATAATTTATAGCAATGAGGGGATAGACAATGAAAAAAACAATGGGTTAACATGTCTGTAGCAATAAGATGGAGGAATGAGTAAACTTGTGTGCAGCAGCTAAAGGGTTAATTCACTCTCATATCCATCTCGTAAATTTTACAGTTTGTATTGGATCCTTCACATTATCATATAGGTATGAAACAACAGATATAGTGAAAAGATGGACAGAGTATTGCAAGGAGCTGTATAACTGCAAGTGTAATCCTGACTACATGATATTACAGAATTCTGAACTAAACAACAGAGAAATAGGAAATGCAGAAATTATAGTAGATGAAATAAAAGAGGCCATACGAACATTGAAAGGAGGGAAGTCACCTGGTGTAGACAACATTCCAGCAGAATTGTTGAAATACGGGGGCATTAATGTGGTAAATATTATGACCAAAATATGCCAAAATATATGGAACACAAAACAATGGCCCACTGAGTGGACACAATCACTAATAATACCAATTCCTAAGAAAGGAAATTTGAAAGTGTGTACAAATTACAGAACAATTAGCCTTATAACACACCCCAGTAAAGTGATGCTCAAAATACTACTTAACAGAATAAAACACAAGTCAGAAGAAATAATTGCAGAAGAACAAGCTGGCTTCAGAGCAAACAGAAGCACTGTTGAACAAATATTTAACATCCGAACACTAATCGAAAAACATATTCAGCACCAACGTGATCTATACCACAACTTCATTGACTTTACAAAGGCCTTTGATCGTGTTTGGCATGATGGTCTGTGGCACATACTGAGGAAATTTAATTTTGACACCACAATTATAGACATTATTGAAGCTCTGTACGAAAATGCAAATAGTGCTGTCTTGTCACACAATACAATTGGAGAGTTCTTCAAAACAACTGTGGGAGTTCGACAGGGATGCATAATGTCCCGGGTACTTTTTAACATATACTTAGAGCACATCATACAAGAGACATTGCATGACTACAACACGTCTATATCGATCGGAGGTCGCCCTATTTGCAACTTGCGTTTCGCTGATGATATTGATCTTATAGCTGGGTCAGAACAATCATTGCAAGAATTAACATCAAAGTTAGAAAAAGTTACCAGCAGGTACGGAATGGAAATCAATTCAGATAAGAGCAAAATCTTGGTAAACAGCAGAGACACAGAAAACCAGACTAATATCATGATGAATGGACATAAGCTTGAAGAGGTGAATACCTTCAAATACCTCGGATCCAGTATATGCAGCGATGGTAAATGCAAAGCAGAACTAAAAATAAGGCTGGAGATGGCTTTAGCGTCCTTGTCAACGCCAACTGTGATTTGGAAAAGCAACATCAGTGTTGGAGTGAAAATCAAACTGTATAGGTCGCTGGTGCTTTCCGTTGTGTTGTATGGTTGTGAGAGTTGGACACTCACTGCGGACATGGAGAGAAGATTACAGGCTTTCGAGTATAAATGCTACAGAAGAATTCTACGAATTTCCTATAGGGAACATAAGACCAATGTGTACGTAAGAAATAAAGTAGAGATGTGTGCAGGTGTCCAGGAGCCATTGCTTTCAATAGTGAAACGACGAAAACTAGCATGGTTCGGACATGTATGCAGGCACGATTCCTTGTCAAAAACAATACTGCAGGGAACTGTCGAGGGTGGAAGAAGCAGAGGAGGTCAAATAAAGACATGAGGATAGAATTCGCTGGAGGACTCTGTGTGCTGAAGCTTCCAATGTGGTACCCCTACGACCCTGAAGGGTTATGGGTTTTATTGATTGATTGATAGGTAGCATATCCTATTCAGGACTTAGCATTTTTTGATTGTAGTGATTTTTTTAGCTATTTTCAAGGCAAGGTAAATACTTTGGTAGTTTGCCATTGCTTTCTGAACTATCTGGTTGCACAATTGCCACCTCCAAGAGTTGAACCCAGCACAAAGAGCTGAAATCATTACCATACAGTTTCTTCTTTATAAGAACTATTTAGGTAATAAAGTCATTCTGCTTCCCTCTTGGAGCAAATAGTAAGGAGTATCATCATAAGGTAGCATATCCCGAACAGGATGTAGCAGTCATCACAGCATTTCAAAACTCCTGCCAATCTTCCTGCTTCTGTGAGTGTCCTGCTCAGATGGTCTTTAATATCATGTGTTCATCTTCTTCATGGCCAACCCCCTTTATGTTGAATTATCCCATCAATTATGGTCTTTTCTAGACTATCATGTTGTTTTATACAGCCAAAATATTGTAATTATCTACAAAGAACCTTTTTGTTTAGCCATTTTTCTATTTTAAAGTTATCAGTTTGGGCTCTACTATGTGTTTAAAAATCATACAAAATCTCTAAAACTAAAAACTCTAAAACAACTCATACCATAACAGCTATCACTATGTCAACATACATAACTTTCAGAAACTTCACATACCTTTCAACCAATAACTCCATGCAGCAAGCACCACTACTGGCTTCATCTGCTGCTTCTTTATGTGATTCCTCTAATTTTAAGTCAGCAGAAATTTGATGTGAACTCCTAGCAAAGTCTATGCTATCCAGCTCCAGATTGCACCTAGTATCAACCTGAAACACGAGATCATTTGCATCTTGTTCACTTTCTTCGAAACATGATTGACCAGATGCCATTGCCATTTCACAGGCATAAGTAGACTTTAAGTCTTCAGTGAACTGGAATACATCATCAATACTGCTAGATGCTTCACCTTGACTCTTGAAGCTTCCTGAAAGAGTAACATCCACTTGTACTTGGTCAGTGTTGGTTTCATGAATATTCTCTGAATCCAAGATAGCTTCTTTAATGTCCATTATTTGTTTAGTGCTGTCATCAGAAATAGATCTTGATTCAGCAACATCAAAGATTTCTTCAAGGTGAGAATTAGTCACTTCAGAGGCAGAATCAGCACTTGGTGCATCTTCCTCAGTCACTTCAGAGGCAGAATCAGCACTTAGTGCATCTTCCTCAGTCACTTCAGAGGCAGAATCAGCACTTGGTGCATCTTCCTCAGTCACCTCCGAGGCAGAATCAGCACTTGGTGCATCTTCCTCAGTCACTTCAGAGGCAGAATCAGTACTTGGTGCAGCTTCTGTCACCACTACCTCAACTAAAACAAGAAAATAAATGTTCAAATGTATTCTTTTTCTGTGTGAATTGTGATTTTTTTTAGCAGTTAAGTAGCACTAAGTATGTTGTCACGTCAAAACAATACTTAATGATAACTAATTAAAACTTTGTTGATGTTTGTGCTAAACATCTAAATACTTTAGTGGAACACTTGTAATAACTCTAGAGTCTGTGAACACTATCTGTACCCTATGCATCTACTGACAACAGAAGTAGACAAGAAAGAATAACATGTTATCTATCTCCAGTGGCGCCAGCATCAATAGATGTCAAAATGCTATGTGTTCCCTCCCATGATTAAACAACTTAAATAGTGCACACAAATGTATAGGTATTTATTATATTCATTAGTAAATTTGTAAATATAAAAAAAAATTTCACCGATTTCGAACAAAAAAGTAATAAGAAATGGCGCTGCAAGGCATACAGGGGTAGAAAGCGAAAAGAAAGAGGAAAGACTATAATCATTACAGAAAGATAATCGCAGGTTCATTTTTGTTTAATAGTTATCTGTCCTGGTGCCAAAACATGAAAGCGCATGTTTCCATTTTCTTGCAACTTTCATTGGCTGCAGAAGACCTGATTTTTTACCTGAAGCTGGTTTCAGATCAATCAAACACTTAAACATAATTTATGATGACATGTATTTCTCAGAAATGAAAATGGAAAACCCCTATCTGTTAACAATATTTTATTTGTGCATAAACCATTGGTTTTTTGTGTGTGTGTAATTAGTATATGAGAGTAAATTTAAAGATTACAGCAAAGAATTAATTCCCCCAGAATATATTAAATAGTTTAATAAAACTTTGATAACAAAAGACTATAAAATGAACTTCATAATATATTTGCAGATGAGGCAAAGTTATTCCTTAAAGAAGTCCTGGCACATTTTGTTATAAATGGCCTAGACTCAATCTATCAGGTAGTAACAAAACTACTCTGATTAGTGTTGACTATACATACCACTACCCACTACAGCCAGCAGTGAAAGAAGAATGAGCACCCTGAAGAGAATCAAAAACATATCTCAGAAATTCCATGAACAACAATTGTCTGTCACGTTTGAATATCTTGGTGGTTGAGAAGAAACGATTAAGTGCCCTTTCATCAGAATCAACGCTTATTGAGAGTGTACTGAACATTTTCACAGAAAACAGATGTCTGGAGCTGCATTATAAATTTATATAAGGTATTTTTTGTTGTTGTCAATATCAAATGCAGATGAGTAATGCTACTCTTGTCAGAACAATGCCATTCTTAAAAAAGTGCAGGTCTTCTGAAGTTTACTTAGTAGTCCATACAGTAAGTTAGTGACTGTTAAGGGTGTCTGTAGAAGTTTTTTCCTGGTAGTTGAGAGGTAAAGGCAGTCAATAAGGAAGTGTTCTACTATTTCATTGGGATGAGAGCAGTGTCTACAAGTGAGTAGTTGCTGGGGTTTGATACAGTTTAAATTACTATTGGTCCTTGCATGTCCTGTTTGAAACTGAAAGATAAGGGATTGGTTTCTCCTGCAGTTTGTTTACCCTACATTGTCATTGTCCTTTGGTCATGTCATTTCACTAAATACATTTCAACCAGTCAACCCAATTGCCCATCTGTTCAGCCAGATTTCCCTGGTGTTGTTTCTGAGAATCTAACTGTTCCCATACTATAAGGTCTTTGCTTTTGTTGTTTTGAGTCCTCTGTCTGCAAGTCTGTCTGCTACTTTGTTTCCTGCTATATCACTATGTCCAGGGATCCATTGCATGATCACACTGATTGGATATGCAGAGGTAAGACTGTGTACTGCTCTTGCCATGTGGAGAATATCTTGATTTTCATATGGGGTATGTTTAAGTGCTTCCAAAACTCACATAGTCTGTAAAAATGACTATGATGGTTTTTGTTCCATGAGATCAAACTCAATGGCTGTCTTGATGGCCTCAGCCTCTGCTTCATAATTTGAGCAATTTTCACAACACATACACAGTCATCAGGGTATTGTATATGGATGCAAAATAGGTGGTCTTGAAAGCCGATCCATAAGTGTAGGCTTTGATTACTGCTGATGGGTAACTGTTTATAGTTTTTAGGGACATGCCCTCAGGATTGTTGGTAGTGTTCTCTTATTGGCATTTTATATAATAATTTTGTTTGGATAGTTTGTTGGTGCAAATTCTCCCAAGAGGGTGGACTGAGGTGTTTGTTTTCTAGTTCTCTCTCTCTTGCGGTAGATGGTGTTTGTCATCTTTCTCTTCAGATATATCCAGTAGAGACAGTTGTTTTAGTCTTTTTGTTTGTTTCGAAGTGTCAATAAGTATTTTATTTTGATGGTCATTCTTTTTCTCTTATACCTTTCTACTGCTTCCGTCGGAGCTCTTTTGTGTCCGATATCCAGCGGTTCTACATTTGCATATATCTCACATACTGCTGTGGATGTTGATCGCATTCTCCACAGATTAGTCTCAGAGCTTGGTTCTGCACCCTGATGTTGACAAACCTTTTGCCTGTTTTGTGACTTCGTGAGAAAATAGTGTTAGCAATTTTTTTAAAAAACTAGTTAATATTTTATATAGGACTGTAATTATGTGTTTCTGGTGGGGGAAAAGGGGTGGGGGGGGGGAGAGCTACCTACCTACTTAAAAAAGGTCATTTGTCGTTCCCACTTTAAAAATTTGTGCTACACCACTGTCTATCTATATTTTCCTTTGGCACTAAATATGGTATTTATGGTATTCATTGTTCTCTAGTTTGAACAATGTAATGCTGCTCTGTATTGTTTTTGCATGTTGCTGAGACTCATGTCATATCCCCTTTGATGATTGTTGTATGAATTTTTGTTGGTCATTCATTTTTTCTTTTGATATCTGGTCCCATTTAATTTTGTAGCAGCAGTATATTTTCATTCATTATAAGCACATTCTGATATAAGTCCACAGTTTCTTTCTTATAATTTAAGAAATATATTGGTATGTCTTATGTGCTTGTTTTACATTTATTTATTCATTTTACATTCATTTTCAAATGTATTTAATTTATTTTATTCTCCAGTGCCTTTTGCTTGTGTCACCTGACTTTTACTTCAGGATGCAAATAATAGGGCCACTGTCTTCTTTCCAGGTATGGCGTAGGAGGTGACTAAGGAAAGTTGAGAAATAGGCTGACCACACTATGAAAAAATAATCATTGTAACTGCTTATCTTGTCTCAAATTTCTTACGTTTGTCTTCTACAAAATGATCCCTTTGGGAAAACAAGAGACTTGCAATACATAATTATTATACCTTTGTTCTTTTTTGGCAGACTCTTAAGTGGTGGGGAATGCTAGATGTGCTATCACTGAGGATAGGCCAACAAATCTGATAGAAGAATTATGAGATAGTTGGCCCAGTAATGTATGCTATGCTCCTGGCAGGACATAATGCTCCTTGGATACTGCCACATTGGAATGTCTTCCTTCTGGGACTAAACATGTATCCATAATCCCTTGTGTTTATGACTTGTCATAATAATTAAATCAGAAACTGGTTTCTGATTATAATATAAGTTTTAGATATTACAGAACATATAAATGATGAACTGCAAAATTACTATAAGAGTGCTTCAATTGAAAGCCTTAAATATAATTTTTTGCTGTTTCTATGACATGCATGCCCACATTGTTATTATTCTTTGCTCCCATTTCAGGTCCCAGTAACATGCAAGCAATTTTTTTGATTTATTTAACTGTTCTCCATCTTGACAAATTTACTGTTTCTAAAGATGAACTGACCTTGCTCTGAGTTACTTCCTCTCTGCAGTCTGTGTGAAACAACCTCATTGTCCTCAAGACTCACAACCTCAATAGAACTCCCACTGGACTCTGAATCTTCATCTCCTGACTTGCATAACAAAAATATACATAACAATATTTTATATTGAAATTAAAAAAATGGGTTCTGGTTTGGAGCCCATGTCCCCCTATTCGATTATTTCCCTTGGCTATGTTTATCAGTTTATGTTTATCATTTATTAATTTCAATATAAATTTATTTACGGCTAGGTTAGGGTTAGTTATGTAAAACATAACTAACCCTTACCCCTTATCCTAACCCTAAAAAATGAACATTTAAATTAATTATTGATATATTATTTAGATAAATTAATCCTAAAATAAGCAGTGAGACACAGATTCCAAATCAGACATTTTTCCAAACCAGAACCAAAAAATGTATCAAATGTCAAATTAAAACGTAACTGACAAAATTACAAAAGATATCACTACCACATGTGCTGATATTATTACTCCCTGTGCTGTTTTGGAATTTTCTATGGATTCTGTGTTTACTCCAGACATAAACTCAGATTTACCCTGGTTTCTGAACAATTTTATCATGAATACTGACATTGTGTTACTGGGGTTCCAAAGGGAAGCAATAAATACTAACATTTCCATCTTCCATTCCTGTCTGACTAAGGAGGTTGGGGTATGGTTAACTACCATACCCAGTAAAAATGCATAGACAAAATACTTGACAAACCATAGATACCACAATTCTAACATCTCATGAAGTCAATATTGACACAATCAATTATCAGAAATATTACCTTTATATTCATGCCAGGACATCCAGATGTTGAGGGTAATGAACAAACCAGTACACGAGTGAGCATGGTCACAGTATCAATATGCACATCAATGAATTGATCTGACATAGTGAAGGAAGATTTTCAAAAGTGTGAACCATGATTGCTCTCAAGACTGCAGTTGAGATTAGTGTAAAGATAGTGAAGAGAAACATAATAGATACACAAAGAGACATAAATCAGCAGAGAACTGGAACTGCTAGCCACTACACTCTGACTGATGTACTGAGATGATGATTGAGCCACATATGGATGTGTCCAGTGGGTTGTGATGATAACCTGTAGCAATAACTCATAACTCTAGTAAATATTGTTATGCAATGGATTCCTGGTCATTCAAATACGCCTAGAGACAACAAGGCAGACAGACTAGCTAAGAAGGGAGAAAGAAAAAGACAGCCACACACTAAAACTTATGCACACAATTTAAAAGATGTTGAAATTCCCAAAACACTGGAGGCATTCCAGTGTGTCACTATCCGAGGATTACTATATCCTGTCAGGAGCTCAGTACACACTTCTCAGACAACTATCTCATCCTTCTTGTGTTAGATTTGGTGACCCATCCACTGTGATGGCACATCTAATAGGATTCTGCCACAAAAGGACAACTGTATAATATATGCTGGACTGCAACTCTTCATCATCTTAGGGATTATTTGATAGAAGATATAAGTAAGAAATTGAGACCAGATGTTACAGTGATGATTTTTCACAAGCATACAGGTTGTCAGCTTATCCCCTCAACCTTCCTTAGCCACTTCTGAGGACATGCCTGGAAAGAAGACGGTGGCCCTATTCTTTGCTCGCTAAACTAGAACTCCAAACCCGGTAGCTACATGGGCGAAAAAAAGCAAAGCTAGAATGAAGGGCTTTGACTCTCTTGCTGTCACTGATAAACTTATCCAAAACAGGTGCACCGCTGGATGATAACAATAATAATAATAATAATGCTATTATCTTCAAGATGCATAATAAACACAAAGCAATTCAATTGATGTTCAGTGTTTGCGTAAAGAAAACATTTTTTAGTTCTGACTTTTAAAATTATCTTTTGTATCTAAAACCTTTCAATTGTGGATATCAATACAGACCTACAAACATATCCATATTATAGATTATATAACTCATTTGTTTACACATACTTTATCAATTATTGTAATTACCATAATCTCCCCTTGATTGTTAACCAAGGTCCAGCTGGAGAGAGTCTGAGACTCCATATTTGTATTTTCACATGGATCTGACATGACCCCTCATAAACATCTCCTGAATAATAAATTAACAAAAACACCATTATAACCAAATAAATGTCATTTGTTTAAATAATGAATGTGTGTCTCCATTTCACTCTTCATCCTTAAGTGTTACCTGCTGTAATGTATTTAGAAGTTACTATGGTTGGTTGGTTGGTTGGTTGCTGATCCAGCGGTCCATGGGCTCATGCCCTTTGACCCAATTTTTTTTTTGCTGGGGAGTCTGTGGATTTTCGTCCCACCCCGGGCCAGAGCCAGCGAAAAACTATCTAGGAAGGAGGGTTTCAACCTATGAACTGCTCCGAGCCACTGCAGCCAAGATAGGGTTCACTGTGCTCATTCCCCGCCACCAATTGACTACTGGTTATGCCGAACTTCTCTATTGCTCCAGGCATGCAACCAAATGTTCAAGTCAAAAGGATCGTCACGTCCTGAGTCAGTGTGCCTCTATGATGGACCTCAGCCATAGGAAAAACAGTGCTGTCAGTTTCCTCCTCCCCACTGCTGCGCAGCAAATCTCTAGCTCTCTCCCAACCACAGAGGGTGCATACATAAACAAATAAAGGAAAAGAATACAACATGGCATAAAATACATTGTAACAAAAAAATTAAAAGTATGAGAGGCATAATTGTATAGATGACATGCCATGAAGCTTCTATAATAGATAATCTCAATATAACGGCATGTCATCTACTTAGGTTTTTCTGTTGCATGGGTGGTTTGTCTAATGGGCCATTAGTGAGACCCACAGACGCAAACCATGCGTGGAGAGAGAGAAGTTACTATAAAAATTAAGATATTAGAGACTTTCTGGGAGAAGTGGTCTGCTTAACTGGATGTTTTAGCGGCTTGACAGAGACATTGAGTTAAAAAGTGACCAAGCAAAACATAAAGTGTAGATACACTTTAATTCATTGCCCACATAATTTTTTTAATGATTCTGATAGAATAATTTTTAATTTTTATTAGAGTTTTTAAAGAAAAATTCATCACGGGAACATGAAATAGTATTTCTAAATATACAAAGTAGTATCAAGAAGTTCCAGAAATTAGTGGATTATATATAAATAAGTAACAATATATAATTATCTACATTTCCTTCAAAGTAGTTCTCTTTGGCAACTACACACTTTTGCCAGCATGCACACAGCTGCTGGAAACATTTTGGAACCCATTTGACACCTCTCTCAGATGACTTGTCATATTGTTGATAATATCATCTGTGTTCTTGAATCACTGTCCTATCATTGCCGTTTTCAGTAGAGGGAACAAGAAAAAATCAGCTGGTGCAAGTCAGGAGAATATGGAGACTGTTCCAAGGTAATCACATTGTGATTTGCGAGGTAATGCTTTAACAGTAGGGATTGATGTGCTTGCACATTGTCATGCAGCATAATCCAGCTGTTTGTTCTCCATTTTTCTGGTCATTTTATTCTGTTTGCATCTCTTAGACAATAGAGGATACTTGCGATTCTTCATTGTGGTACCACCATATGCTTTATTAAGCAAAGAAATTTACAGCTCGAATAGGGCTCATTAGCCATCTACAAACTATTATGCATGGTCATAATTCTAACTAAAGTAAAAAATGGTCATCATCACTTGTGATGGACGAACACATATCAAGACGAGTGTGTACATTTCATGCATAAGTCAGTGGGAAAACCTCTTCACTTCGAGTGAATTTTCATGGATGTGGAAATGACTTGTACTGGGGATTTTGATTTAAGTGAGGAAGAGTTGTGCAAAGCATCAACCGCATCAACCTCACTCTTTTGTCGGACCTCATTTGAAACCAGTGGCAAGACAAATCGAAATGACAGAAAATGAAGTTGGATGACCACAGTTCTCTTTGTATCTAACTATACTCTATGTGTCCACACCACATTCTGGAATTCACCTCCACACCTGGTGGGCTGATAAATTAATGTGCCTCATACATGTAAATTTACAGAAAATCTGACTCTATGTGTAATGGTTATGCAGAACTATTACAACTGCATATGCCTAAATAATCAAGCTGTCAGCAGAGATTTGAAAAATTGAAGCAATAACACTTATGATAAAGTATTACTGTCACTACTGATTACTAATAGGCCATATAAGAAATAAATAGCAAACATACAAAATGTACAGGTAAGTAATGTCAATGAGAAATAACAACAACAAAATAGGAAAGGAACAAGGACTTTTTTCCATGGTACTGTCCAATAGTTCTTCTTCTTCTTCTTTCGTTCACTTGAAACATGTCTATATCTGTAATTCTGTCTCCTTAATAAAATTCACTGTCTTTTGTAGTTCATACAGTGTCCCATAAAGCTTTGATTCCAGTGTTGTTCCCTCTGGCCAATATGTCTGCCTCAGCGTTTCATGCTCAGAACACTCTTGAAGTATATGTTTGGCACTCTGTGCTGCCTGTCCACATGTACACATGGCTGTGTTGCCAATCTTGAACTTTGTATACATGTGACTGCGGAGTCGGTTGTGTCCTGTTCTGAGACGTAGAATTATAACTTGTTCTGATCTGTTCATAATGTGATAGTCATCTTGTGTTGGTGTTTGTGGCTTTCTTATTGACTTTATCATCTGTTTTTTCTGATGGTAGGTGATTGGTATATCTGGTTGGTCTTCGGCAGCACCTTCCTTAGCCAGTTGGTCTGCTTTTTCATTTCCTGGTATTCCACAGTGAGAGGGTATCCACTGCATGGTTACCCTATACTGGTACGACAATTCGCTAAGTAGTTTTTGCAAGTCTGTTAGTTTTCCAGACTGGAGAGCTTGAAGCACTGACCTTGCATCTGTCAGGAATACCACAGGCTGTAGGCCAGAGTTGGAGTTCAGCAGTTTTTTAGCTGCCACACTAATTGCCTGGATTTCTGCATCATAATTATTGCAAAATTTTCCTGTCGGTGTTCTGATTGTATCTCTAGGCTTGTGTGGATATTCTATATATACACCTGCACCTCCATTCCTCACAGCATTCTGTGCTGACCCATCTGTGCTGTCCAATAGTGACCTTTATCAAAAAACAACCAGGAACTAGAAATAAACACACACAATATGATCAATACAATGGGATGATCTTACACTTACAGCTGCATCCCACTGTATTTGAAGAAAAAAGGGGCAATCATCTTTAGTTAAAAGAAATAGCAGTGCTCCCTTGAATTTTACACACCAAAGCACAAGTTCATTGATAGACAAAAATCAAAGGATGTAGGTTTGAGTGGAATGCTACAATAAAATAAGTCAGGCAGGAGTGTTAAACCTGATTATATAAAGCATCACTCCATCATTGATGTGAGGCATTCAATTAATTGAAATTGAATTAGCGCTATGCAAACTCATCTAGGCCCTATCTTTATATGTTATGTAGCTTTATTTCTGTTTACGCTCTAGCATGAGTCACAGATAACATTAACTGTCACACAACATAAGTAACAACGCAATCTAGTCTATAGATTATTTATTATTATAAATATATTCTTGAGTTTATATTTTAAACTACACACTAAAAACATTACCAGGTCTCGAGGAACAATCACAATTGCATAATTATCATATGCTGCATACAATTAAATATCTATGTATAATTGTACTAACATATAAATACATTTACTGTCACTAAGGTATGTGCAAAAAAGTGGAATATACGCAACAAAGAGAGGTGTGAGCACTGAACTGCTGCACAGTGCACAGTACACTGACATATTTTTAATTGCGGTTAGCCATGATAATGTATGATGTTATTTCACCTTCTCTGCTCGCAAAATTATCAGAAGACTGTAGTTTTAACGCATTTATTTTCTATAAGTAGACTAAAGAAAACTATACATGTCTAATTAAATGACTAGGATAGCCAAGCAAATTTCTACACGTCATGATCTTTACCTTCAAGATGGTAAAAATAATTCTACGCAACAGTCCTCAATTATTTCCTGTTAAAATTCTTGCTCCAAAATAACAACATGACCTAGTGACCTATTTTATACGTAGTTTCGTAAATTAATTTTACATTCTGTAATACTCCCAACTTCATCTTGCGCTCAGTTTGCGACTTCGTACTAAACATTAACTCAGTTCTGATAATTTATGGTTAAAAAAAGTAGGTGCACAAACAATGTAAACAATTCGAAACTATTTACATCACGTGTACATCTACATTGTTTATTAACCTTTTTTAAGTTGTGTCAGTCAATATTTTCTATGGTTATAATAATACACAGAAACCCCCTATATCGCATCTTTTTTTATAACAAATTCCCCTATTTAACACCACTTTTTAAAATCTCAACTTATAGGGGGCCTATATTTATTATCAATTATAGCCTATAGCGTAAATTACTGTATAGCCTATAGCAAATTTGTTATTAAATAGGTGTTATAATGGGATCTGACTAATAATAATGACACATGACCCGTCAGAATCTAAAGGGTGTCACATTAAAAACATTGTGCTGATAGGGTACGAAATGGGAGCAATAATAGTAACACTGTTGCCGGAAACACGTTATAAGAGTCGACTAATTGAGGCTTCGAGGTGGAAACTTATAGCGGGTAAAAGTGACACAAAAGTCATGCTGAAGTCAGATATCAGACCGAAAGGCGCAGATATCGCATTCAATAGGTACTTGGACAGAATTTATAAACAATGATAATTCTTCTCATTATACCATCAACTGCTCTTTGCAAAATAGTTTTTAAGTAAGCCGTATAACATTACGTGTCAGTTGCAGGGACGTGCCGTACTATGATGCAGAGAGGCATCAGGAGGCACCAATCAAAATACATTGTTTTGGGCAACAATTCGAATAATAACCATTAATTGGTCGGCATTTCGAAAAGCTGCATCATTCTCAAAATTTACCGAACGTCCCTGGTCGAGTACATTAAAAGTACATGTTCAAACTGTATTTTATCATCACAATTCCTATGAATCTTGAATGTCTCCCTCTAACTTTTCTATAATGTGTCTCTTTTCTTTCGAATATATAAGAACATAATAGTGTTCTTAGTTGTCCATCGCATCAATAAGACATCCCCATGAAATGCCGTCTAACATCTGAGGTTGTTGCATTGCACCTCTTACATTTTCTTCCTCTATCCATTGTATTACAGACTATATTATGTTCATATCACGATGTTTCCTTTCCACTTGTAGGCCATATCTCTGCTTACCAAAATTACTTTCAAGTAAGGGGTCTTCAATACCTGATATCTTGTTAAAAACTTAATTCAGGTTGAGGGGCGCAGAGGCAGAGGTAGGCAGATTTACAAATAGAAAGGAAACATCACGAGATTGACATGATACAGTTTGGCAGAGGGCATTACCAATGCAAGAAAGAGGATGTTGGAGGTCCGTTGCAGCAAATGCTCGATGAGGAGATGTCACATGATGATGATAAAGGTCTTCAAAAATATTATTCATGCCTTTATATGCCTCGTTTTTTTATTTGGCCATCATTCTCAAACTCCCATTGGATTTCTCTTGTAGTCGGATGTTGTTGCTAAAAACTGTATCTAAAATATTTGGTTTATTTCGATATTTATTTCCTTTCATAATACGTGTTTACTTGTAGAATTGCTATAATATCTCTCTCTTCTTACTGCCCTTTCCGTGTAGTCCTCTTTATTTTTCTATATATCCGCAACTCAAAGACATTAATTTTGTCTTTTAGTTGTTTGTTCATTGTCCATGTTTCTGAACCATGCATTAATGTACTGTAAAAGTATCACTTTATAATTCTCATTTTAGGTGAATATATATATATATATATATATATATATATATATATATATATATATATATATATATATATATATATATATATATATATATATATATATATATATATATATATATATATATATATATATATATATATATATATATATATAATCAATGTCAAACATGGACACTAACTAAAGAACAAGAGAGAAAGTTTGCTACCTGTGAAATGCGATGTTTAAGAAAAGCAACAAGCAGAACGCGAATACATTATGTAAGTAATAGGAGATTACAAGTACTGCTGGAACACCATCAATGATTGAAAATATATTGAAAAACAGAGAATAAAATGTTTCGGCCACCTAATCTTCTTCATCGTTCTTCAGTCAGATATCAGGTTACAGCACCAATAGCTTCAATGAATTGTGTGATTCGCTTCAGGTCATCCATGGAACCCCTCAAGTCTGGAAACAGTGCCGTCTCAGTAGGCCATATTTCCTCCCTCTCTTCTTGGTAGAGTTGACAGGCATGAAGAATGTGTTCTGCAGTCTCTGGGCTCAGTCCACAGTTGCACAGGTCTGTCTCACCAATCTTCAGCTTTCGAAACATGTGACTTCTCAGTCTGTTGTGACCAGTTCGTAGTCTGAAAAATGATGGTTTGTTCCGTGCGTGACATTTGGTGGTAGGGGTCATTTGGTTCTGCAGTTGGGTGCATTTGCTTCCACTTTTTCTTATATTCTGCTTTTAACATGGTCTTACTTTCATAGTACGTATTATCATTTTCTATTTGTTCCAGTGATCCCCCTTTCCTTGCCAGGAGATCAGCTTTTTCATTTCCAGGTATGCCACAGTGACCTGGGATCCACTGCAGTACTGTTTCTTTGGTGGTACTGCTGAGGTGTAATAAGCAGGCTGTAAGTTCATTCATGCTCGTGTTCTTTTGATCTTTCAATGCCTGCAATACTGATTTTGCATCCGTTAGAAATACTACATGTCTGTTGTGACTCGGCAAGCAATTCATGAGCATTTGGCTGCCTCTATTATGGCTTCCATTTCTGCTTTAAAATTTGTGGAATGTTTGCCTGTGGGTATGGATTTCTCTATTTCTTTTCCATCTGGTGTTACTATATATATTCCTGATCCTCCATCTAATACTGCCTCTTTCGCTGATCCATCTGTATATACATGTGTCCATATATCCTTTGGGTATGCTTTCTGTATGTGATTCTTAGTTGTCTCCTTTAGTACTTGTATAGTAGTTTCTGTTTTCGAAATGATGCTTGGTATATTGTCCATAATTCTTGGGAAGTTTTTCCTGTCCCATGTTGGGTATGTGTTAAAGGTTTTTAGTGGTTTTAGGTTTTGTAGGTCTGTATCTGTGAGTGATTTCTAGAGCTGTTTAGCGGAGTGTAGAAAGCTACCTCTTTTGAGTCGCTCTTTTGTAGGTCTGCTTAGTCCTTGGTTCATTTGATGACTCTCCAAACATTTGAACTTTGCATACTGTGTGAGGATTTTTTTCATTTCTTCTTTCTTCCATTGATGGCAAACCTGTGCATGTTTCCATTTCTGTGATTGGGGTAGTATTCATACCTCCTGTTATAATTCTGAGATTGCGGTTTTGTATCTTTGAGATCTTTTGAGTGTTACTCTTGGCTGCAGTCCCCCATGCTGACATTCCATATTCCAAAGCTGGTCTTACATAACCTGTATATGCTCTACTTAGAATTTTTCCATTTGCACCCCAATCTGTTCCAGCCAATTGTTTAAGGAGTGCTGTCCTCATTGTACCTTTTGTTTGGCACTTGTCTATGTGATGTTTCCATGTAAGTCTTGGATCAAAAGTGACTCCAAGGTATGTAGGTGTCTCATCTTTTGGCAATGTTTGACCATTTATGGTTAGTAGGATTTTCTGTGGTTTGGTGGACATGCTGAAGATGGTATAGGTAGTTTTTTGGGCATTGATAGACATGGCCCATTGGTCTGTCCACTTGGCCAAATTGTGCATAGTTTCTTGCAACCTTATTTTTGTTGTGCCTACGCTCTCTTCACTGCACCATATCGCCAGATCGTCTGCATACATTGCAGCATTTACTTTACGCGAGAGAATTTGGCCAATGTCATTCATAAATATAAGGAACAGATTGGGGGATAGAACACCTCCCTGTGGTACTCCATGCTTAAAGAGTTTCTTTCTGCTGTGCTTCATTTCAAGCTTCACTGCTGCTTTTCGGTTGTGCAGGTAGTGTTTTATCCAGTAATACATGCGCCCTGTCACTTTGTTTTGTTGTAGTTTAAGGAGGAGTCCATCTTTCCATACACAATCAAAGGCTTTTTCCATAACTACCCACACCACTGATGTCTGCTTTTTTTCCTGGAAAGTATCCTCTACTTCCTGGGCAATTAGTGTAATCTGGTCTTCAGTTGATCTACACTTTCTGAAGCCAGCTTGCTGATTTAGCAGGATTTTATTTTTTTCTAGGAACCACATCATTCTTTTGTTTACCAGGCGCTCCATTAATTTGCAAACACAGCTGGTCAGACTTATTGGGCGATAGCTGTCCACCTTATTTTTTGGCTTGCCTTTCTTGTGGATGGGTATCATTATGGTGGTTTTCCACACCTGTGGCACTAGACCTCTATCCCAACAGTTGTTAACAATTTGTATTAATTTCTTTTTTGCTGATGGTCCGATGTGAATTAGCAGTTCATTTGGTATGTCATCAGGACCAGGTGATTTCCTAAGTTTTAATGGCCACCTAATGAGAATGCACTCTTATTGGGCAGCGGCAAGAACATACAACATGAAAATTGAAACAGAAACATACAGAGGAAGACCAAGAAGAAGATGGATTGAAGAAGTTACTAACATTCTGACACGGCACATTATTATTGCATATACAGTGACTAAACGTGACATAGCTAGAAAACAGATCGTCATTCTATTCTGCGACGCATCACAGTAAAAACAGATAAAAAAACAGACAGATATATATATATATATATATATAGTGTGTGTGTGATGTGTTTGGATGTTATTTCTTCTTCTACAGCGTCCATTCTCAAACTCCTGCTGGATCTCCATTGTAGCAGGACCATCAGTATCATGGTCCTACTAGATTTCCAACATGATGTAGATCAGAAAATGAAAATACGTTGTGCCGTCGTTTTATTTACGCAAATGGCCCGACACGTCCGTCTTCATCGGATGATGCTATTTGTTCTACTGTGTTAGTACAGTATTTTTGATAATCCCTGTTTAAAAAAAAATTAAATTCTGTTTTATATCTGTCATTATTTGTGATTAGTAGGCACCTTCCTACATTTCCAGATGATAGTATTAGTTTTGTGCCATAAAAAATTTAATCTACGATCCTGAATGTGACTCAGAAAACTATTCTGAGCCATAAAGAAGTCTCTTATAGTATCAGGGCCGTAGATACACTTTCACTAGCTAGTTGTGGTATGTAATTCCCGTTTTTAGCTACGAAATTTTATGTCCTTTTTGTGTAAACTCGTTACGGGTGGAGTATTGCCGTCTTTTATCTGACTTCCTAGTTCTAAAAATCAGGATCTGATTTGCTACGGGAGGGATTTGAACCATCCCCCCCTTATCTGTGGGCGTGCACAGTATATACAAGGAATCACAGGCGAGCTTGTACCACCGTGTGCTGTTGTGTCATCTTAGACGTGCATCTCTTCAATTAAGTGATAAAGCTTTCACCATTGCATTTATATAATTCCTGTACTTCCTCTACATGCAACACAATCCATGACATCCCGCTCCCATGATTCCGTATCAATACCAGTGTCAGTCATCTCCGGTATTCATACGTCTTTGTACTCAAATAGAAGTCGACCCTGAGATCTTTTCCCAGACTAATTCTCTATAAAGTACATCTTTCGGTAATTTGCCATATTTTATCCTGGTGTGTCCCTTCAATCTGAGTCTACGCAGACTGATCATAAAAAATGCTGTAGTATTGCGTGTTCTTTCCAATAAACCAGTATTAGTTACTTTGTACTGCAACCTAACTCAGAGAATTTACGTAAGCAGAAGTAGACATTCTTTGGCGGGTCAACACCAGAATAAATCTTCAAAATTTTGGGACTGACAAGATTGAGACTGGTGTTAGTTGTTCAGTGACACCGAAAGTGTCTCCCACCTTCAAAGATAGCTAGCAGCGTCCTTTGTCTGCGCCAATTGATAAGGACTTGTAACCCGTAACTTGTATAAACCGTTAGTACAATGTGAGTTGTCAGGATGGGTGGACGCCTCCCGATTTATGACGTTAACAGAAACAAGCCGTACCAACTACTATCATACAGTAGTTCAGTCATATCAGACCTGACAAAAGATTGTGTGTGTGTTGGGTACTTCAAATTTGTGGGCCATTTGTTATTTGTTTAAAATATGAGAAATAGTCTATTTGCTGCAAGCGAAGTGAAAACACGACGTAATTAAGTGTTGCCAATCACTAGAAACACACCGGAAAACGCACACAAATCAAAGTTACGATTAAAAAAACCTTCACAAGAAATAGAACAATGATAACGACAGTGCCGCCATTTACTCAATTTAGTGATATATTGGTTTCTTGACGAAGGCCTTTTAATCAAAACGTCGATTTTTGTATAACTATAGTAGTGTAAGATAAATACAAACAGCAGTGATAATATACATGACCCACATGATCATCTTTACAAAAAAGTTGAAGGGAACCTACAAGGACTTCAAACCGCTTTATATACGACCAATAGCAGACTAGATGCCCGGACATTTTCTTGATGTTGTAAAAGATTTTCTTTGGTTCAATATAAATTGTGGGACGCTTTTTTGGGATTTAAGGTAGACCAAGCTTTAAAAATGGATATCAGAATATTGTCCATTCCTAGGTGGATGTTGGTCAGGATATCCACACTTGCCGTTAAGCGTAGGGGTGGTGACTGGGAGCTTTAGTTGTCTATCAGAGGCCAGATGTGTCGCCTTGGCTACGTTGAATCCATATTTGTTCAGTGTTATCTTGATGTTATCTATCCAACTTTTTCTAAGTCTTCCTCTTGCCTTGTATCAGGATCTTCTTATGTTGTATGTTCTTGTTGGTAGTTGGTTATGGATCATTCTAATAAGGTGTCAAGCCATTCTATTTGTTGTTTCTCAATGTATTATGGGCATAGTCTTATACTGATTCTTCTGATTTCATCATTTCTCATTTTGTCTAGTTTGGTCACTCTTGCAGATTTTCTTAGGTATTTCATCTCCAATGTGAAAACATATATCAAAACGCATATAAGAAAGCAAATAATATAAAGTAAATGAACATACGAAACGCTCACTAAATTATCATTAAACCATTGTTCACCAAAAAATGCAGGTCATATTCTAAATACGCAAGCCCGTGGATATTGGATGATTTTTCTTTAAAACTTTAAAAGAGGTAATTTAATTTCTACGAAAACGATTGAATTTTTCTAGGAAACCTTTCACCGCCGAAAGTGGTATCTAAGGCCCAGTCAATACGAATCAGAGAATACTTACAATCTTACATCCGATGTGCTGCTACGATATGTTACGAAATCCATGTCCATTGTTTTAGTCTTATGCATATGCAACCAATTTAACTGCATTATTGATGTTCACGACCTTAATAAACAATTTATTTCTCTTACAAAAATGATGGCATGTAAAAGATTGATTATTTATGTAATTAACAAAATACTTTATGCTGTCAGGATAAACATTTAAAAGGTTTAAACACTTTTGTCTGCTCTTCCGTTCAAAAACTTAAATTGCACTATGATTTGTTTTGAAAAGGGTATTTACCTTTTCATTTGAACTTTTATGCACCGAATCACGGCGAATTGAGTATTTTGTGGCGCGTTTGTGTGCACACATTGGAATCTATACTTTTACAGTGGCAAAAAAAAAACAAAAAAAAAAACAACAACAACAAAAAAAACAACACCGATCTTCTTTCTTCATTTCGCTGTAACCCCTTTATGCCTTCCAATTTCAGGGGTAGAGGAGTTCTCTGGAGATGGCTTTTTTGTGTGCTTCATTTATATATTTACGCATGTGGTTGCGTCTGTGGGTCTCACAATGGCTCACTAGACAAACCAACCATGCAACAGAAAACCTTAGTAGATGACATGCCTTTATATTGAGGTTATCTTCTTATAGAAACTTCATGCACATCATCTATACAATCCCGTAGTCGTAACCTTCGATAACAGTTACCATGTTGTTCCGACAGGCCGACGATGTGCTTGAACTAGTTACGGGCACGGCGTGGGTGGGCGGAACAAAAAGAAACCTATCGCAAGTACTAGAGTTGTGCCCTGATGTCGACGTCTATTTCAGCGGCATTGGACTCAAAACACCATCAAGTCGCATGGCTGATGGAACAGAGGGCGGAGCACTTATGGGAATGCCCCACGTGCAGTGAGGCCAGTTTCTAAACAAGAATCAAGAAACACTGTCGCAGACACAAGTCAATAGATTGGAAAAACTCCATAATGAGGCAATGAGAGCGGTACTAGAGTGTACTAGGGATATACCCATCTCTGCTATGAGATTTATGCTCGATCTCCCCAGCATTAGAGTGCGAAATCAGGTAGCACAGGTTAGGCTGTACCTTAAAGTAACAGAATACAACAACCAGACCAACGTCTAGATGAGTCAAAAGGAAAACGAATAAATCGTGGTAGATAATGGATGGTAGAGGCTGGAGACACACTGCGAAGAGTATGTAAATTCGAAGAAATAGGAAAGGGCAGTGAATGGATGGAGGTAGACACTGAGACGAAATCACTGACTAAAGTAATAATACAACTATATAAAGCGTGTCGAAAATGGTAGGGTGTCAGGGTCCAGAATACAATGCATGAACTCGCCCAGCTACATCCGAAACCACAAGACATAATTATATACACAAATGGCTCAGTTAACAGAAACACAAATAAAAGCGTTTGGGGTTTTGTTGCCTACAGAAACGGCATGAAGTTGGTTGAGAAATCTTCAGCATATCACACTGTCACATCGAGCATGATGATGGAGATAGAGAGAGCTACATGCCTACAGCAGCACTTAATTGGTTGATTACTGATAATCAACACACTCGGTAATACTCACAGACTCTCAAAACATGCTATGCAAGAAAGAAAAGTACATGCTGAGAAAAGAATGAAGGAACTTATTGAACTACTCAGTCGTCCATAGCATCACATTTATATACTACCCTGGTCATGCTGAGGTAAGAAGAAACGAGGGAACCGACTTATTGCCAGGCAATGCGGCGCTAGACGGCACAATTCTGAGAAGAGATAAAGCAGATTTGATCAAGGCAGTAATAAATTCATTTCAAGATGAAGATGATGTCAATGAAGCTGAGAACGTACACATAAAGAGAATGTTAGAAATAGGAGTATCTAGATGTGAGGGAATAAACAGTACATTTTTTTGGAAGGTACGGAAGATCACATAATCAACATCTGACCGGGACTCTGAGTCTATATACACTGAGATGGCTGCTGGAACAGAGAGCGGAGCACTATGGGGATGTCCCACATGCTGTGAAGCCAGTTTCTAATCAAGAATCTTAATGTGAGTGCCTGTTTATGTTAATGCATGTATCTGATGTTTGTGTTATTATGTGCACTGATCCTTGTATGAACCCATTTATGTGTGTGGATGCATTTACGTGCTTGTGCATTCTGTGTGAGTATCTTTCATACATCTATGTATTAACATTGGAAAAGAAATATATTTGTATGTTTAGTGTTTATATTCATATATATGTATGTGCATATATATATTTATTTGTGTGTGTGTGTCTTGGTGCCTGTATTTTTGTGGTATATACACTTTTTGGCGAGTATATATGTATATACATGTATTTCTATAGATATATATATATATATATATATATATATATTGTGTGTATATATATAGGCCTATTAAGGAGTAGACCAAAAGAAACACTAAGAAGAATAATACTTAGAGAAAGTAAAACAACCAATATTCATACTATCAAGAACTGCACAGAATAGCTTTGAACAGACAGGATTGGAGAGATCTGACCTCTGCGCTAACTTCAGCGCAAGAGGAAAATGAATGAATATATATATTGCATATATGTGTGTGTGTGTACACGTAACGTATTAAAGGTATTTTTTTAGTTATATGTGTAGGCTTATGTTTACTGTAAGAAAGACATCTCCAAATAATAACATTTATATATTGATATTTCGTGCTTCAAGTTTATGTGTGTACTTACGTAGAAAGAAGTCCTTGTTCATCTGTTTATTGCTGTATATTCATATGTGTATGCATGCATATTTATTTAGTTGTGTAAATGTATGTGAATATGTTTATATATAGGCCTACACGCGTATGTATATATGTGCATGCCTATATGTGCATAATTATCCATTGTAGTATTTCATGGGCGAAAAGTTTAGCCGGTGGTTCCCATATCCTCGCCAACTTTCCTTACTATGTGGTTACATAAATGTGCGTTCTCTCACGGTCTTCATTGCACTTTACAGATGTTGCAGTGACACGACATCACGTTTGAACTTCGCGCAAATGTTCTATAGAGAGCATAGGCCTAAGACACATTTTACATAAGAAATAAACTAGAGTTGTATGCAGGTGTACAAGAGACATTGCATTCTATAGTAAAACGACGTAAACTAGCATGGTTTCGGCATATATACAGACATGATTCCTTTTTTTAAAAAAATGTAGGGAACCGTCGGGTGGTGGGGGAGAAGATAAGCAGTGGAGGACAAATAAAGACATGCACAGAAAACATCAAGGAATGGACAGGACACGATTTTTCCTCACGTATCCACATCGTTGAAGATGAAAATCGATGTATGACTCTGTGTGTTGAAGCGTCCGGTGGTATGCCTACTCCTACGACCTTGACTGGTTTAAATATACATATATATATTTATATATATTATGTATAGGCCTCATATAACTTGGAAGTTGATTGGCTACAACATCTGCGTCCTTCGACTCGACCTCAGCTTTCTTTTGAATCACTTTGACCGTGTAGATGGATGGGTAGCCATCCCATGTTAACATTCTTTATCTGTCCTTCAGCAGTTGCATGGCACAGTGTGACTCGACTATTAAATCCCCCACCCCCTCCATTTAAAAAAAACAATCTTTCAAAATTTGTTTTGTTATAACGCCGCTGGTGCTTAGCAACAACACAGCTAAAGAAAGCGGAAATAAGATTTGAAAGACGTGTGTAGTAGCCTTAGCCTATAACAGGTAGATCCATTATTTTTAACTTTGGGGTCTTTGTTACCTCTAATATTTTATGGTAGTGTGTCCTGATATAGCCTAATTTGACTTTGTTGTCCGCTGGTTGAAAGGGGCACGCTTCTCCAAAAGAGAGGCAAACTGAGAAACTCATTAACCTACCAACCTATTTGAGTATTTCCTTTCCCATAAGTTGTACCACGGCCTTTGTTTACAGTAGTGTGTTAACTGTGCATGTCACCATATATAACCGATGTTTAATGGTAATTGGATGTATAAAATATAAAATGAAAATATCTTTTTACAGTTGAGAAAATGAATGTAATTTTCTGAGAAACAATCATAATTAAGTCTTAATTATTATTTAGTCTTAATAAGTCGTTTTATTAAGTATTATTAAATTTAGTCTTAATAAGTAAATTATTAAGACGTTACCGTCGTCGTTAACGAACGTGACTTTACCAACATTAGTTAACACACCACAGCCTCCTCAGGCCCTTGAGTGACTTAATTTAATAAATGAGTATAGTATAGGCGTTTACAAATCAGCAACGATTAACAATTCAATGCCATCAAATATGAATGTCTATTGACTGTCCCCAGGTAAATGATAATTGATCGTATCGTATTCAATTCACACTTGTCGTTAAGCGTAGGGGGTGAGAGCTTATTAAGTCTTAAGCTGTCGTTCCAAGGCCAGATCTATCGCCGTGGTTGCATTTATTAGTCCATGTTTGTTCAAAGTTATCTTAATGTTTTCAACCCACCGTTTTATCAAATATAATTAGCAAATTATAATAATCACTTCTTTGATGAGGCTTACATAATTTCGAAGTTGGGCACACTAGCTAGTGAGATGTGCTATGTCCTAGATAATGAATTATGAATATAGTCAGTCGTGAATTGCTATGATTGTTTTATAAAGATTCATCATCATTGTCCTCTTATTTTTCCTTAAACTAGTAAGTTAACTACTATCATTGAGCGCTTGTCTTTGGGGTCTCAAATAGCTCTATTAAGGAACTATTTTGAAATCGTCATCTTACCCAAATCAGATTTTTAGCAACTATCATAAATTCTGATGAAAAAAACAAAGTAGCCTGACAAGATAATGTGCTTAATATGTCTCAAATAACTCTATTATGAACTATTATCAATAGTTTATATATTCAGATGAGTGGAAGACTAGGAGTTTTAAGTACCTTTATGATGAATCGTCCAAGAACATTGAATCCACTTAACCAGAGTCACTATGACAATAATGGAGGACCTACAGAAGATGTGAATGTTTCAAACAGTGCCCGCTATACCAAGCTGGAAAGGGAGTTTAAAGTAAGTCTTGACATGCTCATACATATTTAACATATAATAAATAGATCAATAGTGATAAGCAGGGCTGTATTTTAATTTACAGTGGACTGAATATAACACACGTGTGATGTAAGTTTAATCGTTTTCTTTTTGAATATTATAGTAGATAAAAGGAGGCAAAAGATATGCATGATGCACTATATGATAATGTTTCAGGCTATATTATCATGATAAGATATTCAATGTATGATAAAAATATGCATAGCTTGTAATGTAACTGTAACATATGGTGTGGCACATGGTCATGTTACAAGTTAAATTATTATGATTATTTCATATAGGCCTATAGATAGTTTTCATTAACTTAAACTCAACATTTATTATAATCATAATCCATAATTTACTGTAAAGGAGTATGGCAGCCACTGCAGTTATCCCACCTGCAGAATGTATACTATAAGTCTAATAAATGTTTGTATTTCTACTAATAGATATCTTTATAAAGGGATAGCAATCAAATGGTGGATTTGAATATGTGTTTGAGTGTATTTTTGAATGTGTTATGAATGCCATCCTGAGAGAGATGAATGCAAAAGAAAATTGACTAAGTAATAAGGTTCTCTCAAGAGAATTAAAATGTTTAAGCCACATCAAAAGACATTAGGGTAGCTCGGAGCAAGATGGCGCAGCTGATTTTCCCCCCAGAGCATATGGGTTTTTCCAGATGTGACTAGATCAGGCAGCAACATTCCAGTCTGTAACACAATGAAGTTTGATAGGTCAGGGATGAGTCAATTTTCAACAATGTGGATAAATATTTTTTCACTATTTTCGATCTATTTTTTTTTCCAACTACTGGCACTCAGCTTACTGTTATCATTAATATCGTGAAGGTGCTGCCGAAGACCAACCAGATATACCAATCACCTACCATCAGAAAAAACAGATGATCAAGCCAATAAGAAAGCCACAAACACCAACACAAGATGACTATCACATTATGAACAGATCAGAACAAGTTATAATTCTACGTCTCAGAACAGGACACAATCGACTCTGCAGTCACATGTATACAAAGTTCAAGATTGGCAACACGGCCATGTGTACATGTGGACAGGCAGCACAGAGTGCCAAACATATACTTCAAGAGTGTTCTGAGCATGAAACGCTGAGGCAGACATATTGGCCAGAGGAAACAACACTGGAATCAAAGCTCTATGGGACACTGTATGAACTACAAAAGACAGTGAGTTTTATTAAGGAGACAGAATTACAGATATAGACATGTTTCAAGTGAACAAAAGAAGAAGAAGAAATAATTAATATCATTATTTTTTAAATATTTAAACTGAAATATATGTTGTGTTGTTAAGTTCTTAAGTGCATTATCTTGTCAGGCTACTTTGTTTTTTTCATCAGAATTTATGATAGTTGCTAAAAATGTGATTTGGGTAAGATGGCGATTTCAAAATATATGAAATAAATGCTGATGTCCTGAAGAAGTTGCCAATGCCAATTTAAAGCTGGGAGAAGCTGATATATATGGTTATAACAATCATCCAAACTTACAAAGAAATTATTAGCTCTAAAATGGAACTTGTGAACTATTTTGTATAGAAACTTTTTTTTTAAGATTACAGTTACGGAATTGGTCTATCTGTTTATTCTATCTATTCTTAGTACACATTTACACACTGTCGGTGTGCTAGACCTGTTGCAATGACAATCTCCCTCAATTTTATAATGGTTTGTATTATCTTTTTATATGCGCCATCTTGCCCCAATTGATGGGGCAAGATGTTTTCTTTATACATATGTTAACAAAATCGAATTCTACTGTCTATACATAGCTGTATGGTTTCAATACTCTCAATAATGTAAGTTGGTTGGATAAGCTATATGGTTGGATGGCAGTTTGGTCTCTCATAGTTAAGTTTAGTTGTCAGAATATGCGAAAAGCATGCCGTCTTGCCCCGTGCTACTCTACACACTTAGAAAATACTATAATTTGGAGGTAAATGTCAAGGCGATGAAAAAAGAGGTAGGTCAAACAGGAAATGGACCCATGTAATCAAAGACGATCTGAATATGACACTCATGGTTGCAGGAAGATTAGCTCAAGATCGACAAGTTTTAAATGCTGTGATGATTTATATAATACACTTCCTCATGTTGATATAGCATAAGTTTGTTTTATTTTGTTTCAGGGCTTGAAAGTTGAAAATGCAAAGCTGAAGAGTGAACTTGATGATACTCGGTGAGTGTGCATTAAAAAAATTTGAAGCCGTGCAATTTCAAGCAAAAAAAAATTTTCCCAGCACCAAAATTATCTCATATTCTTCATGTGACTTATTCTTTTCAGAATGTAGACTTCTCTATGGATCTTCTGAACTCCTCACAATTCTTGGCGAGTTCACCTGTCACAATCTCAGTTTTCTCTTATACATCATTGTCTGTATTAGCTGCTCCATTTGGCCTGACCCATCCAACTTCAGCATGTCTTCTTGGTTACTTTGACACTCTATGAGATAGGACAGCCAAATCTATGAAATATCCGGAGCGGTCAACACTCCTTTAATGGATGTCTTCTATAAGTTTTTCCAACCTCCTGGGAATCACATACCCTGGACATGCAGGGGTTCATGGCAATGAGATAGCAGACATAATTGCAGAAAAAAGCACCTAGAGCTAACAATGGATAAAGGAGATGTGTTTATACTGCCTAAAGAATGACAGAGATGTGGGTACTATGATTGACGATGAATCAAGTCAGCGATTTGGGTGTTTGGTGTTAAGACTGGGCACATGGGTGGTAGAGCGAGGAGTGTTTTTACCGAGCAACCCACATGAACTGTAAGCATGCATACCTGGTACTCTTCTACATCTGCTTGGGGAGACTGAGCACCTGGAGGTTTGCCCAGAGTACAATGATGTCAGCTCATAGCCAAAAACCAAACCTTTTACACCTTTTAAGTACTTTTTCACTTTAATGGTCTTCAGAGATGCACATACTTTGATTTTAGTGAGAGAATGAATGAAACATAGCGTTTAAAGTCTAAATGTGTACCTATCTATAAAATGTCAGTAAACCTTGTTCAGCTACAGTGATACACCATATACATAATTTAAAAATGGAAAGTAAAACATAAATTATTATTTTAATTATTTATTATCATAAATTATATCAGTCTCACTTGTGTAAATTGCCTAGAAAAGTACTTCTTAAAGTAGTGGTCTGTTGACTGGTGCCGGTCCGCTAGCTATCAGTGTCCAACCCACAAGTCATCAGTGCAAGTCATTATATATGTCATATTTGACCGTTGGCACTAATGTTGGGAAATAAAATGCAAATCGTGCCAACATCATGCAGATCATATCAACAAAGAATTTGAGAAACACTGGTCTCGAAATCATAAAATTACAAATTGTAACAAATGTATGTCTGCACAACATTGAGAACAGCAATAAAAATTTTGTCATTCAGGATTACACTAAAACAGCTGATCAGTGAAAACTCCCATGAAAAGTTTGATGAAAGGCGCATCAACCTCCTAAAACTTCAGCTGATTCAACTGGAGAGACAGGTATTTTTAATTAGCAACAATAACATATATAGTATTATTTACATATTTGTGTGTATAATATTTGTTGTGCATGCTGAATTAAAATTTAGCAATTTCCCATCTGTCTTTGGATTCTTTTTTGACGATTTGCATTATTTTTAGTGGGTGTTTAGAAAATGCAATAACTTTGTTGTTTTTAGAGATTTAAAAATAATGTTTTGCAATGTAAATAAAGAATTGAATACTAAATCTATTGGTGTAAGTTTAGTTTGTGTTTGTGTGATACAAGAGTTGTGTATGTGTGATACAAGAGTTGTGTATGTGTGATACAAGAGTTGTGTATGTGTGATACAAGAGTTGTGTATGTGTGATACAAGAGTTGTGTATGTGTGATACAAGAGTTGTGTATGTGTGATACAAGAGTTGTGTATGTGTGATACAAGAGTTGTGTATGTGTGATACAAGAGTTGTGTATGTGTGATACAAGAGTTGTGTATGTGTTATACAAGAGTTGTGTTTGTGTGATACAAGAGTTGTGTTTGTGTGATACAAGAGTTGTGTATGTGTGATACAAGAGTTGTGTATGTGTTATACAAGAGTTGTGAAAAAGTAGTGAAGATCCAAAATGAGAAAAGAAAATCTAAAAATAAAAATTCATCTATACTTGTCCTATGTGAGTATCCCTGATACAATTCTTATACATACAGAGGCCTATTGTATTTGTTATTTCATAACCTAAATAATGTTCTCATAATTATATAGTATCTGAAAACAAATAAGACATGTAGAGGTCATTAACCTTTTCAATCCGTTCTTCGCTACTTCTAGACGTTAGTTAGTAGCCCAAGTCACTATATCGAATATATTAGACCTATTCTTTTTCGATGTCATTTCGTAATGAAACTGACAGGTTAATATGATCTGTCATAACAAATGAAAGATGTATCGCCCGTGTCTTGCCTGGGCCCGAAAGGGAAGCAAAGAATAGCAACACTGTTTACCTTCCACGCATGTCATAAAAGGTGATAAGGAGGTTATGGGATGGAGTTGGCTGTCCCATCCCATATAGGGTCAATGACCCAAAGCCATGCTGAAGTCAGATGTGCCAGGCCGAAAGGCGCAGATATTGCAGCACTGCTGTAAACCATGACACAACACATTCCGTTCTCCAGACTACTACCTGCTAATCTGCAGGAGTTTGAGAATGAAGAAGAAGAAGAAGAAAGATGTATATCTCACTAACTTTACCAACTAGGCTTAATGGTCCTGCAGCTTCAGAAAAGTCCTGAAGCCAGACCTGAAGGTCCATGACCGAAAGAATTTTCTCGCTCAGGCATGTCAGAAGTTACACTTGACAAAGAACGTGTATCTCCATCATCAGTCATATAGGCTAATGGAGCAAGAACTATGTAAATCCCAAGAACTCCTCATCATCAGAATCCTTTAAAATTTCATGAAGAATGGCATCTATATCAATAGATTTCTTTTGATCAGTCAAAACAGGCAAATAAAAACTTGAATGGTTGCTCTGTTTTATAACTTACTTGTAAAAAAATTTGAGTGAGAAGGATTTGACATAATTCTAACCTAGAGGGTGCAAAATCTTGGTCACATGAACAATAAACATGTAGTTCTGTGTCGATAAATGAGTGTGTAGCAACAGGTGACTGGCATAGCCGACCGGTGTATACAGAAATACATCTATTGTGGATTACAGTTGTCGACCGCATGATATAGTAATTTGTTTCTTCACAGTCTGGTATCTGATTTTTTATTTCACTATCCTTGTCCTCAACTGCTTCTTTTTATAAAGTCTATTAAAGAGTATTAAGAATGTTAAGTCTTAACTCCTCGTATATTCTGCTTGTTTCTAGCACTCATAGGACCTGAAATCTGAAAATAGACACAGAATGGTCACAAATGCCCTTGGACAATCCAGGCATCAGATGACCACTGTAGATGGTTTTTGATCTATATGGGACTTTCTAGCTACTCTTTGCTGTTAAGCTTCTAAATTTCTCCTCATTTCACAAGATGCTGCACCTTTTTTGACTGTAGAGTGATTCTTTTGTCATTCATTCTTTTATCAATCCACATCTCAAAGGCATTAATTCTGTTGTCTAGTTGTTTGTTCATTATCCATGTTTCTGAGCCATACATTAATGTAAAATACTTGTAGCATTTTGATATTCTCATTTTTAGTTTGTTTGTGATTTATTTGAAAGTTAATATCACTATAGCAGTTTTAAAAAAAATGTTAATCTTTTTTCCATACTTAATTCAATTAGGTTTTTAATGTGATGTTATAAAATGCAGATTGCAATATTGAATCAAGCTCTTGGCTGCCGTCAAGAAGCAATACTTGAAGTAGAAAGTGCAATGACATGGTTAGCAGATAAATTAAGGTTTGTCTACATTTATTATACATCATTTTTAATTGCTTTTCATTTTATTGAATCATAATTGCAACATTACATCAAGTGTCATTGAGAACTGCTTTACTTTTCTACAACTGGTTTGACATTGGATTTAATCTTGATGTTTATAGATTTCTTATTATTTAAACAGTCTGTGAAAACAGACTGATAATTATATGCTGTGACATTCTGAACAGCAATGACAAACTCTTTACACTATTCTCAGATAGTGGGCATCCCTCAACTATTGCCCACCATATTCATTTCTGCCTCTGCTGTATGTTCATAGACTACAGCCATGTTATTAACCTTTAACACTCTGAATAAAAATTACGCAAATTCCCTCCGGACACTAGATTATTTTTTGACAATGTGCGTTATTTTTGGTGGATGTTTGGAAAACGTAATAACTTTTTTGTAAAAGTGTTTTAAGAGATTTTAAATATTTAAAAAAAATGTAAATAAGGAATTGAATACTGAATTTAGTTACTAAAGTTGACAATAGTGATTTAGTGCCAACAACCATACACGCCTACTTAAAAATGAATCAAGGAAACACACCAAAATAACACACCAATAGACAGATATCTGTATACTATAATCCCAATCACATGATATTTTGTGACATTGCTGAAGTTGGATGTGTAGGACAAGTGCACAAATAAAACAGTGACACAATGCTTTTCTGTTCTCTGGACTACAGAGAAATGTCGTCTTGAAATGTAGTACGAACATCCTGCTAGAAAAAAAATCAAATTGGAGTTTGAGAATAAGCGAAAACAATAAATTCTGTGAACTACATTATAGGTCTTTCTAAAAAGTTACATCACAATGAGAAATCCACAGTCCTCAGAATGCAGCTGACCATAGGTTTTTTCCCCATAATAAGAGCCTACATTCACACTTTTTATCAAATCTGTGCTGATCCACAGTTTTGTGTAGTTTTGTGACATCATTTACTGCCTGTTTAGGCCTAGATACAAAATGGCTGTCATAGTTGTAAGTTTGTTAGAGATATACAATTCTGATACAGTTGCAAGGACTGCTGCCAGAATCAAAGATTTTCATATCACTTACTTAGCGAACGAAAGAAGAAGAGTACCACCCACTGAGTGCCCCCCCCTCCAATCTGTGCCATCCACTGAGACCCACCAAAACAACTCTCTAAAATAAATATCTCGGCTTCGAACCTGTTAATTGTAAGTATAGCCAGATAAGAAAAGGGAAATAATTTGCGGGAAACAAATTGCCTATATTTTGTTTCACATCCCGGAAATATGTAGGCCCTTATTTTTTGAAAGAACCAGACCACATATTGTCATATAATACATACATACAGCTGTTTATATCATATAATATTAATATAACGTGAGGAGATGTTCCTCAGTGACAAAAGATGTATGTCAAGGTATGGTGAGGAGATGTTCCTCAGTGACAAAAGATGTATGTCAAGGTATGGTGGAGGGTGGAAGAAGAGATGAGTTAGCCAGAAGAAGACATGGCTGGATAATACCAAAGACTGAACAGGGTGTGAAGTTTTCAAATTCATCAGGATGGCAGTGGATAGAGATGCATGTGCATCTTTCTGCACCAAATGTTTCAATGTGACACCCCTGTGACCCTAATGGGTTATAAGTTTTATTATTATTGTTGTTGTTATCATATTATACACATACATCAGTTTATATTATCATATATTACACATGTAAATTAGTTTATAATATCGTATGGTGGTGTTCGTCTATTGAAGTCAACAATGACCATTCAGCACAACTGGGATGATGATGATGTTTGCAGTGTGTCAGACTGTGACAAATGAGTCCCATGCATGCTTGGAATTGTCTACCACGCTCTGGGAATGTGTGGGATGAGTCTGTGTGACATTGAGCAGATCTTGCTTTTTTTTGTGGCACGTGTTTGTTGCGCAGTTTGATGTCTGAGGTTCTCTGCAGATGTTGCACCACTCTTGATTCTGCAACGCCAGTCGGATCTGTCTTGGGCATGAATTATCCCATGAATTTTTGTCAATTTGTAAGTGAGTCAGTGATGTCATAAGAGTGTCTTTAAACACTTCTCTGTCCTCCTGCTTTGCAGGAGCCAAATACAAACTTATTTGGTAATGATTTACATGCAGACCATGTGTCCTGCCCAGCATGTATGCGCCTTCATCAATATTTTATGTATGCTTACAGATTTAGAGATGTCATCAGTACTTCACTGTCTGGTATTTTATCCTACCAATGGATGTTGAGTATCTTACAAAGGCAGCTTAGATCATTGAATAATGACTAGTGCTGAATTTTGTTTAAAGTGTGGAGGAGTTGCACCATTTGTTGACCACACTCTGTCTTCCAGATCCAACAGAGTTCCAGTGGCAAGATAAATCAAGACAACTGGAGATGTATTATCATATAATACACACATAAATCAATTTATATCATCATATATCCACAGAAGACAAATGTGTTGGGCCATTGGCACAAATAAAATGGCGACACAACACATTTACATTCTCTGGACTAAATCCTGCTGGATATCTAGTAGGTGCATTGTCCTGCTACAAGAGTGATCCAGCAGGAGTTTGAGAATGAACGCTGAAAAAGAAGAAGAATATTGTCATATAGTTATGTTTGATAATGTAATTTGTGTTTGTTATATTTTCTTCTCTTAAGGTCCTACATTGCTGCTGACATAAAAGGGCCAGTGATACCTATTGCACGTGGTGATTTAATTGCCATGACTGAAATGTTGGAATCTGCAAGAATTAAACTCTTCAAGGCATTAGAGGTGAAATTGTTTCCAAGTAGTTCTGATATTAAAAGAGACAATTCTAATTCAGGACATAGAAATGAACCCATCAGTTGTTTGGCTATAGTTATTTTCTAAGTTTTATTTACAATCAGTAGGTAGTCCTTGCTTTCTGAACAGTCTGGATGAAAACATGCCTGTGACAATTGAAACTGGTGCTTTAGCCGTCTGAAGCATGCTGTATATTATCTGCCACTCTCAGATATAGCATTGGTTAACATATTGGCTGAGTTATATATATCTTTGGGGTATCTTCAGCAGGTGGCAAAGGTTATTCATTTAGATGGTTGTTATTATAACAATGTTATTTATTTCATACTTTAACTCTTTCCGGACCAATAACTGATAGGTTGACTTTTCAGAGAAGCTCTACAGACTAATAACCATAGTTTATTAATATTTTGCTACAATATTGATATTTATGTTAATTACTTCTTACTTCTACATACGAGAGTACTTCCACTTTCATTTTCACTAAAACAAATGTCTTTTTGTGGTTTCAACATTCCTGAAATTAGCAAAATGGCCTCATTGTTCCACTAGCAAGAGCTCAAACATTTAGCAAACATCCAGCTTTATTATTCTTTGATTTTTATAATTGGAGATGTTATTTCAAGTGATGGGTCAGTAAACAACAGTATTTTTGATTTTGAGAGTGGAGATTACCGACTTGTTGAAAATCGGAAAAGAAAAATCTACATCTAATAAGTAAGAGCTAAAAAATTCTAAAACTGTTCCCACTGCTATTATTTCTGAAGAATCAGATAGGCCTAAGGACAGCAATGATAATCTTGCACTACATTATATAGAAAATAGAGTTAGACCTAATAATATTATTGAGTGGAATAAAGTTCAACTTTGGAAATCTAATCATCATCATCAGGTGCCATGCCGGCTGGCATAGGTGGTCATGGCTCTCCACAGCTCTCTTTCCACAGTATTATGTATCAAAGTCATTGTTGTTTCCTTGCCATGCCAGTTTGTCAAACTGTCTAATATTTTCTCACATTGTTGTCCTCTGTCTCTGTTGCCTTCAATTTTCCCTGTTGTGACTATGTTCTCTAAACCTGCCTGTCTCATGAAGTGGCCAAAAAAGAAGATTGCCTTTTTCTTATATTGTTAATTAAGGGATGTTATATGAATATAAATCATTTTGACACGTATTGTGTTCTACTCACCTTCAATTTTATTGATTTTGATATGTTGCTATCCAATCTTATCAAAAAATAAATGTTTTGGACTGTCCATTTACTGATCATAATTTGTTTATTTGAAGTAAATCTATCAATGATCTAGTGTTTTATGCCAATTTTTGTATAGCATGTCAAATTTCAGAAATGAACAAAATATTGCAAAACTTTATGAAATATTCTCAAGTATTAGATTTTCAAAAGCCTGTGTGTTGCCGGGACCCGAAAGGGGAGCAAAGAATAGCAATACTGTTTACCTTCCACGCATGTTGTAAAAGGCGACTAAGGAGGTTATGGGATGGAGTTGGCTGTCCCATTCCATATAGGTCAGTGACCCAAAGCCATTCTGAAGTCGGATGTGTCAGGCCGAAAGACGCAGATATCGCAGCAATGCTGTAAACCATAACACAACACATTCAGTTCTCCAGACTACATCCTGCTAATCTGCAGGAGTTTGAGAACAAATGCAGAAGAAGAAGAAGATTTCCAAAGTTAGTAGGCAGTTCCTATTTAGACCCAATATACATCTGATTCCTTATTTTTCCTATATTTTTGGATGATATGTTCTAAATATATGATATAGGCCTAGATGTGCCACAAGATGGCTTATATGGTATCTTGGGGCACAGATTAGGGTTTGTCTATACACCCCACAAAGTAGTAACTGCTGCAATTTTTCAGCTTTTGTTTTCTGCACTGTGCGCACTGCTTTCACCATCATAATCAACTAAATGCACAGTGACAACAATTACTTTATCCTTTGAGAGTACTGATTGCTTTTTATTTTCTCCTCTGTATGAGCATTTATATTAGCTACCAAACTGTCAGTAATATCACTTCTCAGCAGTGAGTACAGTGATGATTCTTCTTCTTCTTTCGTTCACTTGAAACATGTCTATATCTGTAATTCTGTCTCCTTAATAAAACTCACTGTCTTTTGTAGTTCATACAGTGTCCCATAGAGCTTTGATTCCAGTGTTGTTTCCTCTGGCCAATATGTCTGCCTCAGCATTTCATACTCAGAACACTCTTGAAGTATATGTTTGGCACTCTGTGCTGCCTGTCCACATGTACACATGGCCGTGTTGCCAATCTTGAACTTTGTATACATGTGACTGCGGAGTCGGTTGTGTCCTGTTCTGAGACGTAGAATTATAACTTGTTCTGATCTGTTCATAATGTGATAGTCATCTTGTGTTGGCGTTTGTGGCTTTCTTATTGACTTGATCATCTGTTTTTTCTGATGGTAGGTGATTGGTATATCTGGTTGGTCTTCGGCAGCACCTTCCTTAGCCAGTTGGTCTGCTTTTTCATTTCCTGGTATTCCACAGTGAGAGGGTATCCACTGCATGGTTACCCTATACTGGTAAGACAATTCGCTAAGTAGTTTTTTCAAGTCTGTTAGTTTTCCAGACTGGAGAGCTTGAAGCACTGACCTTGCATCTGTCAGGAATACCACAGGCTGTAGGCCAGAGTTGGAGTTCAGCAGTTTTTTAGCTGCCACACTAATTGCCTGGATTTCTGCATCATAATTATTGCAGAATTTTCCTGTCGGTGTTCTGATTGTATCTCTAGGCTTGTGTGGATATTCTGTATATACACCTGCACCTCCATTCCTCACAGCATTCTGTGCTGACCCATCTGTGTACACTCTGACCCATATATCTTGTGGATATTCCTCATCCAGGAAACTGAGGGTGACTGTCATTCGCTGCACACTGTTCTGTTTGTCCTCGCTTAGTATTCCTTTCACGTGGGTCTGAATGTATATTGGCATTCCATGGTTTTCACTCCACGGGGTTTGTTCTGGTACTGACCTTAAGGGGCTATCAACTTCAGGTAGGTCTGTAAGTTGTCTACGGAGTCGTTTAGCTTGATGGATAAAGCTGCTTCTTTTCAGTCGCCCATTGCTAGATTTTGGAATCTTTCCTTCATTGGATGACTTGGCATACACTGGAACTTTTCTACTTGAATTAGTTACTTTTGTGTCTCTGCGTTTGCCAAGTGTTTGCATTCTTCCCATTTTCTGCATCTCTGCTATGGGTGTTGATTTCATTGCTCCCAACATTATTCTAAGTGCCTGGTTTTGCACTTTATCTAGATCTTGTAATGTGGTGTTTGATGCAGGATACCATGCAGCTGAACCATATTCCAGGTGTGGTCTTATGCCTTGCTGGTAAACTTTACTAAGTATATTTCCACTGGCTCCCCATGTGGTTCCACTTAGTTTTCTCAGGATAGCTAACTTCCTCCTGGCTTTTGTTGTTGCTTTGTTTATGTGCTGCTTCCATGTCAGCTTATCATCAAAAGTAACTCCGAGGTATGTGGGTTGTTTGTCTTCTTTCAAGAGCTCTCCATCTATCTTGATATGACCAGCTTTTTGTTTTGGTGAGAGAGTAAAGAGTGTAGTGCTGCACTTATCTGTGTTAATGCTGACGCACCATCTATTTGCCCATAAGGTTAGGGCATCGATAGCTCTTTGTATTTGTTTAGTGGCCACTGTCGCATGTTCTTCCGTGCACCAGATCACCAGGTCATCAGCATACATTGCCACTTTGATCCCATGTTGTAGTTCAGCAACTAGGTCATTGATGTAAACCAAGAAAAGTGTGGGTGACAGGACTCCTCCCTGGGGGACTCCATGACGCAGTAGAACTTTTTTGCTCTTGCGACCATCTAATCGTACCCTGGCTCTTTTATTATGCAGGTATGCTTTTACCTATTTGTACATTCTTGAGCTCACCCTGCAATTTCGCAATTTCTTTAGGAGCCCTTCTTTCCAGACCTTATCAAATGCTTTCCTGAGGTCTATCCATGCTGCTAGTACCAGTTTCTTTTCTTGGAAGGCATCCTCAATCTCTTGGGAGAGGTAGGTTGCCTGATCTTCAGTAGAGTAGCACTGTCTGAAACCTGCTTGCTGTGATACCAGAGGGTTTTCACTTTCAAGGTACCACTGCATCCTAAGATTGATAATGCGCTCCATTGTTTTACATAGACAGCTTGTGAGGCTGATGGGCCTGTAGTTGGAGACTGTGTTGCCATCTTTTCCTGATTTGAGGAGTGGTATCATTATTGCTTCTCTCCATGCCTGTGGTACATTACCTGTGGACCAGCTTGTGTTTAAAGATCTGCAGTAGCTTTGCTCTTGCTGCAATTCCCAGGTTTCTAATCATTTCATTGGACACTCCATCAGCTCCAGGGGACTTTTTCATTTTTAATTTGGATATTGCATGCTCCAGTTCTCTCATTGTGATTGGTGCCTCCATGACTTCAGGTATAGGTTCGCCTTGTCCAATGTTTTGCTGGTTCTCTTGAACCTCCTGTTGTTTGTCTGGGCTGACTTTGACGTTATTGTCTTCTGCAAAGGAATCTGCAAAGTAATCAGCTGCATGTTTACCTGTTAAAATGTTTCTATCTTTATAAAGTGTGATCCTGGTATTTCTCCCTGTACCTTCATCATTTAGTTGTTTTACAAGTTTCCATAATTTCCTAGTATCTCTTTCTAGGTTCAGCGACTCTGTTTTTTCTTTCCAGCTGTTCCGTCTGGCTTGTAACTTGGCTCTTTGAAATTTAGCCTTTGTTTGCTGATATTTGTTGTGATGTTCTTGGCTAGGTCTGTTCTCAGCCTGCTGTCTAGATGTTTCCATCTCATTTTGCAGCTTTTCCAGTTCATCATTCCAGTAGGGTTTGTGTTTTTTGCGTGCCCCCCTGGGTATGGTTTTACTAGCAGCATGTAGTATACATCTATTAAATTCACTCACTGCTCTATTGATGTCTTTGTCCAAGTTCACGTCCTTAGCTTGAACACTGGTTAAATGCTGGTACATTTTCCAGTCTGCCCTTTTATAGTTCCACCTAGTGAGCGTGCTGCTGTCCTTGGTAAATTCATTGTGGATTGCCAGAAATACTGGTCTGTGGTCACTACCTCCAAGCTGAATTCCAACGACACGTGTAATGTTCCATTCCAAGCCTGGTGAGTGGAATGCCAGATCTGGTGTAGAGGTGGTGTGCCATGCTCTGGAGTAGAAGGTTGGTGAGTCTGCTGGCTGGTTAATAAGGATGAGATTATTTTCATCCTGCCAGCTCTCAAGTTCCTCACCTCTCTTGTCGATATGATCGTAGCCCCTACTCTGAGAGTGGCTGTTGGTCACCACACACCATAAGTCTCTCTTTGTCTGGAATTGTGTCTAGTGCCAATGGTTTATCATTAGTTCAGGAGATGGAATTCTGCACTGTCTGTTTTTAGGTGGAGCATCTGGTATTCTGCCCCTTCCATATATACTTCCAGCTGACATGCGCTGATATTGTTTTTAACAAGTGTCAGAATTCCACCCTTTCGCCTGTCCTTTCTGTCAGACCGGTAGCACTAGTAGCCTCTGATTTTGAAGGCTATGTCGCTGCTGAGGTGTGTTTCTTGGATACAGCATATACTAACTTGTTCTTCACTAAGGACATTTTCAAGTTCCAATTTTTTGCTGTATCCATCTCTTTTACTGTTGACACCCTCAGCATTCCAGTGCATTATTTTTATTGGTCATTTGTTTGTTTGGCCAGTAGCTCTATTCCCTTGCCTCCTGGCTCCTCGGGGCAATTGAGAAGGACTTCCAGTAACTGAGGTTGGGCCCTTTCGAGGTATAGGGCCCGGCACCGTCCCTGCCTGAACGTCCGCCACAGGGCAGGCACCATAACTATTTATAGATGTAGACATGTTTCCATTGTGTTTTGTGCGTGGCATCCTGATTATCTGTGCACCTTATGGCTGGATGCCTCCGTCTTCAGCACTCTGCTTACTTGGGCAGGACTAAGGTCCTGCTCGAGTGGGACTGCCTAACCAGTCTTAGTTTCCAGCCTCTGATGGCTGGACTAAGCCCTATCACCTCTGCACGGTGCTGGTCTCGATGGGGACAGTGATGATGAATTTTCATTCAATAGTGCTTGGAGACCAGATGCAGTCAATCTAAACAGTGATGACTCAATAAAAATATTCTTTTGAACTTTATTCCACTCAATATTATCATTGGTTGGTTGGTTGCTGATCCAGCGGTCCATGGGCTCATGCCCTTTGACCCACAATATTATCATTAGACTTAACTATTTTCCGTATAAAGTAGTGCAAGATTATCATTGTTGTCACTAGGCCTATCTGATTCTTCAGAAACAATAGCATTGGGAACAGTTTTATAATTTTTTAGCTGTTATTTTCCATTACCAATAATATCAGGTCTATTTCTTTTCCGATTTTCAACAAGGTGGTAATCTCTAACACTGTCAAAATCTAAAACACTGTTGTTTTCCAACACATCGCTTGAAATAATATAAAAGAATAATAATGCTCAATGTTTGCTAAATCTTTGAGCTTTCTTACTAGTGGAAGATGAAGCCATTTTCAAAAAGCCAATGCTGTGACTTACCAGCTGTCACCAACACCTATCAAATCTGCATGGCTACAAAATGACAATTGATAAACAGTATTTTTATACCAACTCTGTATTACCAATGTCAGTCATAGCCCTTGACAAAGACACTAGCGAAAAGAGATCACAGTTTGCGAAATAAGATGTTTGAGAAGGCAGCAGAGCGAGAGGCAGCAGATCAGATGGTTTGGTCATGTCATGAGAATGAAACATGCACAACCAACTCTTCGTGCATACATTAACAGAAGACCTGGCTACAAGGCATGAGAAAGATCAAGAACTAGATGGGCAGAGACAATAAAAGAACATTAAATAGCTTACCGTGACCAATGCAACTCAAATGGCCAAAGATAAAAAAACATAGAATTTCCCCTACGACGCTTAACCTTTAGCACTCTGTAAACAAAAAACCGAACTTTCCCATTGCCACTGGATTATTTTTTTGAAAATTTGTTTTATTGTTTGTGGCTGTTTTGAAAAATTATAACTTTTTTGTTATTAGAAATATTTAAATAATATTTGTGCATATAAATAAAAAATTGAATACTACATATATAGGTGTAATTTTTGTACATGTGTGTGTGATACCAGATGTATGAGAAAGTGGTGAAGACATTTATTCACAAAAAAACTAATGAATTATAACAAACAAAACAAGAAAAAAAATATAAAAAAATTACTTATCTTTGGTTTTTAAATTTTCTGAAGTAGGAACCCTGTAAAAAATGCTTAATTCTACAGAATTAATGTGGTTTCATTGTCAAATCATCATAACATCACTGGTGAGAATGAATGAACCTTATAGATTGAAGCCATTTTGCTAATTTCAGAAAATCTGAATCTACCTTGTTCAAATTTCAATTAAAAATAAATGTCACTCGCGTCAAATCACACTTTAACACAAGGGATTTGTTTTGTTAACCAAATTTCTAAATTTTAAACAGCTAAATAAGTTAATACTAATTCATTTATGATCAAAATGAAGCAAATTTAGATGGCATATTTGCAACAACGATTTATAATCTTTACATCCACAATTGACTTGTTTTGGCAACAATTAATAATTTTTACTTGGGAAAAGAGTTAAAGGACACATGAAGAAAAAAGTTTTAATAACTACTGGATAGATCAAGGGGAGAAGAAACAGAGGAAGATGAAGAAAAAGCTGCTGGATAGGTTGTCATCATGACTTTTGAAAAAGTCTCCAGCCAAATTTATCAACAACACAAGAGACTGATATTGGTGAAGAAGCATTATTGCCTACAGAACTCAGCATGGCACTTGATTTGGTTGATTAAGATTGGGTATTAACAATTTATTGTGTTATGTAGACATTAATATGTCAGTAAAATGATGTAATTATTCTCAGGAAACAAGGAAGGACACTGTAGGAAGAGATTTGATATTCTTAAATCCATTTCTTGGAGGAAAGTATAAACAAAGCGAAACCTTGTCTCTCCTGGATATTTCTCTCCAGAGAATGGACTATATAAATTTAAGACACGTGGTAAGAATTATTTTTTAAATTTACTTTGTAGTATTCTGTTACTATTCACATTATTTAAACATAAAACATGCGAATTATTTGTTTATATTGACAGTGGCAAGTTATTTGACAACCATCTTGTCTTGTCTTGTCTTATCCATGTGTGCCATTAGGCGTCATGGGGAGCCGAATTCTTCTTTCTTTTTCTAACTGTGATACTGCTTACATAGTGCATCCTTGGTGTTCCATATCTCTCTTATGCATCTACCCATTTGCATCTGGGTCTTCCCCTGTTACTCAGATTATCTTCTATTGAAGGCTATCCATGGAATGCAATCTGGTTCCATTCTGATCAGCTGGCCGAACCATTTGATTTTTTGAGTGTCTATGTATTCTTTGCAGGATATTGTTTTCATAATATGTCTTGTAGTGTCATTGTTTATTCTATCTATTTTTGTTATCCCCAGTGCTGTTCTCAGGATATTTCATTTCGCATACTGCAAGTTTTTGTTCTAGTTTCTCTGTCAGAGTCCAGGTCTGGCATTGGTAGCACAGTGTTGGTATGAACACTGTGTTATTAACGTTCTTTTTGAGATCATGTCAATATTCTGGTGTTTCAGCAGTGGTGATAATTGATTTAAAACTGCATTTGCCTTCTGGTATCTTGTCTCTAATTCTCTATCTAGTTTCCTATCTTACGAGAACATGCTTCCTAAATGCTTAAATGGTGGTGGTGGTGGTGGCGGTGGATAATAAAATAATTGTTATCGTCTATAGGATGTATTTGTAAGTTATGTGCTCATAAACCTAAATCAAAATAGACAAACACCAATGTTTTTTTTCCATCATTTTTCCTCACATATTTTATTGTTTTTCATGCCATGCTCCTCTTCACTTGTGAAGATGACATTATCATCATCAGCATCATCATGTACTTTGACTTCCCATGCTTGCAAAAATGTTGGCAACTTATCCTGCAGGAAGTTTAAGCAAGGCAAAATTATTGCAAAATATATGTGCAGGACAGAAAGGTACAAACATGGAGTTACAGAACAACATATGCAATCAAATCATATAGAGAAATGGTTATACTGGAAGTGAACACAGAAGTACTTTGATTTCTTCTACTGCACATTTTCATTGTTTTCCACATTTTTGTCTTATGGTATTTTTTTAAGCCTTTTCAATGCCATTTAAAAAAAAAGAGTATCCGATAAGCTATGTTTTGGTATAGACAGTGATAGAGCAATTATAATATTCCTACAAATAAGACATCACACAAAATATAAACTTGACAGGTGGTAATATCTGGTATTAGTGTTTAAACATTGCTGCCACTTTGTTCCTGTGTAAGAAAAAGGTTGGATTACAAATGGCTGTTGACTGTAATGCAAGAATGATGGCCCTACCCTGCAAAAACAAAATAGCCTATCGTGTGTTTCATTTATAACTAAATAATAAGGCATTCAATTCTGTAAAAAATATAAATTATACAGTGGAATCCCTCTATAGTGCATTCTTTTATAACAAATTCCCCTATATAACAACACTTTTCAAAATCCCCATACTTATATTTATTCTATATTGTTTGTATTGTATATAACAAATTTATGTTATATTCATATTTTGTCGGTCTGAACCAAGTTGTTATAATGGGATTTCACTGTATTAATATTATTATAGTGCATCAAAATGTTAAAATGAAGTTTTCTCTATTCACAGCATCATCAATTTTTGTTTAATCTAAATTATTGGTCTAAATTCTGACTAAACCTTAAAATATTGTTTATAATTGAACTCGTTTATTTTTTGGCTTGTGCAAATTATTATTGTTTACTTTCTCTGTCAGGCTCAACTTGAATCCAAACTGTGCCAATTGTACAAAGAATTAATTCAAGTACACGAACATATTCAAAATGTAAAACCCAAGTCTCTGTTTGTAGGACATATGAATTGTGCAGAAAGAGATAGGACTGAAACAATGATGATGAAAACATGTGTTATGCTGAAAGACATTGCTGATGATCTCATGGCTTTGTCACTACTTTGTCCAAGTTCACCATGGGTAAGAACTTTGTCCAAGTTCACATGGGTAAGAAAGAATGTTGTGGCTCTGAAATAAGGATGTTAAGGATGTGCCTGTCCACATATTCACATGGCAATGTTGCCAATCTTGAACTTTGTGTACATGTGGCTGAGGAGTCAGTTGTGTCCTGTTCTGCGGTGCGGAGTGAAAATTCGTTCAGGTCTCTTCATAATTTAGTACTCAGCTTGTGTTGGTGTTGACTTTCTATTTGCCTTAATCATCTGTATTTTTTTATAGTATATTATTTGATATCTGGTAGATCATCAGCAATATTATTTCTCCTATTATTTTATTTTCCCCACATAAATCCAATTTTTTAATATAATTATTGACAATACTATTATGTTTAACAATTGTTAAACAATTGTTTAACAATTGTTCCTCACCACAGGCAACTGTGCATCCGGACCATTCAGAAAGCAATGGCAACCTATTGAACGTATTTATATTGCCTAGAAAATCACCACAGCCAACAAATGCTGGGTTGATAGCTACGCCCTGGATAGGATATGCTACCAAATTTTTTTTTTTTAACAATTGTAAATTGATGGACATTTTTTAACTTCAGGTTTTAATTTATAGATCATGTTATAGATTTAAGAAGACTGCTTGAGTATTTCATAAATCTTGAAATACTTAGTAAATCTGATTTAAAATGAAAATTTTTTTGACAATAGTGTAATATTTTATGATTATAAAAGGCCAGAAAAAAATTATGACATGACCACTGTAAAGTATTTTTATAAAATGTATTTATAATAAAACCTAATGAAACTTTCTTTTCATATGTATATATCAATAAATATAACAGTTTGGCAATCTACAATTGCATATAATCAGTTTAAATAAAATGTTTGTAAAATTTATATTCTGATTTTATGAAAAAAAGTTTAAACATTTATTTTATCCTAATTTATTTTGAAAAAAAATTATCAGATACATGTTCAACCCATGTAAACACATACAGAACACATTTGCTAAACTTTTTCATAAATAACACGTTTTATGTATTATATATAATTCAATGATTTATAGGGTAGCAGGGGGTAAGATGCCGCCCTTTTTACATTTTAGCATATTCTGACAACTAGACTTAATTATGAGAGACCAAACTGGTATCAGTGTATAGCTTATCCATTTATCTTACATTTGTGATGTTATTGACAACTATGTGTAGACAGTAGAGTGATAATTTTCTAACATATGTAAAAAAAACCATCGTGCCCCATTTTGGGGGGCAAGATGGCGCAGGAAAAAAGGTGATACAAACCATTATAAAATGAGAGCAATCACCTCTACAACAGGTCTAACACACAGGAAGTGTGTAAATGTGTGTTAAGAATAGATAGAATAAATAGATAGACCTAGTTTTGTAACTTTACCTTGAAAACACAATTTCTAAAAAAAAATAGTATGTAAGTTCCGTTTTAAAGCTAATAATGCTTTTGTAAGGTTGGTTGATCATTATAACCAAATATATCAGTCTCTCCCAGCCTTAGATCAGCATCCATGACATCTGCAATTTTCCATAACATTTTGCGCCATCTTTCCCCATTAACGCCATATTTCCCCAAATTATATGGATAGCAACTTTAATAAAATGTCACAAAAAAAAATAATTATTTTGACAATGTAATGTGCTTAATAACTTAACAATACAATATATGTTTCAGTTTAAACATGTAAAAAAAACATGACAGTAATGATAACAGTAGGCAAGGAGTAAAAAGTTAAAAAATTTAGTTCAAGACCCATGAAAAACAAATTTACCTCATGGTTGGAAAACAACCTGTCCGAGAACTGTCAAATTTCGTTGCGTCATAGAATGGACATTTACCGCCAGACCTAGTCACGTGTCCTACCGAAAAAATCCTTAGACTCGGAAAAAACCGAAACACCGTCTTGCCCCGCGCGCCATCTTACCCCCGGCTACCCTATATAACACATGTTTTAGTGTAATGGCGGCTACACTCAAGGAGATATCTGAGCACCTATGGACTTGTCCGGAGTTCAGTGACGATTATCCAATGACTAACCAACCAACCAACCAACCAACCACCCAACCAAATAACTAACATGTTTTAGGAATTATAATTCAATGATTCATAATAAAATTAATGGCACCAGTCATAGATATAAATTCCTGCTGAAAACATGCTCATAAATCCATGGTTTTTCACCTCGACCACTAAGTGTTAAGCTACAGTCAATGGCAGTTTTTGGTAGCCATGAAGAGTCCGTCCTCTCACAGTATGGCACACAGAATTTCAGTCACTTGAGTTGTGATATGGTGTTTCTCAGATGTACATTCCTTTTGTATTGTTAATTATTCTGTTAGTCTTGATCTTTCTTCTTCATGCAACATGATTCATGATTGACTTGTTTGATTCTTGATTAGAAACCAGCTTCATGGCAATGTACAACCATTACTAATGATGGATGCACAACATATTTATTTACTATAATAAAAGGCCTACATTTTCATATAAGTTGATTTAAAAAAAATTATCATGATTTTACAAGTAAAAATATTTATCATGATTGTATAAGTAAAAGTATTTATTATGATTGTATAAGTAGAAGTGTTTATCATGTTTGTATAGCTAAAAGTGTTTGTTGTGATTGTACAGGTAAAAATAATTATCATGATTGTACAAGTAAAATTATGAAAGGTGGTCAAATAATTTGTCTTTTTTAATGGTAGCCAATATTGAAACGTCCAATTGCCAAGCAAGTCTCCATTGACCGTGTTATTGCTGCTTTACCAACCTTACCTCGTAGCAAACATGAGGAAGTAACACACATTATAGAAGCAAGCCTGCAGACGTGCAATCATCAGCATTTTTTACTGACGAAACAGATAAATGTGCTGAAGGAGGAGCTAGCTTTCCACAGATCTGTCTATGATCTTCAGATGCAGTACATGATGGCCTTATTTGATGCCGTCAGGTAATGAGAATTTTTACAAGGGTTGTTCATTAATTTCCAGGACATAGTTTTTGGAGGGTGAAAAAGTTGAGCTACAGGATATTTGATTTTTTCTTCTTCAAAGTAGTTCCCTTGTGATTGTATACACTTATTTCAACACAGGTGCCACTGAAGGAAGCAATTCTAGTAGACAATATTTTTTGGAATAGCATTCATGTCACATTGCATTGGCTTGAATTTTCTTGATTTCATCGAATCAGTGACTTTTAGAACATGAAAAGTCACACAGAACAAGATCAGGTGACTATAGAGGATGTTGGAGAAATGGAATGTTGTTTCATAAAAAATAAGTTCATAGTGCTAGATCTGTGTGCTGGAGCATTGTTGTAATACGCAATGCAATTGCCTGTGTGCCACGTCTCAGGGTGGTGTCTGCACCTGGAGACATTCTTGTGTGAGGTGTTGCAGGACTAGTTTGTTGAATTATGTTTTGATACTTTGTTCTATAGTAATCTATTTATCCCTGCATGTATTCCTTAATTTAAGTATACTTCATTCATACACTAACTGCGTAGGACAATGGAGTAAAAATGTGGTGCTCTGTTTGAGGAGCCTCAGGTAGTACTGGACCATGTGTAGCAAAGGGATGCACCCCAAGCTACTGATCACCTGGACCAGTTATAAAGTTGTAAGAGCCAGACAATAAAAACAGTAGTTGAACACCACTGGTCTGATTTCACCAAAACTGAGACATATAATTCACTGGAATGCTGAAGACATTTACCACAAAAACAGTGTTTTAACAGTCAGACTAGAACAAAGTCATTATGAACATAGATGTAATCTGTTGTGTGGAATAAATGACAAAGATTTCTTTTCAGGATATTTTCAGTGCCAGCATAAATTTTTAATCAAGAGGTAAATCTCCAGGGTCGAGAGACTACCAAACTAATAATTCAAGTGGCAACATATGGGAGACTTGGGCAATGACATTCATAAAAAGAAAATATACATTTTTGAAATGAAAAACTATAAAAAGGTTATAAGAATACCATAGACTGAGAGTCGATTGAATACAGATGCATGAAAACACTCGAACATAGAGATTGGATCCTGAAAACCATAAAGAAATACAAGCCAACATATTTTTAGTATATAAAAAAGACACAAGAAATTATAACATTTTTTTTAGCGTTTTGCTCATTCTCAAATTTCTGCTGGAACATTCTTGTTACAGGACAATGATCCTACTATAACTAGCACGATTTTACAGGCCAGAGAACAGATATGTGTTGTAAAACTGTTTAATTTGCACCAATAACACACATGATTTTGGCCTTGGGATAGGTTCTAGAAAATAGAAGCTGCCTAAGACATCGATGAACACAATATATTGAGGACCTTTTGAACTGCAGGAAGCAGGACAGCTTACACAGAACCAAGAAGTAGTATGGATAACATTTTGCAAAGGATGTGCAGCATAGAAGAAGATTCATATATTTGTATTGACAATTTGCAATGGGGGCCTGAATAAATTTATGAAGTTTCATTGGCATCTTATATGGAAGGTAGATAATTTTTTAAACATAATGTGCATGGATAAAAGTATTAAAAGTTCAGATTACCTTACAGCTGCTGATTACTCAAGGCAGAACACTTTATTTTGCTTAAATATTTTTGTGTGATATTTTCTACGTGCTTCTTGAGGGTGAGCTGCCGATCATATGTGGCTCCAAGATATGTGGGATGTTCTCCTCTTGGCAATTATTGTGTATCTAACCATAGACTGATATTTTCTTTGACTACTTTATGACTCTTGGTAAAGATGATATGAACATTTTCTCACATTTTCAGCTTCCATGTTTGACAGTACTCAAGCAGTCTTCTTAAATCTCCATTTAGTCTTTTGGCTGCACTTTCAACATTCTAATTTCTCTACCATATTGTTAGGTTGTCAGCATAGAGGGCTTTTTCAGCTTTGATATGTTTGGCTAGTTCATTAATGTAAATGAGAAAGAGGGTGCAGCTCAAAGCAGAACCCTGTGGCAAGCCTTCCTCTAGAACTTCTTTAAATGAAATTGCATCATTTATCTTTGTCTGGATTGTTCTGTCTATAGGGACGTATTTTATCCAGTTATATAGTTTTCTGCTTTCAAAGCCACCATCAAAGCAGATTATGTTATATATATATATATATATATATATATATATATATAGAACATAAAGGCAACAAATCTGATTAGTTGTTTGATGCCTGTGGGGGTGATTTGTTCTAACTATGAAGCTCAAATAACAACACTAGAAGTTACTTTGTACCACCTGGAGCCCATATTTGATGTCTTTCCATCAAAATTTCAAAACATTATGATTTTTATGTCCACTCTTCAAGCACTGGAATGTGATGGACATTGTAAACCTGGGCTAGTTGAAATATTCTAGAATGGATCATAGTCCTGCTACAATAGAGATCAAGCAGGAGTTTGAGAATGAAAGCTGAAGAAGAAATATATCACCATGCCAACCAGCTGCTTACATCTTATGAAGTCAGCATTGTTATGCAGTGGATTCCTGACCACTCAAACACACCTGGTAATGACAAGGCTAGCAAAGAAGGGAGTACAACAAGAACAGCTATATGTACAAATGACCATGCACACAGTTAAAATTATGTTGAAATCTGTGAACAAAGGGAATTGGATGAACAAATGGGCTATGGGAAACACTGAGAAGGAAATGTATAAATATATGACCAGCCCAAATCCTAAAGACATCAACCTCCTAGGAAGAAAAGAACCAAAGTATCATTTTCCGATTTCACAAAAATGTACATCTCAACAACCACCTGAACAGAATAGAACCACAACACACTCCAGGGTGCCGGCTGTGAACTCATCCCTATGAAACTGTTGACAACCACCTTTTTAAATGTCCAGCACTGTATAACGTCTGGAAAATGCTTCCCCCTCCAAGGCCAGATAAATAGAACACATTATATGAAACAAAACAACAGCTCACAAACACTTGCATATATCACACGATATCATTGAGTCAAAGGGCATGAACTCATTGACCGCTAGATCAGCAACCAATCAACCAACCAAGTCAGAAAAATAACTTTACAACCCATTTTTCACATGCAAAAGCTCTGAAGGTCTCATTTTGTACTTATCATACCAACCATTGTACAACAGTAAACTCTCAATAGATGATATGCCAATATAGTGAGACTTTCCTGTGTGGAAGCCCCACAGTGTTTCATGTGTTCAATTACGTTTCCCTTTGTGGTTCAGAGAGCCCAGCATTGCACATCATGGGGGATCCAGATGAACTCCAGTTTTGAACAGGTGGCTCATGGGGTGTCATGGAAAGCACCTCTGTTCAGGACATGACAGTTCCTTGTGAGAGCCCAGAATCAGGCAAACATTCTAGCTCTGCATTATTGGAGAGTAAATTCAAGTAGGAAGCATAAGTAAAAAAGAACCTAGAATTTACCCTTTTCTGAGTAGGATGTTTCTTGTCAAAACAATTTGACTTCTGTGTTGGAATCTTCTGGGTATGAAATAGAGTTCTGAATAAATCTCCCCTTTGCATAAAAGGACACAAGAGCTTTATTTATTGTAATTCTAGAGGATAAAAAAAAACCCAAACAAATAAACATCCCTATTAACTTATTTTATTCTTTCAGAAAAGGTTATGGAGATTTTGAAGCATCTTCCAAGTCACTTATCTGCAAACCCCTTAAAGGTATTAGCTGTTTGTATATATTGTGTTTACATATGTATAATTGTCTCGATTTGTCTTGCCACTGGTGTCAAATGAGTTCTGACAAGAGAGTGAGGTCAAAAATCCCCAGTGCAAGTCATTTGCAAATGAATATTTGCGGCCAGAATAGGGCTTATTAGCCAGCTACAATCTCATAATCAAGGACATAACTCTAGCTTAATTTCAAAAGTGGATGCAACAAATGGTCATCATCACTTGTGATGGATGAACAACAGCAACAATATTGTATTGAAATGTCTATTTAAAAGTTTTCAATTTGGATTCTGTGAAATCATTTTTGTGGTTCCTGTCCCATGTAGCTGATTAATGTTTACCCTCTCATTAATTTTTTTGAATCTTGGCTACATCATTTGTAGTTCAAAACAGGAGTTCGAAAATGACAGCTAAAGTAGGAGATTTTGATGTTTTTCCTAACATGTTACCTGTTATTTTCTAGGTCAAAGCTTAACACCCCTCCTTAGGGCAAGTCCATGTAGAGTTCGGCTCATGTGTCAGAGGTCATGAAATATGTCTGAAAATATTACAATGGTAGATGTTCACTACAGTAGACATATTGCAGCATGAGCCAGACTGACTTCATGACACCTCTGACAGACCCACAGTTCTCAGTCTCTTATAGCAGATGATGAATGGTTGTTAGTAGAATATTTAATAATATGTACTTACTGTGTGCAAAACTGAAATACAAGAGGTAGAATATTTATTAATTTCTTTCTTCAATGTTCCTAAACTGGATAAATGGTCATACAGGTCCCTGTGTTATGTGTTTGTGTTGAAATTATATACGTCACAAGTGTGGGAGCTCGGGTGTGACTCCAGAGTTTCGTCTGCTGGGATGTGTCACTTATGTGTTTGTTTACAAAGAAGTTATGAGTTACAATAAATTACAAATGCAGGTATTTATTTAAAGAAATCTGTTGATCAGTATAAGATTCTGTGAATCTGAATTAAGTTTTAGTAGTTCTATAGCTATATGATTAAACAGTAATATGTGTGAGAACTGTACAAATGTTGATTAACAATCCACTTGTTATAGGTGGACCAAATACCACAGTTAAAAGATGTAAAGTGTGTTTACAAAGTAAAAGTACAACAATGGTCGTGTGTTTCCATTGATGTTGGTGTTCATTGAGATATGTCGTGGGACGAAAGAATGTTTTATGATTCCCGTACCAGATAAATTAGCGACAATTTTGATACCTATTATAAATAAACAAATTTGTCCAGGAAGTACTATGATATGTTTTTGTGTATGAAGATTGATTTATGTTGAAAGAAATTTGAATATGATGTTACTTCACATGTGTGATTGCTTCAGTTATGATTGTATGAAGATCAGTTTGTATTGAAATAAATTTGAATGTGATGTCAATCCATGTGTAGGATTGCTCCAGTTATGTTTGTATGATTGGTTTGGAACACATCCATACTTTATAAAACATGGGAAAAAAGTACTGAATATTCTATTTATGTCATATCAACCAACTGAAAATTTTTTTGGCTGTAGTAATATTCTAGGAAATAAGTAAGTTCTGTAGATTGCAATCTCTTTCTGAATGGAATGGATACTCATACCATGTACTGTTGCCTTCCAAGACTCATTTAATACCTCTCAGCCACAGTACCAGATTATGAAGGTTATACATTCTGGCAGTTCTCTTGGCTTTCCAGTTGTGCACATCTTTTTTACCGTATTCTACATTCTTGCTTGATAAAATCCTTTTATCATTTTTAAAACAGTCAATTTAATCTGTTCTTGAACTTTGTAAAATGTTGCTATGTGTGTTTTAAATAGAAAAATAACCTCTTGGTTGTCTTCTTCACTATATGTTCTGTGTATTGCTGAATTCTGTTGTGGCAAGACATTTTTCATTTATGGCATATCACAGAAAGTGTTCTGCGCAATGCTGCTCTGGACAAGACAGATGACCAGCCTAGAAAGAATGTCAAAAAGACATGACTGTGTTGCTAATAAAAAAATTGATGGAATAACAACTAATATGTAAGCGTAAATAATATAGACAAACACAATCAATGTTTCAGCAACAGTTCCTTCGTCAAGAAATGAAACAAAGAAATATGAAGTATGGTGTCATCATCATCAGGTGCCATGCTGACTGGCGTAGGCGGTCATGGCTCTCCACAGCTCTCTGTCCACTGTCTAATATTTTCTCATGATGTCACCCTCTGTCTCTGGTGCCTTCACATAAAGATTTTAACATAAAATATTTATATAATCACATAAAGATTAAAAATACCTAAATTCTTCAAAATACTCTGGCTGCAGCACATTTATCCCAGATGCCTTAATATTGTGATGACTTCAGATTTGTGTTATTAAACCAGACACTAATCATCCATGATCACATTGTTCATGAAGTCAGGTCACTTGCATGTCATGCTTGTTCATGAAGTCAGGTCACTTGCATGTCATGGTTGTTCAGGAAGTCAGGTCACTTGCATGTCATGCTTGTTCAGGAAGTCGGGTCACTAGCATAACATGCATGACAATTAGATGGCGTTGCTTTATTCAATTTTAAACAGTTTCTGCCACTCTCCACACAAGACACTCTCTATGTGGCCAAATCCTCACTCGTTGTTGAGTGTTAATGAACCAATGCTATTTCCTCATCTGCAAGTACTCATATAGTGAGATGATGGGGACGAAGTTTGCACTTTGTCAATAACCCAATCAATTTTATTTGTTGAGGGTCTACTTGAACACAGTTTGTGAAAGTGACACACATCAAGGTTTTTACATAGATACAATATTCTTGGACATGCATGGTTTTGTTCACTATCAACAGTTAGTATATAGTTGTGAGACGTGGGCAATTAATGACATCCGTAAAAAATCACAGAAAAAAAATCAGCATGTAAAATAAAATGCTACAGAAAGGTCATAAGAATATCAAGGGCAGAAAGATTATCTAAAACAAACATCTGCAAAGACCTGAACATAGATGAATGGCCTCTCAAAACTGTTGAAAAAATGCAAGCTAACATATTTTGGACATTTAAAAAGACACAATAGTTTAGATAGAAAAGAAACAATAGATTAGATAGATTAATCATGGTGGGAAAGGTTCTAGGAAAGAGAACAAGAAGCATACCAAGACTATTATGTACACAGAATATATAAGACCTTCTGAATATGACACAGGAAGAAGCTGGGCAGCTTGCACAGAACAGAGAGACTTACAAAGTGGCAGTGAGGACAACATTCTGCAAAGGATACACATCACATAGATAGATAGATCAACAGTTAGTGTGTATATAATATGGGCTTCTGGTATAAATTGAGGACACTCCATTCATACCCTTTCCCATTTGTTGAAAAGTAACTGAATATCAATGGGTCAGTAAAATCATTACTATTCAACAATAACAGTATCAAAGTATAAATATAAGTATAATAACAATATCAAAGTATAAAATGAATTATATGGCTATAAAAAATAATGTGTGTTATTTTGATTATTTTAGACATATTGGATGCATACAAGCGTTTAGAAAACTTAGCCTCTGAAAATGCTTTCAGAGAGTTCCTCATTATTGTCAAAGCAAATGAACAGCAGGTGAGAGATAATTTCAAATAATTATATATATTTTTATAATTTTGTGATTGTTTTTGCATTGATAGTTGAGAAGCTGTTGTAGCGTAGTAAGTAGTGTACTGTCTTAATATCTCAGTGGCCCATGGTTTGATTCTGATGTATATTTCAAACTACAAAGAGATCAGGGGTTAAACCCAGTAATTGGTACCAGAACAAATCAGGGAAAGTAAAGGTAGCCAGCATGATGCTGACCAAATCATCCCTAGTATGGTAGGGTCATAGAAAAATATGAGCTTAACTCTGTATTCTCCATTCTCTTGAATGATATAATTCCGGCAGTAGATCCATGTGCAGTCATTCTGCCTTCACTGCTATATCCATCTGAATCCTGGACTATTTTTGCTAGGCAGCTGAATTAATTTCATTTCTTTTATCTGAGAAAGCTTCTGGGTGTGCAATGAAAGGATCACATCCCTGAAACGATGATCCTTGAATAGTCTAAGATAGAAAGCGTTTATGCCTTTTTGGTCAAGTTCTCAACTTCACTGCCACAAGTTGCCCACATGCCAGATGAGTATCTTCCAAAGAGTCTGTTCTTTGTTAAACTGGTGCTGAAGTGGAGGTCAAAAACATTTCAAAGACTACTTGAAGACATCTCTCGAGCACTGCAGAATTGACACAAGCTCTTGGAAATCTTGAGAGTCCAGCCTGACATGGTCAGATCGGTGTGAGTCCTAAAAGCTTTGGATATAGTAGAAAATTGCAGGTAAATAAGGAGACAAATATGAAAAAAGTCAGTATTCTTTCATCTCATGAACTACTTCATTCCTGTTCACACTGCAATGGGTTTTCAAAGCCAGGATTAGACTTTTAGCAATCTGTGGACTCACAAACAACAAACTTATTTTGACTTTATCAATGCCATGCTCATCTTCACTCGCAAACAAGGAACATCATCAGATTCATGTGATACCCATAAAATTGGTGCAGTTATGTATGCCATTCATATCGATACCTGCAGTGCAAGGTCTCCTCTAAGAAAGAGGGAGAAAAAAATATACCTCTGTGAGTTGATATATTTAAAACATTTTGTCCTAGGCAAATTTTCTAAATTTAAAAATTAAAAAAGAATTCATCTTCTTCAACATTTACTTTTTACACCAACAACTATATTTTATTTTTATTATGACATATTGCACATTTATATACATATGTCTTGTTTGCCAAGTCCAAAATCTGTGAGCCAAGATATAAAAATGTTTGCACCAGTGCCTGGTAGTGAAGTTTAGAGGAACAGTGCTGCCATGTTACTAAATTATGCACTGAGAATCTTACAAAAAACTGCCCTGGTTGGTTGGTTGCTGATCCAGCGGTCCATGGACTCATGCCCTTTGAACAGTGCCATTAAAATGGCATTAATATTGCTGGGAAGTCTGTTGATTTTTGGCTCATTCCAGCCTAGAGCCAGAGAATAACTATTACACCACCAGGAAGGTAGGTTTCAACCTCAGCACTGCAGACAAGATAGCGTTCACTGTGCCCATTCCCCGCCACCAATTGACTACTGGCTATGCCGAGCTTCTCTATTGCTTCAGGCATGCAACCAAATGTTCTTCTTCTTCTTCAGTATTCATTCTCAAACTCCCGCTGGATCTCTAGCAGGGCAATGGTCCTACAAGATTTCCAGCAGAATGTAGTCCAGAGAATGGAAATGCGCTGTGTTGCCGTTTTATTTGCGCCAATGGCCCAACAGTCTTCGGCAGGAACCAAATGTTCAAGTCAAAAGGATTGTCACGTCCTGAATTACTGTGCCTCTATAATGGGCCTAAGCTATTGGAAAAAACTGCTGTCAGTTTCGCCCTCCCCAGTGTTGTGCAGTACATCTCTGGCTCCCTCCCAACCACAGAGGGTGCATATATATACAAAAATTACAAAGCATAAAATACATTGCAACAAAAAATAAAAACATGAGAAGCATAATTGTATACATGACTTGCTAATGAAGCTTCTATAAGAAGATACTGATAACCTCAATATCACAGCATGTCATCTAAGGTTTTCTATTACATTGGTGGTTTGTCTAGTGGGCCATTGGTGAGACCCACAGACGCAACCTACCTGCCACCTAAACTACCCTAGTAAATGGATTCTCTAAGAGTTCTCTAAATGGCTGCAGTAACAGCCTTTGTCTCCATCTTCCTACTGAATGTAGTTATCCTGTATACCCTGTTTACAACACACAAAAAACAGGTGCAAGCTGGAAATCAGTTTTTTAAGGGATTTCAGAACAACACATATTGCATTTGATTCATTATTAGCAGATCATAAGTTGAGGTCTTGACAAGTACAGCATTTCATATGTGAAGTATAAAGAATTCCTTCTGTTTGATTTTGTGTTTCAGCTAATATCTGTGGTTGAAACACTTGACAGCCAAAACTTTGATTCAGATGAGAGTGGTAGGTGAAATATTTGTTCTTCTAAGACTTAATATCTATTTATGTGGGAGTCAGAGGCAACGAAAGATCTGACACATTGGCAGGTAAAGCTATATAGTAGATGGCAAAGTAATGAGAAGAGATCAGGCTAAATTAATTAAAGCAATCATTGATATGCTACAGAATTCTGAAGAGAATTCCTAAAAAAAATAATGTACATTCAAATAATAATAGAAATTGGGGTGACCAAGTGGAGAGTGAAGAAAGTGCATTCTCACTGAAAGGACCAGAAGAATCCACAACCAATATATGACTGGGACACTGAGCTTTTATACTTTTAGATGGCTGACGGAATGGCAAGCAGAGCATTTATGGGAATGTCCCTTGTGCAGTGGTGCTGGTTACTAATCAGTAATTTATTTCTGTCTGTCTTGCTAGTAGCTATCAGTTGCTTGGTGAACAGATTTGACTGCACTCCATGCATATGATATTCTAAAGGTATACAAACCATAGCTGTCAAATTATTTTTTCATAAATCTGTATTTAAAAAAATTTATTTCTGAAAACAATAAAAATGTCCGTATTTAACACAAAACAACACCCTTCCAAAAAAACCCCCAATTAATTTTTTTTCCGGCGTGCCTCTCAATATTTGCAAGTGAGATAAAAACATTAGTAATAAATACTAGGTAATTTAACACAAAATTACTCATTTTAAAAATGATTTAAAAAACATTTGGTGTTTTGGGGTTTTTTTGGGCCTGAAATCCATATTAATACAGAATAATCCTACTAGTTGGTACCTATGACATACTGAAAGTTCCTGTGGCATTCTTTTTATACTTTTTCTTATCATGTTGCTTCTCATTCTATGATTTATTTTAAACTATTGCTTGGTCAGAATAGGTGTTTCACAGATTTGCTGCACTTTTAAAAAAAATTGGATAATATATTTTCATATATGTTGGTTTTTTAAAAATTATCATCATTGTACAAGTAAAAACATGAAAGGTGGACAAATAATTTGTCTTTCTTTGGTAGCTAATATTGAAATGTCTAATTGCCAAGCAAGTCTCATTGGCCGTTTTATTGCTACTTTACCATTGCCTCATGGCAAACAAAACATGGCAATGATGTATTAGTATCAAGGTAGTTGCTTCATATATTTTAATGTAAGAATAGTTGCTTAATAGGTTTCTACAGTCTCGGTTTAGTTCCATCAATGGATTTAAAATATTTCCTAGTATTGGATAGGTGCTTCATAGATATCCAGCAAACTTCACAAAAATTAATGTGACTGCATTCAGAACAACATGCCATCAATGCTTACTTTCTTTTAGATTTTTGACAGTAAGTCTAAACAAGAAAACTTGTTCCATAACTCTTGCTGCAACTCCCTAGTAACACTGCCACACATGTCATAAGAGCTGACTCCATGATCTTTGTTGTGATGAAGCCTGCTGAAGACCCATGCCTAGACAACTGGAATGAAATCAATTCTTTTATCTGCATCATGCCTTGAGACTGCAAGAAAGTCACAGCAAAGTCCCCACTAGAGTAGAAGACTGTTCAGCACATTGCATTGCACCTTACAGGTACATTGAGTAAAACTAATCTGGGATCTGCAGAAGCTCTGGTAAACTTCCCTATTAAAAAAAAGAATGCCAGAGAAACATTAGTTTAATTCCACAACCTGGCATAGGAAACAAGAGTGATAGGCTCATACTTCCTCTGGATTTTATCATCAACATTCTACATGAGTTTATAATTTATTTTTTATTTATTGGTCTTTGGTCTGATGTTCTGCCAAAGATGGATGTGTCTGGCTATTGGCACAATTAAAACGGCGACACAACGCATTTCCATTCTCTGGACTACACCTGCTGTAAATCTAATAGGACCATGGTCTTGCTACAAGAGAGATCCAGCGGGAGTTTGAGAATGAATGCTGAAGAAGAAGATCTGATGTAGTTTTATGTTTTTTATAGACTATTTATTTATGGCTATTTGTTTGAACTGGCATCGATGCACTCCAGGTAGACCCATATAATCAGTGCTGTCTTTCCCAATAGATGTACAAGAGTTCATGGTTTCCACGTCTCGCAGGTTAAACACACTCATCTCTCTGTTCTTATGTATCCAGTCTTATTTGTTCTACAAACCAAATTCCCTAATTGCAGTCTAGATGCATCTTCAATTGTAGTGTCCACATCTAGTAGGCACTCGCTAAGCAACTTCATCACATCCCCCTTGTCCAAAGTGAACTCATCAAATATGAATTGGATGCAAGTCTATCTGCTGCCATATTCCGTTAACGAAATAGCTTTCAAGATATTATCCCGACACATTGTCTTGTTCTTTTACACAGTTATTATTATTTTACCAATATTTCACTTGTCCCTCCATTTTTATACTGTAATAGGATTCCAAATTATTATTACCAATAGTTTTAGACCTCAGCCTCTACACGAGTTTCCGACTTTGGTAACATTTTGGACATTAAAATTACATCCTTGGCTTATAAACAGATCAGCTTATATTCGGAAATATACTGTAATTGGTTGTTAGGTCATTAAATTAACTTTTTACCTATTTAAAAACAGTACTCAAGATATCTTAACACAATTAAACATGCATGTTTCTGATAAAATAAGCAAGGATCTAGTTTTTTCCTGCCTAAGTTTGTATTTTTGAAAACTCTATGAACAGTAATAAATGTTTATTATATGCATATATATTTATATGTGTGTGTGTACTCTGCAGGAGCTATTGCTTTTTCCAAATTTGGAGAAGAATTTATCGGCAATATTAATTCATTAGTAAGGAAATGTCAAAATGAGAGAGATGCTGCAGTAAGGACACACAAGGCAGTCCATGAAGAACAGCAGAAGAAAGATCTGGAATTAAAGCATTTAATAGAGGATTTTGAAAATAAGTATAATAAAATATGGATTCCAAAAGATAATGTGGTACCTTTAAGTTCTGTAGATATGTTGGATAAACAAGATGTTAGTTATAAGGGTAGGAATGAATTTTCAAGAGAAAATGCACACAAAGAAGGTAGCCGCCTTGCGGAGGATGACAAACAGTTGCCTCGTATAGACACTAGTTCAAAAATCCAGCAACTCAATGATGATTTCACTGTACTGAAGAACTTTCTCAATGATGATGCTTTGTGTAAGTTTGAGAATGAAAATTGTACCCTAAAAGACAGAGCAGCTTCCTGTAAGGAGATGACAAGTGATTATTCTTTATTAATGAAAGATGACAACAAGGATAAAAAACATAAATGGAAGCCTGATAAAGAATGGATTCATGATTTTGCTGGACTGTCAGATAAATTTGAAGCATTATTACCCTCCACAGATGCAGATCTTTCAGAAAGAAAACATTGTAGGAAAATTGTTTCTCAGAGCAAAGAATATTTTGAAAGCAGTGTACAAACTACAAGTAAACATATCATGGAAAAGCCACTTGTGAAGCCTAAAAAAAGTGAATATATTAAAAAACCTCCATCTTATGAACGAAATTTGAATATAGCAAATAGAAGACTAAAACTTAAACATTCTGGAAGTCTGTCAAAAATTGATTATGTAGAGCATACTGAAGAATCCAGTTTATCAAAGAAAGATTCGAATGGCTTGGAATTTGATAAATTTGAAGTTCATAATCAGTTTTCACAACCCGAATATCAGCTACCCAAAAATGAAGGAAATATATCTGAATCTGCTAGATGTGACAAGCAGAAGTTTTGGAGGTGATGTTACTTTAAGAAAGTTATGAAAATTACTAAAATTAATTAATTAAATCATCAATACACTCGTAATGGTGTCATGAAGTATCAGTGTTAGAGCACTGTCATAGTATCTCCAGGAATAATTCAAAAGTTTTTTTTATCTGTACTAACATACATGTACAGATTTTACAAACACCAAATGACAGGTGCTCCATTGACATTTTAGCACAAGCTAAACTGATGTTTTAAAAAAATGAGAAATATTCTGTACAAGAGAGCTCTATTAATAAACATGTGAAGTTTAGTGTTATATCAATCCAATACTGCGGTAGTGAAACCTAGTCTGTAAAGAAAACAGTTCAAAGTGAACTGGAGGCTACTGAGATGTTGAGAAGAATGATAAAAGTATCATAGACAGCTAAGAAAACACATGTAAAGGTAATCAGAGATGTTGGAGTAAATAGACAAATTGTAGCAGATTTTAGAGACAGTCAAGATTTGGAGCATTTAGAAGCCCCCAGAAAGATCAATTAGACTTACGTAAAACACAGGTTTATATTTCGTTTCAATGGGACACGACAGACTATATCTAAAACTAGTGGGTAATGATGAGCACACAAGAAATCATTAAAATTACAATACACAAATCACATTCAACGTTTCAACCAAAAGGTCTTTATCAAGACACAAACAAAACATTAAAAGACGACAAATAGAAAAATTATCACAACGTCCAACGGAAATCATATGCCGGAAAGTACATAAAAACGTAAATATATGTGGTAACGAAACGAACAAAAAGATGAGTAAATGATGGAACAAAAAGAATAAAGGCAAAGACCACACCCACCCAGTACTAGACATAAGAGTGGTCGGAATTGAGCCCAAAAGGCTTGAGTGTAGGCATAATGGCATATTTTGGAGATTTTGGAGTGAAGGCTTGTGTACACTCAAGCCTTTTGGACTTAATTCCGACCACTCTTATGTCTAGTACTGGGTTGGTGTGGTCTTTGTCTTTATTCTTTTTGTTCCGTTATTTACTCATCTTTTTGTTCGTTTTGTTTCCACATATATTTACGTTTTTTTGTACTTTCTGACCTTCCGGCAAATCATTTCCATATTTCCGTTGGATGTTGTGATAATTTTTCTATTCGTCGTCTTTTAATGTTTTGTTTGTGTCTTGATAAAGACCTTTTGGTTGAAACGTTGAATGTGATTTGTGTATTGTAATTTTTATGATTTCTTGTGTGCTCATCATTGCCCATCATTACCCACTAGTTTTAGATATAGTCTGTCGTGTCCCATTGAAACAAAATATAAACCTGTGTTTTGCGTAAGTCTAATTGTTGTTACGTTTCACGCAGTTACCTTGTATTGATTGTCATACAGAAAGATCAAGGAGAGAAGACAGAGGAAGGTAAAGAGGTTACATCATAGCATGAGAGAAAGAAACCAACTGCTATTAACAAGAGACATTGAACTGTGGAGAAACATGATTGCCCCTTGGTAATAGTACTTAATAAAACACAAGCTTCGATCAGCTTTGAAATGATTGCATAGACTATTGGGTTATGGATAAGCACAAATTTCAAAGAACAGTAAACAAGACTGTTTCAACATTCCAACCGTAAGGTCTTTTTCAAGAAAATACAAGACAAATATTGAACAAACAGTAAAAATAATGGCACTATCACAAAAGTATTAGATAGCAGACATTTAACAGCAAAGATATCCAAGGTAACAATGACGTACATATACACAATTATTGTCATAGAGTCATGTATTAAAAAATATGGGGATTGAGAAAATACAATGAATATGCCTGCAAACAATATGAATGACAATACAACAAAGACCCTACACACAAACCTAAATGAATGATCAGTACTATGACCAAATGGCTTAAAGGTACCAAACTGCAATATGTAGCGATTTGAAAGGGTGTATCTAGCTCTATTGTTAGTGGTACATAATCTTAATGCAGGGACCTGTCAGTGTGATTGAAATGTATAGTGACAGGAGTGTTCTGTGATTAATGATGTGAAGATGTGAGCAGAAACATTCACTTAGTCTTTTGCCAGTTTCACCTATATATTGTCACATCATTTACAAATGATCATTGTTACCTTGGATGTCTCTGCTGTTAAATGTCTGCTAATGCTTTCATGATATGCCATTATGTTTGCCATTTGTTAAGTTTGCTTTGTGTTTCCTTGAAATAGACCTTAAGGTTGAAACTGTTGTGTTTACTGTTACGGTACTTGTTATTTTTCGTACCCATACCCTATCGTCTGTGTGTTTATGAAAATCTAATCGACCTTGTGCTTTATATAATTACTATTGTTATATAGTTTTATAGCTGTCTCCCTTATTATTTATTGCCACTTGTCATGACATTCAATGTGTATAAAATAAAGTTTACTATGTAAAACTGAGGTTAAATGTTAACATTGTAACATATTTTTGTGTACATACAAAGTGAATTGATAGTTATTGCAATTGTTTCCAGTATATGTCAACAAGTATGCACACTAATGGTTGCAATGTTGTATGACAACTGTTTCTGAAACGAATGCAGTGGAGTTGTATTATAGTGCATACATGTATAACAAAATCTCTAATTATTTTTGTTCTTTATTGTCATCATCATCATCAGGTGCCATGCTGGCTGGCATAGGTGACATGGCTCTATCTCCAGCATTATGTGTCAAGATCGTCGTTTTTATCTGCCGTGCCAGGTTGTCAAATTGTCTAATATTTTCTCATGTTGTCACCCTCTGTCTCTGTTGCCTTCAATTTTGCCTGTTGTGACTATGTTCTCCAAACCTCCCTGCCTCATGAAGTGACCAAAAAATGAAAATTGTCTTTTCCTTATATTATTGATTAAGGTCTATTTCACATTTGACGCTTTCAACACATCCACATTAGTTTTTCTGGCAGTCCATAGTATTCTCAGCATTCTTCTGTAGAATCACATCTCTATTGCCTCTAATTTCTAACTTTCCTGTTTGTTTATTGTCCAAAACTAGCATCCATAAGTTATTATAGAAGTTATATAGCATATAGCAAATTTTTGTACGTAGCAAACTCTTTATTGTATATAGGAAAATTCTGTTATGACAAATATTTCCTCAGTCAGGACTGATTCATTATAATGAGACTCCATTGTATTATTTTGTAAAATTAGACTAACTTGCATTCAGTTCAGAAACCTTCATAATCTTTGTCATTATGTATAAAAAAAACAAATAATTCATGTTGGATACTTTAATATTCTCCTTTTTGTTTGTTCATTCTCAAACTCCTGCAGATTTGGATGTAGTCTGGAGAATGGAATGTATTGTGTTTCACCCTGACACATCTGACTTCAGCATAGCTTGGCTTATGGGTAACTTTAACCCTTTATGGAATAGCCAACTCCACCCCAAAGTTATCTCATTTTTAGTTGCCTCTTACTACATGTATGGCAGGTAGCTGTGTTGGTATCCTTTACTCCCCTTTTGGACCCAGCAACGTACGAGTGATTTAACACTCAATATCTGAGTTGGCACTGCAGATTTTACAGTCATTTTCACATTCATGAAAATTGAATGACTGTGCTGCAAATACCATCTTTGAGGCTGATCTGCAAATTATTGTAGACAGATTCTCCAAAGCCTGTACCAACGGCTTTATTAATACGGAGAAAATAGAAGTCATGTTACAACTAGCACATCGCAAAATCTATCACGATCCCTGAAAAAGCTTTACTCAAAAAGGTAAATGGCATAGCACTGAAAGTTGTGAATAGATTCACATACCTAGGCAGAGAACTCACAAAATACCACCATTGATGAAGAAGTGTATACCAGGATCTCCAAGGCAAGCAGCGCTTTTGGCAGATTGCATGCAAATGTGTGATACAGAAATGGCATTAATCTAAAGACTAATCTGAAAGTTTACAAAGCAGTGGTACTTCCAGTGCTGTTATACACTAGTAAACATGGACTGTGTATACATGACATGAGAAAGATCAATCACTTTCACGCAACAAGTTATGAACATCAGCACTGTCTTTGAAAATCTGGTATCCCTAGCACTGACACTATTCTAATAGACACAGATTCGTTAGGCTGGTCATGTGTGCCAGATCATCACCTGTTAAAGATATTTCTCTATGGTGAGTTGCAGAAGGGCATATGCTCTCTAGATGACCAAAAAGAGTGCTACAAGGACTCACTGAATTGACCTCACTGAAACTCTTTGAATAAGACAGAGATATATGGGAAGCAACTGCACAAAATATGGCTACATGGTGTTCAACAGTAAAAAAAAAAGTGGAACATTATCTTATGAAAAGAGGAGAAAATTCAGCAGCTCAACAGGGAGAGTAGCTAGAGTCATGGGTAGACCAAAAACCATCTACAGTGTTCATTCCATGTCTGAAACTGTCAAAGGACATTTGCAGCCGGAATAGGGCTTATTAGCCATCAAGAAACTCATAGTCAAAGACATAACTCTAACTGAATTTAAAAAGTGGATGTAACTTATGGTCGTCATAACTTGCGATGGACAAACAACAACAGTAATCTGAGCTGGCTATATGTTATGTTTAGTGATTTTTACATTTCATATTTTCCACTCTCTTCAAGAATCCTTGTAAACTATCTTTGTACATAGTCTCCATCTGCATTTCAGCATAAATTGTTCTTAAGTTCACATGCATGCCATTTTCTCCATGTCTATTTCAGAGTCAACAATAAAATCAAATCAAATAAGCAAGCCTTATTTTTGTGTGAAATTGTACTTTTATTATCTCTATATATAAAAGTTAATAATGTATTAGTGATACTGAAATTAGTACTGTATTAAATTCCTTTGAGGCTCATGACAATCATAAATGTTCATAGAAAACATTCACAGCACCTGTCTCAGAACAGATGTATCAGTATTTATTGAAAAAAAAGCTTCTTTTGTTGTTGGTGTTGTTATCTAATTGCTGCAGAATTGTTCTACTCTTGGCAACTCAGTCATTCTTTGAAAAAAGTGAAGGTTTTGGAAGTTGACGTGGCAATTTATACAGTGAGTTAGTGACTTATGGGTGTCTGTAAATGTGTTTTTCTGGTAGTTGAGAGCATTCAATGAGGTAACGTCTTTTGTAAGTTGTGGTTAATTGACAAAAACAAATGTATGACACCTTCATTGTTTACTAATGACACTGTGTCACTTAATTTCATATATTGGAGGTGGATAGCGATTTAAAGATTATTTGAATTATGGATATTAGTCTTGGTTATTGCATCTATTCACTGAAACTCTTTGTTGTCTTTCGGCGTCAGGGGTAGAAGAGTTTTCCGGCAGATTATTACAGTTATTGCATATTACCATAAAAAGGGACACAATTCTGGTAATCCTGCTATGAAGATTTGTCATAATTAATATATGAAATTGGTGTCAGTAGATATCTAAAGATGTTTCTATACTCCAGCGGTACACAGTTGTGCTTTTCTGTACATAGATGGGTGTGTTGATAAGAGAACAGGCATACTTCCATCTACAGTCAGGGTGTTTTGCTTCACCGTTCACTATCAAACTCTTGTAAAATAGCAGAACATAGTCCAGAGAACAGGATGTTTTGTGTCATGGTTTATAGCTTGGATGCAAATTTGGCTACTTTTGGTCAAGCACATTCAACTTTAGTTTGGGTGTTGAGGGTAGATAAGTTTACTTACTATAGCTTATTAGAGACTGTGTGATTAAGATCTGAGATAGAGGAAAGTTTAAATCAAATATTGCATAAATAGGACTGGACACCCATTGGAATGAAAGTGTTTAACCAGTGCACCACAAGGAATTATTGGCTTACACAATCAGTACATATGAATCTATCCACAGTGCTATGAATTCAGTGCAATTACTTTGTGAAAATTGTTTTAAATTGTAAATTAAATGACAGTACACATGGATGCAAGTCTTGCACAATGAATAAGCAAGATAGTGGGAAAGTAGAGGCAACAGAGATGTGATTCTATAGATGAATGGTGAGAGTACTATGGACAACTAGAAAAACTAACAAGTAGGTGCTGAAAGAGTCAAATGTGAGGCAGGTGTTATTTAATATTAGAGAGAATCACCATTTTTTTTGACATTGATGAGACAGGGAAGTCTGGAGACAATAGTTACAAGTAAGAGATTGATGATGACAGTGTGAGAAAATGTTAATTCAACATTGTGGCATGGCAAAGAGTCAACATTGGTCCTATTACAAGACACTAGAAATAGAGAGCTATTGAAATCCATGATTGTCTACATCAGTCGGTATAGTACATGATGATGAAATAACATGCTCCTTTAATAGACTAAGATGGTTCCATCAACACCTGTGTCCATGTGGGCAGGCGGCACAGACAGCAGTATACATCCTGCAAGACCGCATTACACTAAACTAGTTAAGGGAGGAACACTGGCCCACAGAAAGGGATATTCACAGAAAGCTGTATGAAGGCTTATTCTCTCAAATAAGCAGCATTCATTAAGAAATCTGGACTTGCTGTGTAGATATGTTAAACTACGAACGAGAAGATAATAAAACTGACTAACATAAGAACAAATAAATAAACTGACCTCTTTGGGATTGAAAGATTTTCATGTCTCAATTTAAGGATTAGATTTTCATGTACCGATATAAATATTTAAATATATTTATTTATGGAGACCCATAAAGAAATAAACTGCAGTATCGTTTTTTGTTGGTTTGGTGGTAGAGAAGATAGTGGGTCTGTCTCACAAACCTGAATTAGCTCAAGGTTAGAAAGCTGATCATACACATTGCACTGGCAATAGAATTGGTTGTAATAAATTAATCCAGGATGTCTAAGATTCAACAGAAGTTAAATAGCAATGTACTATACATTCAGGTGACATATTCTTTCCAAAACGTAGTCTTCTTTATGTATGTTCTGAACTTATGATTCTGGGCAAAATGACCTGCCAGTCAGGGGTATGTTTAAACAATTTGAGATATCTCTTATCCATGATCATCTTGGTTGGCCCTTCTGTTACCAGCATTCATACCTTTTAATATGAATTTGTCCATGCCAATAAATGTATGACCAATAAACGTAGGTGTTCTTATGATGATGTTTAGGAGCCAATCCTCTTTAACGTTTAATGTTCTCACTACTTGATATAGCAGTTGATTATTATTATAATTACATACAATACCACATATACATTTGCTAAAAATATTTCTTAATTAATAAACACAGCTCAGAGAACAGACATTTAGAAAATTGACTCTTATTGGTTAAAGTCACCAAAGATGATATCAAGTGGAATTGATTTATGGTGCATATGTTTATACAGTGGAATCCCTCTATAAATCATTCTTTTATAACAAATCCTCAGTTATATTTATTCTTTATTGGTTGTACTGTATATAGTGAATTTCTGTTATTACATACATATTTTGTCAATCTGAACCACATTGTTATAAGTGGGTTCCACTGTATAACAAAATTTCCTATCTAACAATACTTTTCACAATTAGTTAATTCTTTGTTGTATATAATTGTATATTAGTGAATTTTAGTTGTGGTTGTTCATGCAGTATTTTCTGTATAATTGTACATCAGTGAAGTTTAATTGTGGTTGTTCCTGCAACATTTTCTGTATAATTGTACATTAGTGAAGTTTAGTTGTGGCTGTTCCTGCAACATTTTCTGTATAATTGTACATTAGTGAAGTTTAGTTGTGGTTGTTCCTGCAACATTTTCTGTATAATTGTACATTAGTGAAGTTTAGTTGTGGTTGTTCCTGCAACATTTTCTGTATAATTGTACATTAGTGAAGTTTAGTTGTGGTTGTTCCTGCAACATTTTCTGTATAATTGTACATTAGTGAAGTTTAGTTAGTTGTGGTTGTTCCTGCAACATTTTCTGTATAATTGTACATTAGTGAAGTTTAGTTGTGGCTGTTCCTGCAACATTTTCTGTATAATTGTACATTAGTGAAGTTTAGTTGTGGTTGTTCCTGGAACCTTTTCTGTATAATTGTATATTAATGAACTTTAGTTGTTCCTGGAACATTTTCTGTACAATTGTATATTAGTGAAGTTTAGTTGTGGTTGTTCCTGGAACATTTTCTGTATAATTGTACATTAGTAGTGAAGTTTAGTTGTGGTTGTTCCTGGAACCTTTTCTGTATAATTGTATATTAATGAAGTTTAGTTGTTCCTGGAACATTTTCTGTATAATCGTATATTAGTGAAGTTTAGTTGTGGTTGTTCCTGGAACATTTTCTGTATAATTGTATATTAGTGAAGTTTAGTTGTCATTGTTCCTGGAACATTTTCTGTATAATTGTATATTAGTGAAGTTTAGTTGTGGTTGTTCCTGCAACATTTTCTGTATAATTGTACATTAGTGAAGTTTAGTTGTGGTTGTTCCTGGAACATTTTCTGTATAATTGTATATTAGTGAAGTTTAGTTGTGGTTGTTCCTGGAACATTTTCTGATTCAGGTGACATATGCTTTCTAGAATGTGATATTCTTATGAACACTTTACAAAACTCACTATTCTGGATAAGTTGACTTGCTGCAGCTTAGAACATGTTTAATTAAACACTTTGAAACCTCAATCATTACCCTGGGCAGCTATTTCATCTACTACTAGCAACCAAACCATGCCTTCCAGTTATATCTACTATAGCATGGTCAATTTAACAAAATAACAAAAATGTTAATGTTTATATTGACCTAGAAGTTGTTGGTTTGCTGTTCCATCCTTTAGGTGACTCAAAAGCCATGCTGAAGTTGTATGTGTCAGGTAAAAAAGTAATTGCTCATGTTTACTTTGTTAATTTCTTGTTACATGTATGTAATTACAATTATGGTTGTTGCAATTAGTAGATTTATTTTTAGGGACCATGATTCAGAAATAATATTACATTTTTTTGAACTAGTTCATACTTGTATTTTGAGTACTGGTTGGAATAATGTAATATTTTCTTCAACTAGATCATACTTATATTTTGAAGACTGGTTGGAGAAAAAAAAATACGATGAGCTATGTACCATTGTAGTTTATAAGGTTAACTGGATATATTGTGTTGATAAATAAGTTATTATTCAATATATACATAGACAGAATAATAAAAGAGGCAAAAATACAGAGGGCAACATCACCGATTCAGAACAAAACTCAGAGCAACTAAACAATTAAGTAAATGAACTACTTTTCACAGACGATCAGAGCCTCATATACAAAAACAAAGAACAACTACAAAATCATGTTAGCTCACTATCTGCAACATGTAGAAAATACAATATGAAGATCAATACACAAAAGACAGAAACTATGAAAATATGCAGAACACCAAGTCCACTAAACATACAGATAGACAATATAGGAGTAAAACAAGTAACAGAGTTCAAATATCTCTGTAGTATTTTTACAGAAAATGGAAGCCTTGATAGAGAAATAGAGATGAGATGTCAAAAGGCAAATGCAGTAACATACCAACTGTCATCACTACTTCTTCACCCCAAGATTGAGATGGAAGTTAAGAGACAAATGATCTACAGTATATTTCTACCAACACTGTGTTACCAGTGCCAAACCTGGTGTCTCTCATCTTCACATTACAGAAAGATAGTGACATGAGATGAAATGCTTGAGGAAAGCTGCCGGGGTCACAAGGCTTGATAGATTGCGAAATTAATATATCAGGGAAAGAATAGGTATAATATCTTGTACAAATTACATAGAGAGACAACAGATTAAGTGGTTTGGCCACATTATGAGAATGAATCACAACAAGTTGCCCTTACAGGTATATAACCAAATAAGATCTGGGTACAAAGCCAGAGGAAGACCACTGAAAAGATGGATAGAAAACGTCAGGGACATCCTGTACAGACACGGTCATAGCACAGCAGAGGCCACACATCTGGCTTTAGAACGCAAGCTCGAGTTCTAATCACCCCTAATGCAAGAGTGGATCACAAACCACCTGGGAAAAGACAATAGACAAATAAGTTATTAATCTTCTCTATTTTCTAACAAGTGAAGGTAAATGATCACCGTTCTAAATTATTATTTTGTATTCTTCATTGAAGGGATATCATCCACCTGTCAGCCAGGTGACATAGATTTGAGTTCACTTGTGATCTGCAAACAAACTGGTCCACTTAGCCAACAGGAAATGGATCTCATTGTTCTAGAAAGGCCTAGGAATGTCATAATTGCTATAGATTGCTGAATGCGACATGCCCCCAGGTGGCTTCTCTTGAAGAACTAGCTGAGCACTTATGGGGGAAAAAATGTGTGACATTGTGCTGGTTCATAACATTACCTTTATATAAATTAAAACTCATGCTGAGAGCGGATGAGGCTAATGAGAACAATTCATCAAGTTTCCACACGGCACTCCCATGACCACTTGTGACATGTCTTTTCTAACACACACTTCTTGATTTATCCTCTATCTGTAGTTTTCAAACTCTAATCTCCTTGAGATTTCGTTCCTTCTGCAAACCCTCAAAATATTTCATATTTGAAAATGTTCAGAAATGAATTTTCTGTGTATAGTAAGTAAATATTGAAAATATTTTTTATTTTCTTTTGTTCGCTACTTGATGCCTACACCATCAGTCAAGTCTTATGGATGAGATTCACCATTGTCTGGAGTTCTTTGGTTCCATATATCTTTGTTTTCAGCGTTTAACTATTGGGCTAGTATTACACTTTCTATTGTTTATACTGGGAATAACATCTTCAGAGGTTTGTTCATCTGTTTCACAAGTGGACAGTTGTGTGGCACACAGTCGTATCTTTTACATTTAGTCTGTTGTGTCCTGTCCTCAGGTGAAGCATAGTGACTTATCCCTGCCAATTTAGGTAGGGGTAGTGCAATATGAAATTGTAATGTAAAAACGTGAAAAAATATATAAAGCATGAGTTGAATTTTGTTAATTTTAGTAAACAACGTGTGCAAGTGAAAATATCATAGTATGTTGCTAATGAAACAATTTTAAAAACAACATTCTCTAGCATTTATAATTATTTAGGATTAAATTCTTCTAGTGAGCTAGGTATAAGACAAGCATACATATTGAATTCTGTCTGGTCAGTAATTAAGAATTTGGTCTGCACCCATTTTGGCTATGTGCAGTCTTCTTGATGATGTTGTTCAGTTTGGTCTTGCTTTGATATCATAGGCCAACATTAGCCCAACAAATTTTCACTAGGTCTCCAGTGTAATTGACATTATCTAATTTTGTGAAAGTTTGCTAAAATAAATAACGTATGTAGAACTATTTTTTCTGTTATTTTATTGTTATATTGGCCCATTTATCTTTTTATTGTAAATGTAAAGACTCATAATATTTCTTTAAATCTTTAACCTTTAGCATGCTGGATTAAAGTTAAACAATTTATCCCCAGCCACTGGATTTTTGTTAGAAAATTTGTCTACTAGTAAATTTTGATGGGTGTTTGGAAAATACACTAACATTTTTGTTTTTAAGAGATTCTAAAATAAATTTTGCACATTTAAATATGGATTAGCATACTTCAAATGTGTGTGTAATTTGATATTTTGTTTGTGTAATATGAGAGGTGTGAGGAAGTGGTGAAGAGGGTTTTTTTTTTGCACAGAAAAAAACACCAAAAACTAAAAAAAATTGGGTGTTTGGAAAATGAAATAACATTTCTGTTCTTGAGGATTATAAAATAATATGTGTACATGTAAATAAAGAATTGAATGCTGCATATATTAGTCTCAGTTTTGTTTTTGTATATGTTATACAAGAGGTGTGAGAAGGTTGTAAAGATTGGAAAAGGGTAAAACATCAAAATATTGTTTTTAAAAATTGCTCACCTTTATTTATTTTCAGTGGCAACCCTGAAAACATCACTGCACACCAAAGTCTATTGTGTTCATGTACTTTCATAACTAACATAATATTGCTGGGGAAATGAAACATGTAAAAGTAACTTACCTTGTTGAAAAAAATTGTTCTCTAGAGTTAGAACTACCGGGTAGTCTTGTCTGTAAACCCATTAGATCAATACTAACGGGTAGTCTTGTCTGTAAACCCATTAGATCAATACTAACGGGTAGTCTTGTCTGTAAACCCATTAGATCAATACTAACGGGTAGTCTTGTCTGTAAACCCATTGAACCATTAGATCAATACTATCTAATGTCATATCATAACAAAACCAATGTGTTATTATATTTACTTTGAAAGCAAACATAACTTCCAAGAGTTCCTTACTATCATAATCACAATACATATTGACAGCCATTATAACCAGCTTATTATGTCTATCGATATTTACAATTTTTTGTCAGTCACACACCATTACAGGGATCGGAAGTGGAATACTACTGCTATGATTTGCTGATTCCACACGGTCACATAACATTAACGATTGTGTTATTTTTTCACTTTTCTGAATATCAATAAGTTGTATAAAGTAGACAACGACAGTGAATGTCACATCCAGCTTTGTTGTATGGATATGGCGTATTAAAGGTTAAGGACCTCTAGGAGTCAGCTGACCATAGTTGATGAACCACTGCTCTCTTACTGCCTCCTTTATGCTATTCCATTCCTCACAATGCAACAGAACTCATGGTATCTTGTTCTCATGATTCCATATACAATGAAATCCAATTATAACAACCTGGTCCAGACAGACAAAATTATGTAATAACAGAAAGTAGCTTTAGACAGTATAAACAATAAAGAATAAATATAATTGGGGATTTTTAAAAAATGTTGTATTTGGAAAGCTGTGTAGATGCTGAAAAGGAACTACTGGGGTACTTTGAAGGAAATGTAGTGTAGATCAGGATAATTATATTGTTATTTATACATAATTCACTAATTCTGGGAACTTTTTGAAATTACCTCATAAAGTGTAATTCATCTATAGCGCAGCCTTTTACCCTATAGAGGGATTTCACTCTAGAAAGTAGCATCAAAAAGTTCCTGGAATTAGACTATTTATAATTAAGTAACAATAGAATTATCTACAATACAGTTCCTTCAAAGTAGTTCCTTTCAGCATCTATACACTTTTGCCAATGTATATACAGCTGCTGGAAACATTCAGGAACCCTTTTTTTGACATCTCTCTATATATTGTGTTGCACTGGTGATACTTGTCGCATTGGTGATAACGTCAACTGCATTCTTGAATCACTGACCTTTCAGTGCCGATTTCAGTCAAGGGAACAATAAAATATCAGTGGGTGCAAGGAGAATATGGAGGCTATTCCAAGGTAATCAAATTGTGCTTTGCGAAATACTGCTTTATCAGTAAGAATCTATGTGCTGGCGCATTGTCATGCATCATAATCCGTTTCTTCTCCATTTTCCAGGTAATTTTCTTCACAAACACTTGTGATTTCTTCATCACCATATATTTTATTAAGCAATGTTAGTGTCTCTGAGGGTGATTTCTCAAGCAAAACACAGAATTCGACATTTGTACGCTGTTCAATCAAGAAAATGTTCAACTCAGACGAGCACAACACACAAACATCTGCATATTCTATTCGAGAGTATATGTGAAGTATATGTCTGCCATGCCCTTTCACTAAGGTAATTACCAACTTCTAAACATATAATCTCCATAACATCAGCTTTCATTCATTCAAACACCAGTAGACTATTCTGGGAATTTATGAAGCTACCACATATACAAATATATATATATTTCAGGTATATAAAGGTGTATAATGCTACGTTGGTATGAAACGTTAGATGCATTACTGCTAGTTCTAGGGGGTGATGTGGTCACATTTCTACTCTTCGCCAACTTTATCTTACATAACCCAATGATCCAGATGTCTTATGTTTGCTGTATCAACCAGGTGTTGCCTACACAATGTAGGATCTGTGGTTTTAATTTGTATGCACAACGTACACACTGATTCATGCTTACAAAACTGTGTATGTTCATTTAATGCAGAAAACTGTTTAATACAAGTCTTACTTCTCTAAGAATGTGCAAAACAATGCAGTGACAGATTTATGGAAATATTCCCTTATACATCACACTGATGGCACAGTACAGGTGTGTAGTGTTGATGCATAGAGATATCTTTCACACATAGTGCAGTCTATTGTGTTACATACAGCATTTATTGTGCAACATTAAATACTGAAACCGAATGTACATGACTTGGAACTAAAAATAAAATACAAAATGTGCCAAAATATATAATAATGAAACTCCTGCATCTTGAACATGCATGAGTGAATGTTGATGTGGTATAACTCTAGCAGTACTCACAGTTGACAAGATTGGGTCAGATTATTAAGTCTTTTTTTAATTTCAGTTCTGTATATTTTGACACACTGTACTTGTAACTATAAATACAATGAAGACCAAACATACCAAAAATAAAGTTCTATTGAATTTCTTAGAAAAAATTGTTATATTCAAGACAACTTTCTGGTTATGACTAAATTAAAACATTTGGTAAAATTCATGAATTTATATTATGGTAACAACTAATAAATTAAATTTGTTGATCTGATGAATAACTGAAAAGAAAAACAATTTGAAGGACATCATTCAGTTTAGTATATTTCTTTGCTGTTATAGCCAAGTTAAGAGTTGAAGGACTGAGAAGTAAGGTGAGTAGTTTGCTTTGACAACATGAAGATTGGAACTCCACCATAATTACATCCAGAATTAAACCACCCCCTCATAACTGGGAAACTATTTTTTAACCACCTGCTCAAGTTCTGCAAGAAAAAAACTTCACAAATTAAAATATCTGTCTGAACTACAATGATGATGTCCATCTTCATCATCATTATTTTTTAAATTATCGTATCATTATTAATACAGTCGAGCTCCTCCTTTGCAAACAAAGATGATCATGGCATTAAAAAGAGACATAATTAGGTTTATAAGTCCCAAGATGGCTATTTAACCAAGTTTATTCCATATATTTTTGTGTCCCTTTCTGATGGAACGTCAAAATTTTTGTTGTCAATCATTTATTTTCGGTCTATCTCCATATTCTTGAACACATACACCCTTAAAAAAGTTTCATTACGGCTGGGATATCTGGTCCTTTGTCCAATACTATATTAGTTCATTTTTATTTATACAAGACAAAAAGAGTTAAAATTAACATCTACATCAAACACTTTTATGTACAAACTAAATGTGCATTGACTGACTGGCATTTTCAACGCTAGGTCATAGTGACAGGATTATATGAACTGCAACCCCATTATTTTTTATGTCAAAAACTCTGATATAACTAAACTGGACTCACGTTCACATTTAAAAGGAGCACACCTCACCACAAGAGATGAAAATTAAATGATAGATTGACATGACCAACTGGAACATTTCCATCTTTTCAGGTGATAATATAATGTGCATTGATTTGATAGGATATACTGCTAATGAAAAGCCTAGAGAACTGTATGCAGACAACATAAGAAGTTGTCTACTAGAACTGACATATAATTACCAGAAAGCCAGGGAAATTCAGATAACTGTGGTAACACAAATTAAAAACATATTTATATTTAAAAAATATTACAAAAAACTACTGATAATAATTAATGATAAGATGATAAGGAAGAGTAGGACAATTATATAAATAGGTAAAATGTCTGTTACACACAAAACTTTGTAACCTGATGGTCTTCTACAGAAATGTCAATCTGTAGTGCTCATCTTCATTATCATTATTTTTATTATCATATCCGTATTAAGAGATTGATGGTTGTCACTGCTTCCATCCAAATAGACATTGTAGATTTAGCCCTGACGTGATTACTGATAATGGCATCTTCCGGTGTTGTTTTTGGAATGCTGATAATGAGTGTCGTATAGAGCTGGGATTTTAAAAATTTGGCTTTTAATTTTCTTCAAAACTTCGCAAGAATGGACATACTTATGATTCAGCTGATGTTGGTAGGCAAATTTTTTAATGGAATTATAGAGAACATGAATGAAACAGATGTTGTTGGGGAATTAGTTGAGTATATCATCATCAAGTGACATATTCTTTCCAGAACGTAGTTGAGTATATAGAAAGTACAAATAGCAACAATTGTCGACCTGTAATGTAGGCCTAATACATGATGTGCTCATCATGTGGGGGACACCATTGACCTAGTAATGATTGAGAATAGTTAACACAGATGATCTATGTCAATATTGATCAATTTCATGACAAATCAGATCCTGAAAATGACATTTATCAAGATTAAACTGCTTTTGATTGGGACTAGTTTCCACTAGAACTACATGTTATTCTTTGGAGTATGCCCGGAACAAATGTTGTGTTTATGCTGGTATCAAAATTTTAAGAAAACCGATATTTTTTTGAAAACCTGTTTCACTAGGGCATTCTTTATGTGAATTAGGTCTAATGTGTTTGGAGTAGTTGACAGTTACAGAATTTTGTTGTCATGCAAAGGAAACTGATTTGCAGTTTTTCATTTGAACATTTATCAGCAAACAATTTGACACAAGTAAAGGAAGTTGACATGAAACTGGTGCTCATTTTTTCCCCTCTCCCATGTTACACAAGTAAACTTGTCTTACATGACATTCACAAAGATATTTTCACAGATCAGTACCTCGTTCATTTATCTGTTAATTGGACTATTAATTATACAAATTAATTGCAAATCATATTGTTTTATTAATTTTCTTGCACAATCACTCCTTATTTTTGAGGAGTTATTCCTCTTGCCCTGGAAATGAAGCCTGAAGTTTTTCCTGAATGGCCCGGGCTGAAAGGGTGTACCAATTTCGACGGTCGCCAAATTTCCACTATAGAACCTTGGTGATCAATTTCGCCAATTAGCAAAACTGTTATGGTACTTCAGAAATACGGAAAGAAGCACTCGAAATAACTCATCGAGGCTTTCAAATTCATTCAGAAAGTGCAAACATTCATTACGACACATATAACGATTCAAGGCTCTCTCATCAGAGTTTGTTTGTATACAGATTTTAAAGGATGGTGATGTCGATGTATAAAAAATGTGCGTACACCTTCGGTAATGGGAGATAAGTGCGCTCTAGATTTCTGCTCATCAAAGTGTTGTGTATATACTAAATTTTGGTTATCACATGCAAATTTGTACATTCGAACAAATTTGTTATAAAAGGATTCTACTGTAGTAGTTTTGTGTAACACATTCTTTGCCTATTTATATAATGTTTCAAACTTTCTCAGAGATTTAATATCTTTTCACATGTTACCCACTGTATAAAGTGAAATGTTTTTGTATCAAATTTAGCAATAATAACTTTTAATATAAGATCATTTTCTTTGGGAAAAAAAAAACCAACCCCTAATAAAAACAAAAACATATATCAGTAAAATTATATGGCCATCGCAGATTCTGGGTCAAGCTTAGCATGACCACCACTACTATGTTTAAGCATGTTCAAGATATCTCAGAAGTTGAGCGCATGAAAACACTTCCAACAATTCATCATTTAAAAATAGAGGCTGTTCATGTAAAGATCAATTGAAGCTTGAACTAAAAAACATGCCAAAGATCTATAAAATAATGTCATTCCACTCTTTTATTAACAAACATCACACAAGGAAATCAAGTATATAAATCCTTATTCCACATGCACCATGAAGTCAATGAATTGTTTTCACAAAAATATTCCCTGCCATTTCTGTGCACAGATGCGATCACCTGGGTTTCACTATGACCTGCATATAAAACATCATTTATCTGCTGGCTGCAGCCAACTAATTTGTCAACACATTTTGATTACAAATAACGCAACATAAGAGATTGGTTATTACCCCGACAGCATTGCTGCCACGCTTACAAACAACATTCTTGCAATGACATGATCACTCTTACATGTATGAAAGTACATTATCACTGAAAAACTGATTTTGTTTTTCAGCTTTTAATTTAAGCCAACTACAAAGAAATGTCAGTATAACAAATTTATTAATCCATTCAACGGTTATATGACATACAGGTACGTCACTAAAATGAGCAATGAATGCTGCTTGGTTGTACTGGTATGTGCTGAAAAGTCATGTTCTGTTTTGCCTGCAAGATGTTTCATATTTTATGTTTGAAATAGAACGCTTTATAAATGTTATATACAGAGCTAACGGCAAATACTCTGTATTTGGTATCAGTGATGAAAAATCTGGCTATTTGACTTAAACAGGTGTTACGTTTTCTTTGCCGCAATCATTTATTGAAACTTCTAAATATAGTGTGCACACAGTCTTTCAAAGTCATGACTGTATACAAGAGCGTGATTGGTGCTTTCTTAACTTTTACTAGAAAATCCTTGTTTATGTCGGCAGTTCAGGTAATGAAAACATTTTCTATTATACAGGCAAGCATGGTGTCCTAAATATAGCTATGTGTAGGGGTTGTGTCAAAGGGGTTATAGTGACTGCTATACTCATGTCTTATACACTTCAGCTAAACACAGAATTCACATGAAAATCAGATTTATGGGTGCAGGAACAAGAATGAACAATAAAGAAGAGATAAAATGTTATAGTTATACTATTAACTCTTTAGCTGCTATATTCTTCAGTAACTGATTTCAGCTGTTAAATTCTTTCAAAAATGGCTTTTCCCCTTGCTGAATCCATCTCTTGTACTACAGAAATAAGATATTTTTTATGGTAAAGATATGTCCCCTGGCAGCAACCTGCTGTTGGGAATGAAGATAACTCTTCATGTAATAAGCCACAGCAACTATTAGGTGGGGTGGCCAGTTCCCTTCCTTGCTGTCTTTACCTCCCCTAACTCATGCGTCAGGTACTCATTTGCAGCTGAGTCGACTGGAGGAGTGGTCGTGTCAAGCGAGAAATCACAACCCTAATTTTTTTGTTGTCGTCCGAACGTGGTTTCGAACCTGGCACGCAGTAACCCAGTGATAGAAAGCAAGTTCACTATCAACTAGGCTACCATGCTCCTCCTTTTATGGCACTAGTCTTTTAAAAATTGTTACTAGAAATTAAATACCTCATGAATGGGATGGTTAATGCGTATTGGTGCTTAGCAATTTCAAAGTTAAATAATTTTTTAGCAATGGGGGGATAAATTTAAAACAACCCTGGGTAACTGGTCATTAGCAGTTAGAGGAGTAAACTTATTCATATTAGCTAAAGGGTTCATATGACTACTCATATTTTTGTTAGTTATGCAGTCAGTTTTAGTATTCTGAAAGTTTCAGTATTTTGGAAGTAAATGTTTCATGTTTTGAAAACTTTGCAACAGTTTTTCTTGCCTGATTATAACAGTAAGCACAATATGCTTTATAATTCTGGCTATATCTGGAAATGTTTTTATAATAACTTGACTACCACCTTTTCACAGCAATGTACTTTCTAAGTACAATCCTTCATTAACATGGATGGATGGTGAGTCCATTCTATGTTACTCAATGTTGTGTTATTATTTCTTGATAAAGACCCTTTGACCATAATATAAAAATTGTCACTGTTTTTATCATATATTCAATTTACACTTACTTTTTGTAAATATAGTGGAATCGCATACTTTAAAAGTAACACTTCAATATCCCCCAATTATATTTATTTTATATTTTTGTACTGTATATAGAGAATTTCTATTATTACATATATAATTTGTCATTCTGGACCAAGTTATAAATGGGATTCCACTGTATTAGATTTCATTCATGGTAACAAACAATTACTTATCCTTAGAAAAATCACTTTATATTGTGTTATCTTCTGTCAGATATTCACTAGCATCTTGGTTACTTGATTTCATACCTGTGTCCTGTTTTACTTTGTGTTTTGGCATTGTAGTTCAATGTTTGTTTTGTATGTGTATGCTATTATTCCTATTTTACAAAGTAATGATGCAGCCATTTTATACAGTAATTGTAAACCTCAAAGACAGAAAATCGATAATAGGTTGCAAAACTGCAACAAAACTGTAATCCGATGTGGAATTGGATACACAGGGTAATCAAGTTTTACAAAACATTGGAATCGCAGCAATCAAATTTAATGTCATCTGTGTGTTGTTGGGGCTCGAAAGTGGAGCACGGTTACTTGCACAGCATGTCAAGAGTCAATTAACGAGGTGGTTTTGGGATGAGGTTTGGATCCTGTAGGGTCAAAGTGATTCAGACGTCATGCTGAAGTCGAATGTGTCAGGCAGAAAGGCACAGATATTGCAGCTACGCTGTAAACCATGACATAACACATTTGTTCTCTGGACTACATCCTGCTGATCTGCAGGAGTTTGAGAATGTACGAAGTAGAAAATTTGCCGTATTTTCCTGTATGCTTTCAGCGATAAGCAAACCTTTATTATCCCATGTTTTCAATTTAATTGACAGAATGTGTAATTCCCAGTAGAACTTCTAACTACATTTCCATGACATAACTATAATCCAATTTGTATATATTTTGAAATGCAAGAATTTCCCCACCCCCTTGCCATAATATCTTGCTATTATTAACAATATTCATGATTTGATATTCTGTTATAAGTGAACATTCTTCGGCTTTCAGCTCTCATTTCCTTTCACTCAGACTGGGACTTTGAATTATATGACACAGTCTGCTATCTGGTTAGCAGTTGAGCATTCAAGAAATAACCACAAGACCATGATCATATAAAGCAGTGGTTCTCAACATGGGCAATATTACCCTCCACTGGGCAGTGGAGACAAAAATCAAATTTTTTTAAGTGGGGAGGGGGGGGGGGGTGTTTGTATCTGTGGGGCCACAGGACAGATAAACAATAAGAATTACAACTGCCCATGAACAGCTGGACCCGAAAGGAGAGCAGAGAATAGTAACACTGTTTCCCTTTTCTGCACATCATAAGAAGTTACTAAGAAAAAAGTTTATGGGATTTAGTTCGCTATCTCATTTCATACATTGCTGAATTGACTCAGAAGCCATGTGGATGTGTTAGGCCTAAAGGCCCAGATATTGCAGCAAAAGTGTAAATTATGACACAATGTATTCTGTTCTCTGAACTATATCCTGCAAATTGCAGAGTTTGCGAACAAACACAGAAGAATTATAGACATCAAGAATAACAAGCCTTGGAGACATAAAGTAAATGACCATTTTGTTAGACTTCAGGGTAGGGATGTGTCTATTTTCTATCCCCAGGTGGAAGCTAGTTGATTGTACCCATGCTTGCTGTTAAGCGTAGTGGTGGGAGCTGTAAGTTTCTGTTCAAGGCCAGATGTGATGCCTTAGTCGTACTGAATCCGTGTTTGTGGAGGGTGGTCATGATGTTATCGATCCATCTCTTTCTTGGTCTTTCCTTTGCTCTGTATTCAGCTGATCATTTGTAATAAGCTCTCAGTGGTAATTGGCTTGGGTCCATTCTTATAAGGTGACCAAACCACTTTATCTGCTGACATTCTATATATTCGATACATGGCATTATTCCTACTCTTTTTCTGATATTCTTGTTTCTTACTCTGTCCAGTTTGGTGACCATAGCTGCTTTTCTTAAACACTTCATCTCACATGTGATTTTTCTTTGCTGCAAGGTTGTTAAAGACCATGTTTGAAATTGGTAACAAAGTGTTGGTATGAAAATAGTAAATATTATCTGTCTCTTTGTGATGTGTGTCCACACAGTCCAAAAAAGGTTGAGAACCACTGATTTATTAAATTCAAATTGCAAAATGAATGGAAAAAGAAATCACATTGTTTTTGCACTGCCAATATGTGACATAACAGATAACATTATTTTCATGAAAATAACAAAGATGCCGTAAAATGTTCACCACAGTTTTACACAGTGTCAACAACAACAGTCCTCAACATTTTATGACAAGGTAGTAGTAGTAGTAGGATATTTATACTGTGAAACATACAAATATGTGTAATCCATTCCAAAATTTACGGAAAACAAACATATGATTTGTTAACTCCTGCACGGGAATGCAGCTCATAAACTGTCTCCCCAAACTTGGCTTCTAGTGACTCTCATCTTGGCTTAATGTCCATAACCTTGCAGACCCACTGACCAATTGACATGTCAGAACTTTCATATTTCTTTGCAAACTGATGATTCTGAAACACAAAATAAAGACTGTATTCAAGTATTAAATTCTGCACGAGGCAAGCCAACAACAACAACATAGAGATGTGCATAATTCATCTGTAACATTTCAATCAAAGATCTGTAACCATCTCTTCCTATCTGCAGTGAATGTCAAGCTCTCATAAGCATACAACACAAAAGAAAGCACTAGTAAGTTATACAATTTGATTTACACTCTAACACCGATGTTGCATTTCCAAATTAAATTTAACCTTGACACAGCAGCTAAAAATATCCCCAGCTTTATATTTCAGAAATGCATTTTCCATCACTGGCAATGCAGGATCCAAAGTATTTGAAAGTATTCATCTCCTCAAGCTTCTGCCCATTCATGATGATGTTGGCTTGTACCACTGTGTCTCTGCTGTTAACCATGACCGTACTCTTTTCTGTGTTGATCTCCATTCCTTACTTCTATCTATCTATCCAACCAATCCAACTGCATCAAATCTAATCTACCTATCTTCCTTCAGTGCATAGGGCAGAAACCAGAGCTCTCCAGTTTGAGCAGTGTGATGCTACTCTGTGTAATTCTTGTATGTTATTGAGACACAGTTGTACTCTCTTTGATGGGTGTTCTGCGAAGAGTCTCTCTTGGTCTTCCTCTTTTTCTTTACCCATTTGGTACCATTTTAATGCTTGTAGTGGCAGTCACTTTTCATTCATTCTAAGTACATGTTAGATATAAGTCCACTGTTTTCTTCTTATTGTTCTAGAAACATATTGCTGCTTGGTGTCTTTTCTTGCTTGTTTGACTTGAATTCTTCGTAACCAATATTTAATAGTTTTCTAAGACATTAATTTTCAAATATATTTAATTTCTTCTACAATGCTTTTGTTATCTTCCAACTTTCGCAACTGCATGTTAATACATATATTACTATTATTATTTCACTTTTATTACTGTGTGTCATGTGACGTATTCCTTCCAGAACGTTGTCTTCCCAATGAACTCTCTGAACCTCTCTCTGTCTTGGGCGATGTGGCTTGCATTTTCTAGCGATGTATTCATATTATCTTTAATGTCGTCAGTCCATCGTCTTCTTGGTCTGCCCCTTCTCCTCTTCCCAGGTACTCTTCCCTCCATTATTTGTCTTTCTAAACAGTTATGTCTCTTTATATGACCAAACAGGCGTAGTTTTCTTTTTGTTATTGTGTTTAGTAACCAACAATCTGGAATATTCAGTGTGTTTATAATATCTGAGTTTCTGATTTTATCCTTCCATGATATTCTAAGTATCTTTCTGTAGCATTTCAGCTCGAAGGCGTTGATCTTCTTTGCCGCTGTTTTACTTAGAGTCCATGTTTCACAGCCGTATGTTGCAACCGGAAAAATAAAAGTTCGTAACATCAGCACTTTCGTTTCTATTTTGTTGTTTTTCCATATGTTTTTCAGCCGTGTTATTTTGCAATATGCCATTGCCAATCTCTTCCTTATTTCTGCCATGCAGTCTCCTGCACCGTTGATGTTTGCTCCTAAGTATTCAAATTTATCCACACATTCTATCTCGGTATTGTCTATTCTGATTTTTGGTTGTTGTGTTGTTATATCTGTTGACATGATTTTTGTTTTCTGCGTGTTTAAATACAAATTTTGTGCTTCGCTATATTTCTTTGTGTTCTTGATTAGTTGTTTCAATCCCTTTAAATCGTTTGAAAGAAGTACTGTGTCGTCTGCGTAGCGTAGTTCCGGGATTAGGAATCCACCTATGTTTAAAGCGTGGTAGTCAGTGTTGTGTATGTCTTCTCTCACGTTCCTCATTATACTTTCAGCGTAGATGTTGAACAGGTATGGGGAGAGTGTGCACCCTTGCCGTACTCCACTCTGTACCTCAAACCACTCTGAGAGATCGTCCTCTAACTTCACTGCAGCCTTTTGATCTTGGTAAAGTTCCTCTATTAGATGAATCAGATGTCTTGGGAAACCCATGCTGTTCATTATCTCCCATAGTTGCTGGTGTTGGACGCAGTCGAACGCTTTTGAGTAATCTATGAAACACATGTGCAGGTCAGTTGAAAATTCCCTACACTTTTCTATGATCAATCTCATATTAAGAATGTGATCTCTTGTTCCTCTGCCCGATCTGAAACCAGCCTGTGTTTCATTTATCTCCATCTCTAATTTCTGTTTGATTCTTTGCATTATGATGTTTAGCATTATTTTACTTGCTTGACTTATAAGTGCTATAGTTCGGTAGTTAGAGCAAATCTGAAGGTCGCCTTTTTTTGGGAGGGGTATATATAATGATTTTTTCCATTCATCCGGCCATGTACCGCTTTCCCATATTTTGCAGCAGAGTTTGTGGTAAATTTTGATTCCGGTCTCGCCGCCTGCGTGTATCATTTCAGTTGTTAAGCCATCATTGCCTGGGGCTTTACCTTTCTTTAAACTTTCTATTGCGTATCTTACTTCTTCCTTTGTGGGTTCTGGCCCCTTTTCATATGCAAAAAACAATCCTTTTATTAAGCAACTCTCCTTTTATTACTAGCTCAAGTTAAAAAGGTTATTGAAAGTATATAGTCCTGGGAAATCATTAGTAGATCATTGTTAGCCATCTACACGATTGTTGTATTGTGGAATCCTTCTCTAGGGCATACATTTATAACAAACATTCCTATATTTAAAAAAATGTCAAAATTGCTAGTTATTATTTATATTGTATATAGTGAATTTGTTAATATATAAATATATCATTGGTCCAGACCAAGTAGTTATAATGGGATTTAACTGCATCTGTCTAGAAAACAGAACAGTGAGTGTCTATAATTTACTTGTTTTAGTTGCTTAATAAAATTATTCCTAGATTATCTATTACTTCATATTATGTAACGTCTGTACAGCGAATATTATCTGTCAATAAGGTTCATTCATACATTATTTTTGTATAATAGGGACTATTATTATTATAATCACTTAAATACAATATAGAAGGAATGCCATAACTCAAGATCAGTAGGAAAATGATAAATAACCTCAGATATGCAGATGACACGGTTGTTTTAGCAGAAAGCAAACATGAACTACAACGACTAATAGATCAAGTTGATAAATCAAGTAATGAATAGGAACTGGATATACGCTTCCAAAAAACATGATAATCAGCAAAGTCACAGAAGAACAGGTGCTAAACATAAAAATACATGTAAGAGAAACCAATCCATTATCTTTAGTTGTGAACAGGACATGCAAGGATCAATAGCTATTTAAACTGTATCAAACCCCAGCAATTATCCATTTGTAGACACTGCTCTCATCCAAATGAAACAGTCCTTATTGACTGCCCTTACCTTTTTACTGCCAGGAAAAAATTTCTACAGACACCCTTAACAGTCACTAACTTACTGTAAGGATCCACCTGCATTTTTTTAAAACCATATTCCCCTTACAATCACAACGGGCGTTTTTTAAAATTATGTGTTTCATTGTGATCGACATTACATTTTTAGTTTGCGCTTGGTTAATACCTGGCCATGACCTTTGCATAGGTCATAGTTCACGCCTTCTCTGTATATTTACATCGTGGAAATATTATGTCAGACTGATTTTTGATGAATTTGTCAAAATTTGCAGTTTTGACATAATTTTTTCGCATTGGAGGATATTGTTCATATGCACACTGATAATGACAGCCGTTGTTACGATGGAAATATACAAGATGCAGGTAATTTGCGCACCAAATATAATGTGGAAAGTGACAGTGATGTTCTTAGTTAGATAGACATAATGTTTACGACAAAGAGAATGAAATTCATGGTACTAATTGTGACATCATGAATTTTGCCAGAGTAAAATTTTATCTTTGATATAGGTTCATGCAAGACTATTCATTTTTCTGTTGATTTAACAAGTCTGATTGTGATATGATGAATAGTTTAAAAGAAAATAGATTTTTAACATCATTATATTGATAATTTAGAGGAGTTGTGCACCTTATCTTAGTGATTGGGGGATTGACAACAGGGAAATCTCATAGTGGTGAAAGGGTTGAGAATGGCATTGTGATGACAAGAGTAGAATTACCATCACCATTTATTAACAACTATTATTATTCCATACTTGCTGGTAACTTTTTATAACTTTGCTGTTAACTCTTGTTCCGACCCAACTGTAAGATCAATATCAGCAAAGACAAATTGCAGATAGGTGACTGCTGATATAGATGTGTTGTAATCCTAAAGGGTCTCCTATATTAGGTACTCTAGGTATATGTTGAAAAGTACTGGAGACATTTAATATCTCTGCCAACTCCCATATAGTGTTTTAAAGAGTTCCCCAATTGTAGTATTTGATAAGACAACACTGCATGCATTTCCGTAATATGACTGAACAATGTTTATGATGTTCCAACCAAAATTACAATGTCTCAGTGTGTTCCAGAGACCACCATGCCAGACATGGTCAAAGGCCATTGTAATATCACTGAATTTGTGGTATAGATCACGCTGGGGTTAAATATATTTTTCAATTAATATTCTTATATTAAAGATTTGCTCTAGTGTTTCTGTTTGCTCTAAAGCCAGCTTGTTCTTCAATTACATCTGGTGTATGTGCAATATTATAGTGGGCGAAAGGTTTGACTGGTGGCGGCCATCTCCTCCCCAGTTATCCTTACAACATAATTACATAAATATGTTTTCTTCTACTATGCTCCTCATTTCACTAGCATGTCTAAGTTATTCTTGTTTTCAATAAAATAATAAACACAACTAGTATCTATTCTTTTACATCTATTTATATATATTTATCTTAGACTAAGGTGCTGATTTGTACTCTTCCACACCTCACTCAACCATACCATGCCAGTCATAGCCATTTGAAGTCTTCTCTTGATTTTGATCATAGATATTCACCATTTCCATCATCAAGTGCAACCTCCACAACAAAGGCTGGCCTTAAAGGAAATCCCAACATATTTTCTTTTGCCTTGGTGGTACACTGTATCAGACTGTCCATCTTGTTTTCCTCCCATTTGTATTTCTGCCTACCTCTGTACTTCTCACCTCAACTCTACCATAACCATATGGTCATTAGAGACACTTCTATTAGTACAACAGTAGAGGCGCTGGAGGTCACTTTTTTTGGTACTTGTTTCATTAAGATCCAAATTGTATTTTGAATCTGCTCAGGGATAATTTAAAACCGCAACCTTTGTCTAGTTCTTCTTCTTCAGCGTTCATTCTCAAGCTCCCGCTGGATATCTCTTGTAACAGGACAATGGTCCTACTATATTTCCAGCAGGATGGAGCCCAGAGAAAGGAAATGCACTGTGTCACCGTTTTAATTGTGCCAAATGGCCCGACACATCCATCTTCGGTGGGTTGTCTAGTTCAAAGTTCATACTTTTGTGTTTTTATATTGTGAAAATATTACACCAGAAAGAAGGAAGCAAAACGAGCTGGACACCTGTAACTGCCAGTGAAATTAAAATGTCTTTTCTATATTTATATTTTGATGGGTCTTCATATTCTGCCTGAGTATGGCATGTATTGGAGTACAGATGATGGCTTCAATGAGAACATCAACTTGTTTGCGAAAAAGGAGATTTGAGAATATATCTCAATATTTATGTCTCAATGTGAACAGCTAAATCCACTAAGCAAAAAAAAATGTGTCCACATTATGTTTGACAGTTTATTTTTACAAATATAAAAGTATTAAATTATTTTTAAAATATAATTTCATGTGAGACTATTCATTTTCTGTAATATTTCAAGTTTGAGTGTGCTATCCCCGTGTCTTAGTGATAGGAGAGAGACAATTGGGAAATCACTTAGAAGTGAAAGGCTTGAAGGTCCTCAACAAGGTGTTTATTTTATTTATTTATTTCCTTTAAAAATTTGTTTTTTCATTTTTAGTGTTATTAGAATCTGTTTTCTGTTTTTGATGTTCTTCAATATATCCATATCTCAAACGCACCAATTCTTTCTAGCTGTCTGTTCATTATTCCAATTTTAGAGTTATAAATTAGCGCAGAGTAGATGTAGCATCTTACAATTCTTAGTTTTAAATTGTTTTTGATTTGTTTTATAATAGATATTAACAGCTGTTGAAATAGAATAAGCAATTGTTCATTGTAACAAACAACCACCAATATTATAAGACTAATAAATTAAACCACTGTCAGCATAAATTTTGTTTTTTGCTTTATCATTTATGTACACCAGTGATAGAACAAATATTTAGACCAAATTGTTTCATTTCCAAAATGCTAAACACAATTTCAAAATTCATGTTTACAATAACTTACAATAAGGGACTGTAAGTCAGCTCTATCAGATGGGTTTTTCTTTAAACTGTGGACCAAAAAAAGAATCATAAATATAAATGAAATAATAGTATTTCTCCCATATAAAATCATTAAGTTTAACCTGTGAGATTTTCAATATCATACAGTGACATACTGAGGTCTCTCCACAATTATTTTTTGTGTAATGAAAAAAAAAATTAAAATAATGAATGTCTTTTTCTAGTTGGCACGAATAACAGTATGAGAAAGTAGATCAAGGCAGGTACAATGCCCTAAAATAGTTGCTGAAATAGTGGCAGTTAAGACTGCTATTGTGTTGAACTCTCAATCCATGATCTGCATGCAAGAATTGAAATGCCATGAGTGGATAGAGCATACTGGTTTCAAACTTTCAGGACTTGTGTGGATATTTTGCCTTGGTTATGTTGGAATTGAGGGTAATGACAGACAGGTGATAGGACAGATGACAAAGAGGTGCCGTTTAAATTCTCTATGTATGTGCCTGTTGGACGAAGATACAGGGTAGACGAGGATACTCTGATGGATGAGACTGTTATTAAGAGATTGAAGGACTTTGGAATTGCTTAAAATGGTCTTATCCATGTGTGCCAGTAGGTACCATGGGAGCTGAAGTCTTCTTTCTTTAGCTAAATTGTGGTGCTGCTGCCATAGTGCAGCTGTGGGGCTCTAAAAATTGTAAAAAAGAGTAAAAATAGTAGAGGGAATAATTGAGGGATAGGATTAGGAAGATATGTATTTGATGAACTATTGTCTATCCCCAGGTGGTTTGCCATCCACTCTTGCCGTTAAGCGCAGGGGTGATTGGAGCCCGAGCTTGCGCTCTAACGCCTGATATGTGGCCTCGGCTGTGCTATGTCCGTGTCTGTTCAGAATTTCCCTGACATTTTCTATCCCTCTTTTCCGTGGTCTTCCTCTGGCTTTGTACCCTGATCTCATTTGGTTATATGCCTGTAAGGACAACTTTTTGTGATGCATTCTCATAATGTGGTCAAACCACGGGATCTGCTGCCTTTCTGTGTATTCTGTCCCTGATATCTTCACTTCGTAATCTATCGAGCCTGGTGACCCCAGCGCCTTTCCTCAAGCATTTCATCTCACGTCACTATCTTTCTGTAATGTGAGGATGAGAGTGACCAGGTTTGGCACTGGTAACACAGTGTTGGTAGGAATATACTGTAGATCATTTGTCTCTTAACTTCCATCTCAATCTTGGGGTGAAGAAGTAGTGGTGACAGTTGGTATGTTACTGCATTTGCCTTTTGACATCTTGTCTCTATTTCTCTATCGAGGCTTCCATTTTCTGTAAAAAATACTACCGAGATATTTGAACTCTGTTACTTGTTTTACTCCTGTATTGTCTATCGATGGACTATGATAAGTATAAGCATATACACCTTTCGCTACTCAATTAAAGAGATGGAACTATTATGGGAATGCACGAAGTCCACCAATGCTGGATTATTAATCACTAATCTTCAGACCATAAATAAAGAAGAAAACTTGAGAGTGGGACATTTTTGGTATGGAAAATAGCACAAGTAGGCCCACAATGCTACCAGTAAATGATTGAAGCATTTCATATGCTTGGATGTCTGCATCTATCTATTTATAAACCCGTCAGGTTGTAGGGAAACCACATTGGATGTTTCAGCAGACACAGTCCTTCAGCGATTTCTATCTTCAATGAAGCGGATGAGCGAGGAAAAATCTTGTCCTGTCCATGACTTTATTTGTCCTCCTCTGTTTTTCTTTCCCCCCCCTCGACGTTTCCTGGCAGTATTGTTTTTGACAAGAAATCATGTTTGCATACACGTCCAAACCATGCTTGTTTTTTTTGTCGTTTCACTATTGAAAGCAATGGTTCTTGTACACCTGCACACATCTCTATTTTATTTCTTATATACAAATTCATCTGTAGCATTTGTACCTGAAAGCATCTCTCTATTTTTGTCAGCGAGTGTCCAACTCAAACAACCATACAGCACAATAGAAAGGACCAGTGACTTATACAGTTTGACTTTCACTCAACACTGATGTTGCTTTTCCAAATCACTGTTAACCTTGACATAGACGCTAAAGACATCTCCAACTTTATTTTTAATTCTACTTTGCATTTTCTATTGCTGCATATGCTGGATCTGAGGTATTTGAAAGTATTCACCTTCTCGAGCTTATATCCACTCAACATGATGTTGGTCTGTTCTTCTGTGTCTCTGCTGTCAACCAAGATCTTGCTCTTTACTGTGTTCATTTATATTCCGTACTTGTTGGTAACTTTTTCCAACTTTGCTGTTAATTCTTGTACTGATCCAGCTATAAGATCAATATCATCAGCGAAACGCAAGTTGCAAATAGGACGACACCCAGTCAATATAGACATGTTGTAATCATGTAGTGTCTCCTGATATCTGCACACAAAACTGTGAATATGATTTTTATATTAACCTATAGCATGCTAGTCTGCAAATTCCAACCGTTTGCTATAACTTTTTCAATACTGATTAATGTGTGTAAACTGACGTCGTACATTTGAGCAACATTGAAAATCGGTAGTAGACTTAATGTTCTTTTGTTTCTGCTTGAAAACTAAGCATGGTGACATTCAATTCAATTATTGTTAATTATTTTCTCAATCAGATGAAAACTTTTTGAATCTTTTAGACAGTCATTTTGAATATTTTAATTTTAATCTGATGTTGAATTTCTCGGTTGCACGGATGCTGACAATGTTTCCCGGCCTCAGATAGCTGACAATGTGGTGCAGTAATTATTTGTTGAGTGTATGAGTAAAGAAAAGTAGTCCTATCATGAATATAGCTGTTCAGGCTAGTCATTTTTGACATCGCAATATTAGGCAGATCCTAGTGGATAAAGTACATGAGATTGGCACATTCGTTTGCTTTCACAAACAGTATTTATGAACACGTTAGAATGGTAATTAAATTATATCAGAAACAGGCATTTTCATTCAGCAGCATTTCTGGAAATACATCGAAATTGGCCTATACTTAATGTAGAATGACAGACATTGTAATGGATATCTATGTGCTTTCACAGGCGATATTATGTTAGTTTGGCTATGTAACCACATAAACAAAATAGACTAGGTATGTTAGGCCTGAATCAGGGATGCCACACAAAGGAAAAGTATCGGTGGGGCAAGAGATATTTTCTTTTCATATTTTTTTCAAATTTTAAAACTCATTTTTCACATTTACAATTTTCACTTCTTTATTTACCAGTACATGGCCAAAAATTATTTAAAAATCTCTAAAAGCAAAAAACTAATTGTGTTTTCAAAACACCTACCAAATTTAATAAAAATAATTCAGTGGCAGGGGAGATAGTGAGATAATTTTAATGCAGCACGCTAAGGGTTAAGACATACACCACTTCTAAGTAGGTAGCCTCTCCTCAATGCATAGTAAGTTGCCAAGAGTTGAAGTCTTTTGTGCTGGATCAGAAATCTAAATCAGCAGCAATGGTGACCTCAACCATACTAGAGCATGAGCCCATGTGTTTTTATGTTGTTCGTCCATCACAGGTGATGATGACCATTTGTTACATCCACTTATGAAAATTCAATTTTAGTTATGTCCTTGATTATGAGTTCGTAGATGGCTAATGAGCCCTATTTGAGCTGTAAATGTCCTTGGACAGTTCGGACATGGAATGACGACAGTAGACGGATTTGGTCTATCTGTGATTTTCTAGCTGCTCTCCGTTGTTGAGCTGCTGCATTTCTCCTCTTTTCACAAGAAGATGAGCCCATGTACACATTCCCTGATGTCTGAGTGAATCATGAGAACTTTCAAAACTGCAAATAACAAAGATCTTGAAACCTGGGTCACTTGGTTGGCACATGAGTGACTTAGTTGTAGCAGTAAACACATTTGCTTTAGCTTGTGAAGACTGCATTTATGGGTCTGCCTGAATGAATATATTAGTTCATAAACTAATAATTTCGATTTTTGATATTCATAACTAAACACAAAGGTTTGACACCATTGTCCTGAAGTCAGATCCCTTTAATTTATATTTTCTTAATCTGAGCACACATGTACACACTAGATTTTATGAATATTCAAAGAGTGTTTAATGTTTTCCCAATGATTATATTTCTCAATAATGACAAGTTATAATTGTTTATCATATTATTATGGGCAGCTGAATTATCACTGGTTAACATCATCATTTTACATTTTGGCTCAGATAGCTTGTGATTCTGTGTTGTTTAGTCAGGGGTCTGTGCATATAGTAATTTTATGTCAACTTGGTGAACCAGAAAATAATGGAAAGACATGCTAGATTTGGCCTGAGAGATGTACTTAGTTCACCCTTGCACTACTATATAAACTACTATAGCTAATACTGTTTTCAGAAGTGACTTACCATCTGTCAACAAAGTCAACAAACTCATCTGAAAATCTTCCTTTGGGTAAGGTTGGTGGGGGCTGGCAACAAAGATAAAAATAATGTCAGAATGAACCTTATTGACAGATAACATACGCTATACACAAGTTATATAATATGAAGTAATAGATAATCTAGGAATAATTTAATTAATTAACTAAAACAAATAAATTACAGACTCACTGTTTTATTTCCTAGACTGATGCAGTCAAATCCCATTATAACAAATTGGTCTGGACCAATGATATATTTATATAACAAATTCACTATATACAATACAAATAATAATTAACAACTAGCAATTTTGAAATTTCTTTTAATATAGGAATGTTTGTTATAATCTTATACACTAGAGAAGGATTCCACAATACAACAATCATCTAGAAGATTTCTAACAATGATCTATCTACTAATGATTTTCCGGGGATATCTCCCATATAATTTCAATAACTTTTACAACTTCAGCTAGTAATAATATTTGTACCCTGTATTAGATCCACCTTCATCTCTCTTCCCTATTCTTGGGTATCGGGTTAGAATTCCATCGCAAGGCAAATTGTGCATATGGACTGTTTAGAAAGCAATGACAAACTACTCAATGTAAATACTGCCAAAAATCACAATAGGTAAAAAATGCTGGGTTGATGGATCCTTCTTGTATACTACAAATTAAAAAGAATTATCTTGGATGCCATTCGTTCAATTGTTTTATTCTACAATATGTCATTGCCAGTCTCTTTCTTATCTATGACATGCAGTGCCAGCACTGTTGATGTTTACTCGTAAGTATTCAAATTTATCCATACAATCTATCTGTGTATTATCTATTATGATTTTTGATTGTGTTGTTATATCTGTCGACATGACTTTTGAGATTTGTATTTATTAAATATACTTCATTATATTGATAAATAAACCTGGTCTTTCTTAAATAATTTGAATTGTACAATTTGTATTCTACACAAAACAAAACAAACAAAAAACCACAAAGAAATATTACATCATTTGCACTTTACAGAACATATGGCAAGAATGCTGTATTTAAACTATATTTCAGCTGACAGCTAGATCTTGCATGCTTGAAGACAAAACAATTCATTATTCAAAAGAACCAAGACATAACTGCAGTGGACAACGCAATATAATGAATGAAAAAGCAATTACTGCTGTACACAATTCTATTAACAAAGCAGGACTATCAAAAGAACACAATCATTTTGTCAGAGGTATAATGAGAAAGGGAAAATATTTATATTTCCTTTAACTTGTCAATATTGGATATCCAATCTATGAGATCCATATAACTGTTAAATTCTGACTGCATGTGGTCATTACAAAGGAATACATCAAAATCTAAAATTAAAAACAATGTTGGGGTCAGAGGTGAGCCAGTACTGTGCCCTGAATTAACAAGAATTTCACTATTCTTTATTCAGTTTCAGTCTTTTATGTTGAGTATTCTGACAATGGCAACAGTTATATATAGTTCAATCAATGTTTACAGTGATCAACACTACAATGTGATCAATTAAATCAGGGTTTTTCAGTTCTCAATTTTTTTTCTATGACAATACACAACAAACATACTGGGTCAATTTAAGGAATGAAATACAAGCATGCAAACTTGCAGGGAAAGCTGTAGCAGCTTGTGTTCTTTATTAACATAAATCCATGAAGAGAAAATTCTATTAGTAGAATATTTTCTACAGCATATCAAAACTAACATTGTTATGCCTGTCAACCCATACACATTTTCTGTATTTCATACAGAATACTCCAGCTGCATAGTTGGTTGGATTGCTGATTCAGCTGTTTATGATGTTGTGTTTGTGAGCTATTGTCTTGTTCAATATAGGGTATTTCATTTATCTTGTCTTGGAGAAATAATTTTTATGACATCATCTAGCATTGGCCATTAAAAAAAGGTGGAAATCAACAGTTTTGTAAGGATGCACATCAGGCTCACTGTAAGTGTATTGTATTCATCAAATATACTCATATTGATTTTTAGAATGTAGTAAAGTACTATTTATACAAAATATGGACAGCAATTTGGATCAGAATACATAATTTTATGTTTTACTTTGAGCATAAATATAGAAATTTCCAGGAAGTTGACATATATGCAGTCTCCCTCTCTTGCATGAATCACTACAGTCTCTGCAAGTATGTTGACTTCCATTGCCCGAAGCATTTCAGTCTCTACAAATATGCTGACTTCCACTGCTTGAATCACTAGCCTCTACAAGTATGCTGACTTCCACTGCTTGAATCACTTGTCTCTACAAGTATGCTGACTTCCACTGCTTGAATCACTAGTCTCTACAAGTATGCTGACTTCCACTGCTTGAATCACTAGTCTCTACAAGTATGCTGACTTCCACTGCTTGAATCACTAGTCTCTACAAGTATGCTGACTTCCACTGCTTGAACCACTAGTCTCTACAAGTATGCTGACTTCCACTGCTTGAATCACTAGTCTCTGCAAGTATGCTGACTTCCATTGCCCGAAGCATTTCAGTCTCTACAAGTATGCTGACTTCCACTGCTTGAATCAATAGCCTCTACAAGTATGCTGACTTTCACTGCTTGAATCACCCAGTCTCTGCAAGTATGCTGACTTTCATTACTAAAAATCACTGCTAAGCCATAACCATCATGATGCATGTATTTAATAAAAATACTTTCTGAATGTTTTAACTGCTCATCTTGAATATGTTTACTGAATATGCCTTGATGGATAGAACTATATGGATAGGACATTCTTTACAAAGCATAATGCAGACAATATGCAAGAAATTTAACAAGGTGGTATCAAGAACCAATAAACTGATACAAATATTGAAAAAAAACCACCAATGACTGGAACAGCTAAGCACATCAAGTTATAGTTACTTCAAGATAAAACATGCCAGTTATAGGTGAATGGCAATATTAAGTGACCATCATAAAACATGGTATGTTTATAAGTGTTAACTAGAAATAATTGTGCAATTTGTATTGTTCATCTCAAGATTCTTGTCATAAAGTGAGTCACTTCAAAGTGATAATTTGTATTTATGTATGAAACAAAATATATAATTTAGATGCCTCAGTCACAGACGAATATGCTAACATGCCATTATACCAGCATGTAGTGTAGCTAATAAACACACACATTAGGCAAACAAAAACAACATTAGTTTAACAAGGTAGAGAGACATCTTACAATGTGGTGACATAATTAAAATTAAAGTGTTTTGAGGTAAACATTGTGGAAAAGTAAAAAAAAATTATTGAACAATACAGCGCAGTAATTGTGTTAAAATTCAAAGTGTTTGCAAATTATGGAAAAAAATGATAGGCTTATATTTTGGCACCACCATATTTATGTAACTTTCCTTCTTCTAGCCACAAGTTTTCACTCTTAGGCAGCTCATGACAGTTTGTAATTCGATGTATGTTTTCTGAAGTTGGTAAGGGCTTTCATCTAAATAATTTTTGAATAGATGGAAAAAAGTTCTTGTCTAATTTGATGTAGTTCTATACATTTGAACAGCACATACCGTACTGTTTATAATAGGTTTCTGGCTCAATATAATACCAGCTGTTCCACAACTTCTTGTTAGAACTGGGCTGCCTTTGTGTTGTCAGGCTCAAAGGGAAGCAAAGAATAGCGAGTTACCAGGAATGTAGAAGGCAACTAAGGTTTGGGGGATGGAATTGACTTCCATAGAGGGTCAAAGGCAAAAAAGTCCATGGTGAAGTTGGATGTGCCAGGCTGGAATGCACAGAATTTGTAGCCAAGCTGTAAATCAAGACATAACAAATTGTGTTCTCTGAACATCATACTGATCAACAGGAGTTTGAGAGTGGATGCAGATGAAAAAAACAACAACAGAACTTCATGCTGAAATGCACCTGCCCCCCAGCCGTCAACAATGTGAGATTTCCAAAAATAATTTATAATAATATTATCTTTATAAAATAATTGTACAACAATTTTTTTAATCTGAATTAATCAAATGGTCAACAATGTGACCAGGGTAAGATATTTAAATGATAAAACTAAACACAAGTCACATCCAAATACCAAGCATATAATCAATATTAACCAGAATATGTTAGCGCCTGTGATTGAGATGTATACAGATTGCTTAATGTGGGATTTTCAAAGGAAACAAAATTGGTAGGGTCTGGTAGAGGAGAATTATTATTTCAAAAGGAAAGGTAGAAAAGTCAATACAGCATTGAACGTTTTTAATGTTCTATAGTTTTTATTCTTTTCAGAGTGAGCATTCAAATGGAAAGTATTGAATTTCAAAGCACCAGAGCAATTATCTAGTTCCAGCACAGCTTATTTTGTCATGGTAACATGAGCTCTACCATACTTCAGATCAATAATATTGAGCAAATGTTACTGCAATTATGCTATTTCACTAGGTTGGAAAGGGTGGGGTAACGGTGGAGAGAAGGGAGGAAGTGGTGTGTTGGTGGTAGAATTATCTAGAAGGCTAGATTCTCAGTGGCACTCGTTTACAATGTTACTGCAAATACTGAAGTTGTAGTTTTTTTGTGAAAAACATTAAAATTAATAGTGTTAACTGCAAAAACTAAAACAGACATCAGAATTTAAATATCTAGGAAGCATTTTTACAGAAGATGACAAAATTGATAGAGAATTGATATGAGGTGCCAAAAAGCAAATGTTGTAACGTACCAACTGTCACAGCTGTTTAAAAAACCCAGTGATCAACATGGCCACCAAATGAGAGATAATAAACATCATCTTTTTTCACACGCTATGTTACCAGTGCCAGACATGATGACATCTGACAAAAATACTCTTGAGAAAGATTACAATATGCAAGATGAAATGCATGAGAAAGGTTATAAACATCACCAGAAGAGACCAAATGAGAAATGAAGACATCAGAAAGATAGTAAAAACCATGTCACGCACACAATATATAGAAAGACGGCAGATCAACTGTTTTGGACACCTTATGAGAATGGGACCATCACAACCAGCCATCCATGGGTACAACAGCAGAAAGAGCAGCTACCAGGCAAGAGGAATAACAAGAAAAAGATGGGATGATTCAATCAGAGAGATTGTTAAGAACCACAGCAAGCGCACAAATGATGGGCAAAGACAGAAAACTTCAACTCCCCACGACGTCTAACGGCATATGTTAAAAAGACGATAGATAGATAGAACATACCAGCAGAATATAGCATCAAAGTTCACAACAAATCTGAAATACTTCTGGCAGTACAAGAAGAATTAACACCCGATGAACTAGCCAACTATGCAAGAGATATTTTTGTTTCTACAGCACAAAATCTTATACCCAGAAAAGTTAACATAAAAAAGGCTACATCTCAGCTGAAACTCTCAACTAAATGAAGAAAGAAGAAAAATTAAAACAATGAATTAAACTGCAAATCACAGCAAATACAAAGAAATCACACACACAAAAAAAATAATAAGGGAGAATACAAGACAGGGCAAAAACAAATATATACTGGAGAACTGCAGCAAGGTAGAGGAGACGAACAAACAAGGAAGAAGTGATAGTATGTTCAAAGAGATCAGAACTGTAACAGGCAATTTCAAACCAGCACTAAACATCATTCAAGATTAATATGGTAATACATTGACAGAAAACAAAGATATCCTAGAAGGATAGAAAGAATACTGTAAGGAAATGTATTTGGAAATCCACAAAAACAGAGACAATAACACCCACAATAGCAGTGAAATAGAACCCCAACCCAGTTTAGATGAAGTCATATGGACCATTAAAAACCTGAAGAAAGGGAAATCTCCAAACCACTTGATAATATAACTGCTAAAATGATACAGGCAGGAGGAGAAACCATCATTACCATCTATCACACACTTTGCACCAAGATCTGGAAAAGTTAAGTTTGACCCAAGGAATGGACATGATCATCAGTCTACATACTGCTACCGAAGAAGGGAAAATCTAATACTATGCACCAACTACTGAACCATTGCGCTGATCAGTCACGACAGCAACATACTACTTGGTATCATCATAAAAAGACTAAAACATAAGATGCAGAATAGTTAAATGAAGCACAGGCAGGTTTCAGACAGGACAGATGCACCAGAGACCATATTTTTAATATGTGGAACATCATAGAGAAATGCAGAGACTTTAATGTTGATATCTACACAAGCTTTATTGACTACACCAAAGCATTCGATTGTGTACATCAAAAACTTTGGAATATCATGAAAGACATGGGTTTCCCACTACACCTAATCCACCTCATAAAAAACATTATATCAAGACCAGCAAGAAGCTGTGAGAGTAAATAGTAAAACATCTGATTGGTTCAGTGTGAAAAGGAGTCGGACAAGGTTGTGTCCTATCACTGTATCTCTTCAACATTTATGCAGAGAACATAATGAGGAATGTAAGAAATGACCAAAAGGGGAAATAACTTTGGCTCACTCAACATCAGAGGTCACGAGATACCAGAACAAAGATATGCTGATGATACAACATTATTAGCACAGTCAAGCAGGTCTCCAACACCTCATAAACTCCATTGAAGAATATAGTGAAAAACAAAACCTATTTCTAAATGGAAACAAGACCAAGATTATGACAATGACAAAACCACTAGCAAGTTCTCAAGCAGTATCAACAAGAGTGAATTAGTCACCAGTTTTGAATACCTTGGTTCTCTTTATCAACAGTAATGGGGATTGCTATGAAGAAGTCAGAAGGAGGCTGGCTATCGTGTCAAAGAAGTTTATACAAATGAAAAACATAGTGCTGAGCTGCTGCATAACAACAAAACTAACATTCCTAAAAGCTTGCATATTCCCAGTGGTAATATATGGGTGTGAATCCTGGACAATCACCAATAAAGTGAAAGATAAAACAGCATCAGTTGAAACAAAATGTTACAGAAAAATCTCCAGAATACAATGGACCAAAAGATCACCAATGTAGCCATCCTGAGAGAAATGAATGTAAAAGAAAACTGGCTAAACAGCATGGTTCTTTCCAGAAAACTACAATATTTTGGCCATATCAAACGCCATGATGGACTAGATAAAACCATAATGGAGGGGATGATGCCAGGGAGACGAACAAGAGGCAGACCAAGAAACATCATAGAAGATCAAACATCAAAGAAGAAGATGGATGCAGGACATCAAAGACCACCTGAACATGACAATAACAGAACCAGGAAGACTGGCTCAAGATAGACAGAAGTTTCAAAAGGCTGTGATGACTGCTACATCCTGTTCAGGACATGCTACCTGATGATGACCAATTATAATTTATTGTCATATTGACATTCTCAAAAATAGAAATTTAAAGAAGCAATTATATGGTGAGTTAACAAACAAGGCAATGTATCACCGTATTTGTGACCAGCCAGAGTAAAACCCCAGAAAGGTTTTACATTTTGTTTTTTAGTTCAGATAGACTCGCTGACATGGAAGGATCTCAGGATATTAGTTACTTCTGCAATCCACAATCTTCTTGGTGTTTGCATTTTCAAGTTGTATGTTCTTGTTGCGGGTCAATATATTCCTAATTATTTAGTGACTAAACCATTTCAGCCCTTACTAAAAAAAATTTGGCCATTAATCCTCAGTAGCATGCTCTTGGACACTATTGTTTTCTACTAATTGTACTTGATAAAGGACTTTTGGTCAAAACAGTGAATGTGAGGTTTTTTTAAATCTGTAATATGTTATTATATTACGCTGATCTCTAGAGATATATACAGATATTTTTCTGGAACAATTACACTATTTTTAAGAATTATCTTTCAGAGTTAAATCTTACACTTACAAGGACTTCATCTCTTATCTTTAGAATACTCATTACCACCTTTTATCCTCATAATTTATTAACAACAGATAATCAAACTAATCTCAATGCAATTGTTAACTTTATTGGTGTTAACACTTAATATAACTCATCTTAGCTATGAACTGGATTGTTACATTCATGTGTAAGTTCTTTCCAGGCTACATTGTATGAAAATTCTATGTTTCTAGTTTTCAAAATGTGTCACGCTCACAGCTGTTTTAATGTTGTTTTTTTAGTTGTCTGTACACATTCACATTTGTTACTAAGTACATGATTCCATCACAGTTTTGTAAATATTTTTTTAGTAACAATGTCACTTTGCAATAATGTATCAATATTTAGATGATTATTTCGTATCAAAATAGAATATGAAATATTACTACCAGTAGTTTATATGAAACTAATAGTTGGATAATAGCTAGATATTTTAATACTCTCATAAAAATAAGCTTAATACTCATAAAATAAAAGTAAATAACTGTAATGCTTACATAAAAAATGAATGATCATCTTTGTGCTGACTTAATTAATATACCTATATTCACATACCTCATTCACAATGTAATCTAAAAGCTCAAATATGGCCATAGTTCGTGGTGCCTCGGCAGTGACCCCTTTCGATGGTACCATATAGTTATTGCGGGTGCCTAGAAAGCAAGAGAAGACATCCCTGCTATTACTGACGCACACAAAGTTAAAGCTGGAAATCTCCTACCAGTACGAGGCAACAGCCATAGGAGCAATTTAAAATGAATATCAATGGGAAAAATAATAATAAACAAAACAATACAACTGATTACAATGTGTGAATGTGATAATATCAATATAGAACAGAATGTGACGCTGATATGAATATAGAACAGAAGAAACATATAAATACAATGAAGTAGCAGATACCGCTGCTGACACATCATGAAATGTGGATATTACTGAAAAAAATTTATATAAGTGAATGAACATGATGAAAGATGGCAAAGATTTTCCGAGAGTATTATCGCTGACAGTGGGAGCTGAATATTGAATACAAACACAACTAGTTATAATGTCTGTTTTTAAAGCATTCACAATAAAAACATAAACTGTTAACTTTAAAAAAAATTCTTGTGTGATTGCATTTAAGAAAGGGTCATACAATGATCTTGATAGAATCCTGAATGCTTCCAAACTTACAGCTGTTTGTCCTAAACCTTCTGTTCATTTTTAAACTGCACTTTTTTCTCCAGCAAGCATTTAAGAAATCATACATCAAATTAACTACAGGAATTATTTCTGTGTGATTTGATGTAATAATACACAAAATTGAATTCCACATCGTAGTCCTCTAATACAATTAACTTTTCATTTGCAGATACATTCAATATTTCTGACAAGCTCACACGGATGTTTGAAATTTCAAAGATATATATTGTTATGTCAGTGGGATTTCTGTGGCTTAGTAGATAAACCATATGTTATGTGCTAAAAGACTGGGTTTGAATCTGGTTTTTATTTACACCTTGTTTTAAAAAGAATACTTCTGAAGATCCTTTGGGATTATCACTGAAGCTAAGAAGCTATGTGCTATCAGTGGTGCTTTTAGCAGGCGGCTTGCCACTTTGATGAGAGAGGTAAAATATATATGGGAAACCTGAGTACAACAAAGTCAATCTTCTGTCTCTTCATTGAGATGCCACAGAAAGGAAGTACATATGGAACACAACTAATTTACTTTATAGTATTATAATTGTATGAATGAATTTATATTTGTTGATTGTAGTCCAAATATCATATACTTACAGCTGTATAGTGAATATTGTTGTATATTATAATTAGGAAGCCCATTCCCATTATCTATAATAAGACAACTGATTTTTACAGAATTATCTATAACAACTTTGCATTGTGAATAATGCTGACTTAAGTTCTCTATAAAATAATGAATGATCCACACAAGCCCACATGCATGCCTATAATAATCAATAATCTGAATGTCAGTCGGTTCCCAAGAAAACCACTTTTGAAAATAAAAATCTGTAATAAATGGATAACAAGAAAGCCACTCTTATCCATTAAAAGGCAATGTAATAATTATTACAATTCATAAAGACAGATTGAATATTACAATGTAATCTTACAGTGATGGAAGTATTGTCATCTAAACATTGTCTGCCAGGAGTTATGATAACATTTGAGCAAGCATGCAATGGTTTCATCAATCAAATCAATTGTTCTCCCTTTCATAAGGTCGAGACTGTCGCCACCAAGTATATTATTGTTTCAGCTGTGGCATTCATGGCATACAGTGCTTGCTGCTCATTCCTATAAGATCAATAGTGTCATTGTGTAAGCGGGTGTCTCTGGTCAATGGTAAGACATATATTTTTTCGGTTGAGAGTATGATGGAAATGTAATGACAAAAGTTCAAACCTATATCTCAGTTTCCCCTTCTTCATTCACTTTCAGACTTCCATATTGATGACTCTGACAAAGGTAGCAGTCAACTCCAGATTCTGAGTAGTGCCATACATTTTAAAAATGAAAATAGATAGGGCATGACCAAGTACTTCTCCATTCTTTATCTCAGTTTCATAGTTGGAGTATGTTTGGTACAACCAATTCTGTTACAATTCTCTAATATATATATCTCATATTGAAGTTTGGTTAAGAGGAAGCCTACTCTGCATGATCCTGTTATTTTTTTCAGAATAAACTATAGTTGTTTTTTCTATTCTTCTTTGTAAAGTGTTGTTTTCCTTTTAATCTATATTCTGATAGCCTTAGGTAAACTTATTTTAATGATTATATGCACTTTGTCCCTATTAGTTATTTGAAAGTGCCCTTTTGCCAGGACATTAGATTTGTAACCTAGTCTTATTAATTTCTGAACTGTCATGAGTACTTCTTTGACACATGCACAGGGACCATATAGTTTATCATCTGACTACAAATTAAGACTACCCCAGTAGGCCCCTAAAAATCAGGGGTCACTTATACATTTTCTTTTCCCAAATCATAGTACTATGACCTGGATGAGAATATTTAGGATAACCAGTAATACATCATAACACAAATTGTAATCCCTCGCTCTCCCCTAAAACTACACACATCAACATTGCGAATGACCCAAATTTAAAAGCGCATTACACAGAAAAATCAGTTCTGATCAGGGAAAGTGGCAGGTATACAAAATAACATAGTATAATAAAAACTGGAAAATATCTTTGCAAAATAAAGAACCACAGAACAATCTCCTGGATGATAAGAACTCTTATTTAAATACAACTCCTGAATTGATCCTACATTTTATGTATTCTGTCCATAAATTCCCAACATAAACAAAATAAGGAATAAATACTTTAAATTAAGATTGATAAGCAAAACAAATTGGGAACCGTTGTCATCATGAGCCATGCATGAAATAATGCAATGCTTTTACTGTGCAGTTTGGAAAATTTTGTCAATGCACTGTATTGAACAGCCCATGCATATAGTGACTGTTTACTTTGGATTCCACATTATTCAATGTTCTTGTCTGGAAATTCCAACATTGCTAATTACAGATCCTGAATATAATGTACTAAAATTACTTTTATCATAGAGGTGATATTGATATTAAATGTCAAAACTAAAAATAAACCTGGGATGAAAGGTAACAAAATAGAAGAGAAGAATGAAAAGAATTTTGCATTTAAAACTAATGATTTCTTGTTTAGGAATAAATCGGAATTCACTAATTATGATCTTGGTGTATTTTATTTGTGTCAATTTAAATAATGTTCAGCTGTACACTTCACACTAAACAGTCGACTATAGACACCATGTAAAGTTGGATTATAACAGCATAACATTAGTTAGGCTAGACATTAACTAATTTACCACACTTGACAAAGAGGGCAAGGTTTTTGTATATCATTAATAATTAAATATTGTTCATAACATGTTAGTCAATGTTTCACTGCATCTTTTTCAAAAAATTATTGTTCTTGTTAAAACAATGGTCACTCAGGAATTTATTGAAGCATAAAACTGATATACGAGGGGAGGCCGAAACGTTTCGCACTTTAGTGTGAAGGAATCAAGACAGTTACTCTAAAATTGGTGTGAAATTTAGTCATTCTCCATGTATTCAGCCCCAAGGGTGGTACACTCCCCCATCTATCCTTTACCATCCTAATGCCTTGATTGTAGAACACCTTCACCTCGGCCTGAAACCACGTCTCCACCTCCGTAACCAAGTCCTGGATGTCAGAAAAATGACGTCCAATAAGCAGATTTTTAATTTTTGGAAAAGGGAAGAAGTAACTCTGTGCTAAGTCAAGTGAGTAAAGTGTATTGGACATTATTTCCCACCCGCACTGCTACGCAAAGACAATGGAATCATGAGCAGCATGAACTGTGACTGGCATGAGAAGATGGGGAACCCACCTGATGGACACCTATAACATGTGAAGCTGCTCATGCAAAATCTTTAATGTGCGAGCCATGAATGCATGGGAATTGCCAACCAATAGTGTGTCTTTAAAATGACACACAGCAATCCCACCTGTCTTTATGATTTCTTAGTAAAGTGTACACCTTTTCAACCACCCCTCGTAAGTTACTTGGTGCCATGTAAGAGTTGCTTGGAAAATGGACAATTTTCTCTCCTTAAAATAATTAATGATATATCCTCATGGACTTTTCTGTTGACCAAATATACCAAACAACTATCATTCCCAAAAGATGGCCACTACTTCATGCCTTATAATGCATGATCTAGAATATTTCATTGGATATGTCTACCCATATTGTTGTTAACACCCAATAGCTGCTGAGTTGATCTACTCTTGGCAGCTTATCATATTACGTGAGACTGCAGTAAAACTGTATAACCAATAAACTACTTATGCAGGACACACGGTAGTGTGAAAGACCCTATGGTTGAAATGTTGATTTTGCTTTGTTTGTATACTGTCATCTATTAGTAAAACTCACTACGATTCTTTTGTAATCTGCATAAGTAGCTCAATGCCAATAAATACCCATATATATGTTTGTTAGTATGTTAGTCATCAGATCATCATCATTATACTTTGAACACATCCATGGATGTTCTAGTCTTCTATTCGATATACCTAACATCACATGGTAATTGTATGTTCAGATTTTGTGTTGATTAGTAACTGTTTTTATATATTAATTAAAATTTTATTGCTTATCTGCCCGTGAACACGTGTCCAGGAAGCTTTAGGATATTGCATTTTTATTGTGAACAAAATCCACAATTTCTATGCATAGATATCATGTTATTTTTACTTTTTTTTATTGTGAAATACTTATATATATATATATATATATATATATATATATATATATATATATATATATATATATATATATATATATATATATATATATATAGAAAGAGAGAGAGAGAGAGAGAGAGAGAGAGACAGACACACACAGAGATAGATATATACCGGATATATACAGTACTTCATTTGGTTGTGTGCCTACCTATACACTTATAGGCTCCTAGACCATTTCACTGATTGGGACCAAATTTTGCAGTTACTATTTAGGCCTTTGCCACTGAAATGCCATTACAAGTTTTTAATGTATTTGTTTTTAAAAAAAATCCAATATAGTATAAATTTGCACTTTTTAGATGACTGCATGACATTGAACATCATTTTTCACAGTGAACATAACAATTTTATATTAATCACAGCAACAAAACATTGTGAATCCTTGTGTTTTCTGAACGTCTGGGATGTCCAACTGTCTACAGCTGAAATCAATGGTTTTTGCCATCATATACTTGCTCACTATCACAAACGGAGTTTGAATCTAATCACCTGACCGATGATACAGTTGCTTACACTTATTAAACAAAAAATAATAATTGAGAGGCAATTCTGGTATAGAAACCACTGATGGAAAAATTATAACCAGAGTTGAAGATGTGTGTTTTTCATTGCTTTGGGCTGCACTTTTTCTGTGCCTCTACAATTTGACGCTTTCAGTTACACGTGAAACCGTTGCTGTTTTTTTCTGTGTCACATTTGGCTATTATGTGACAGATTCCCAGAAGGTGAGATCGATGTTAGAATGAAATTGTCTTTTTAAATGAGGGGATAGTTTAAAAAAGAGTTAACTTGTGCTGAAAGAGTTAGCTGAAGGGTTAAGATCACCACAGATCAACTGTTTTCAGTTGGGTTTGTCTGGTTATCACACAATGTGTCTGGTACATTTCAATTTGGTCATCTTCAACATTGTTATAGATAATAGCGATATTCGCTTTAATGAGGGGCGTGCAACTTTATTTTTAGAAGTTTGCAGATCAAGGCATATGTGGGGGGCATCTGTTTTGTCACTAATGCAGGTCTGCTGTACTCTGTCCATATGCGATGGCAGTAAGAAGCATATGTGGGAGTGATATAACACTCTGGCATGTCTTTTGTGTATGTACATATATATATACACACACTTACAATTTGTTTAGTTTCGCCTTTATATTCGATGAATAAAATGATTGCAATATAGATCACACTGGATGTTCATCATTTTCAAGTTTGTCTGTTATCAATTACTATGTGTCTATTCCAATGTTGGTCATTGTATAGAATGATGTTTTATGTTTCTATAATTTGATTTACAGAGATGCTCCTGTGGGACAGATTGTGTACAATGCAGTTGGGAAAGTCCTGCAATATATGTGCTGTTGCTCCATAATGCAGATCTCCACTGATGTCCATTATTTGTGTGTTACTTTAGATGAAAGTGTCTTATTCTCAGCATAAATGTTTTATTTCTGTTCAATGTTTTATGTGAGGTAGAATACTATGTAGTACTAGTGATATTTGTCTAGACAATTTAGAAATGCTTTTTCTTGCATGAACTTATTGTGTGTGGTATATTGAACGACATATAAACCTGATTTTTAATCACTGAAAATTGAAATTTTTTTAGGGTATTAATTTTTTTTAAAATTGAGCATTTCAATAGCTGTGAGTATATGAGTTTCATCTTCACAGAAATGTGAACATTTTATTTTTGCAACAAGGGATTATTCATTTGTGGTGTCATTTGAGATCATGATATTTGTTCCACTCCTACCATCTTCTTTGACATTGCTGATATAACAGATATTTTTGGGATATTGCATTGTTAACATTTGAAGGAATAAATCTCTTTATTCGTTTTAATTCTGTGTTATTGATTTTGGAGCTCATATTTGACATTTCGGATAATATTTGGATATTTTTTAAATTTCGTTGTTCATAGTTCAGGAGATAAGCAAAACATTGACATCAGTTGTTTTTTTTAATGTGTCAGCTTATTGGATGAGTGTTTCTCTTGCCAGGTGGATCCCCTTATCTTAAGTCATTAGTTATTTCTTAAATGCTTTGTTTATGGAATGTCATTTACTCTTTTTTTCCCCCATATTGTAAAAGAAGTTATCAACATATCATTTTGCATATATAATGCATATCAACAGAAATGGTGTCACACCTATAATAGTCCTTGACAAAAATATAGAATTTCAACAACTTTGAATATTTTGAATCAACAATTAACATCACAGGATTGTTCAGCAGAGATCAGCAATGCCCCTACAAAAAAAAAATCACATTTAAAATCTATGGCAAAGGTAGAAACAAATAAGCAAAGTTACAACTACAAGAAGCTATATTTTTCCAGCAGCAACATATGGTTGTAAGACTTGGGCAAGAACACCCGCAATGGAAAAGAAAATAACATGTGAAATGAAATACTATAGAAAGGTTCTAAGAATATCGTGTACAAAAAGATGATTCAACAAAGACATCCATGAACACAGAAGACTGACTCCTCAAAACTGAAAAAAATGCAAACTGACTAATTTTGAATATAAAAGACAATGGTTTTAAAAGATTACTCAAGAAAGGAAATGTTCCAGGAAAGAGAACAACATATATGAAAGACTATAAGACTATAATGGACAACGGTCAAATATATTTTTTAATGACACTGAAAAAGGATGAAAACCACACAGAACTGAGACATATTTTATTCAGTTTTTACCATTTCTTTGATAATGTGCTTTACATTTCTCCAAACATTATCTGATAACACATATTTCTGGAATTCTAATTTTTCTGTGTTTGTTTTGGTTACAGAAATGCTCATCACAAATGTATCTGGTTCTGACATAGAAATATTTTCAAAGCTCTATTTTTCACATATTTATTTACTATTGTTCTTCAGTGAAAAGACCTCTCTAGACCTGACTAATAACAAGACTAGATAAATGCAATTTATCACAGAAGACCTTCATTACCTAGATCATGAAGAATATAACAAAGTTTATGCACTATTGTAGCATAAACAGCCAAAAAATCAACCAGTAAGTTCAAAGTATTTAACCAGGTGGCGTATGCAAAAATAAAAGTTTAGTATGGACCAACTATGCACTGCTTTGACAAAAATAGCAAAATCAACCAGTATAGCTTGAAGGATTTCATCAGGCTGTATAGGCAACACATTAAAAAAAAATGTGTACCAGCTAGCATTATTTTGTTTTTAAAAAAGCTCAAATATTTGCGCTCAGGAGGTTGCAAGCAGTTCCAACAAAAATGCACAAGATAAGCATAAGTTTAAAAATATAGTAGAAATACATCATGCAGTGGACTTCCATTAGGTTACCTCATTTACAATATATTCTAGTAGTTCAAATATAGCCAAAGGTAGGGGGCCATCTCCTGTAAAAACTTCCATGTCTCCAGGACAGGCTGCAAGGTACTCAAGCCATGAGGATGTGCAGAACAATATTTAATGTGACAGACAGCAGAATGTCAATGCAAAAAGTTGTAATAAAAAAATGTGTTTATTTTTTAGGGGGAAAAGTGTATTTTTTTTGTAAAATGTAAATTTTAACATCTATTTGATAAAAACTTACAGTGTAAGAGAAATACACTAAAGATATAACAAGACAAAATGTAAGAGAAATACACTAAAGATATAACAAGACAAAGTGTAAGAGAAACACACTAAAGATAACAAGAAAATAATACTCACATGGAAGACAGGTAATGAAGTCCTACTGAATGATGACTAAAACACTACACACTATCACTAAAGGATGTAAATATGGTACATACAAAACAAAACACAGAATATAATCTACAAATGACAATGCACAGGACAAAGTCGACGTTTCGGACCAATAGGCCTTTTTCAAGATGATGATCGTCCGTCGTGATCGACGATGACTAAAAACTCAACCATAATAATAATAACAATAAATAATAAAATAATAGTGCATTTTTAAATGACTAGCAAGTCCAATGCGCGCACAAAATGTTCTTTTACAGAATTGACAACAATAGAAGGTATCTGTGTGAGGTTGAGATGTTTTTTCTTTTCTACGTGTCCGCTTCTGTCTTGCAGTTTCTTGTCTGAATTCTTCCGCCGCTAGTGCTCCCGTTCTAATGCTGTAACGCCATGCTGTTCTATCCTAAGCGAGGCTCTCCCAAGCGCCTACGTCAATGTTAAGATGTTTTAAGGATGACTTAAGCTTGTCTTTGAAACGCTTTTTCTGTCCACCAGCTTTTCGAAATCCTGCCTTGAGTTCTCCATAATATATTTGTTTTGGCAAACGCGAGTTCTCACTACGCACAAGATGGCCTGCCCAGCGTGCCTGCGCCTTCATAAGTATTGTGTGGATGCTTATTGAGGTTGATTTTTCCAAGACCTCGTAGTCTGGTACTTTGTCCCACCAATGGATGTTTAGTAATTTACGTAGGCAGGTAAGATGGAAATGATTTAACTTTCTTGCATGTCTAGCATACACTGTCCACGTTTTGCAGGCGTATAGTAAGGTTGGTATAACAGCAGCATGATATACTTGTAGTTTGGTGGTTGTTCTTATACCTCTTCTGTCCCATACATTGTTGCGTAATCTGCCAAATACAGCACTAGCTTTTGCCAGTCTATTGTTAATAATACGGACAATAATAATGTGGTAGTAAGATCCACATTTCACTCGGATACGCATTCATTTCTACTTATGTTTTGTTTAAAATGTTTGTATGTTATGTCCGTATCTTGAAAAAGGCCTATTGGTCCGAAACGTCGACTTTGTCCTGTGTATTGTCATTTGTAGATTATATTCTGTGTTTTGTTTTGTTGTATGTACCATATTTACATCCTTTAGTGATAGTGTGTAGTGTTTTAGTCGTCATTCAGTAGGACTTCATTACCTGTCTTCCACGTGAGTATTATTTTCCATTATGTTCTACTAGCAGTACCACCTTCTATTGATTATAGATAACAAGGTCAAGTGTACGAAAAAGACACTAAAGATAACAGGACAAGTGTAAGAGAAATACAATAAAGATAAAACAAATTAAGAAACACTATAGATATAACAAGACAAGTTTAAGAGAAACACACTATACATATAACAAGATAAATGTAAGAGAAACACACAAGTTTAAGAGAAAGACATTACAGATATAACTAGATAAATGTAAGAGAAACACACTATAGATAGAACAAGATAAATGTAAAAGAAAGATAACAGGACAAGTGTAAAAGAAACACACTAAAGACAACCAGAAAATTGTAAGAGAAACACACTAAAGACAACCAGAAAATTGTAAGAGAAACACACTAAAGACAACCAGAAAATTGTAAGAGAAACACACTAAAGACAACCAGAAAATTGTAAGAGAAACACACTAAAGACAACCAGAAAATTGTAAGAGAAACACACTAAAGACAACCAGAAAATTGTAAGAGAAACACACTAAAGACAACCAGAAAATTGTAAGAGAAACACACTAAAGACAACCAGAAAATTGTAAGAGAAACACACTAAAGATAAAATAAGTGTAAGAGAAAAACTATTATATTGCAAAGCTCTGTTTTCATACTGCAAAACTCTGTCATGGGAAGGCTGGTTTCCATTTTCTTCCAACACAATAATGTTGAATCCAACACAGTAATGTATACTGCCTAGTCAAGCAACCATTATATAATATATTATTTCATGAACATGAAGATATTCTATAACAGCAATAGATGGAGGGCTAGAGTCCTAACATTATAATCTAACAAACATAAAAAAGGACTAAGTTTAAGTTTTAGATTTTCGGACTCACTTTTAGTTAATATTTAGGTCTTTGGCATAAAAATCATGGTACATGGGAAGACACAGAACAAAACAGAGCTATGACACTCTATAATAAAAAACCAAAACGGTGTTGCACCTTTTGAAAAGAAAAAAACATAGCATCCCAACGGTGACGACTAGTTAGGAAGACATAAGTGTATCGGACACCATTCAATGTAGTCATACCATATCCAGCTTTGTCCACATCTGGGACCAGCCTATGGTTTATTAGCAGTCTATAAACTAACAGACAATGGCATAATGCTAACTGAATTTCCTAAAGTGGACGAAGCAAATAGGCAAAAAAATAATCATCATCACTTGTGATTGTTGAACAATATTTGAAGACTACCAGAGTAAGAAAACAATAATTATCTAGCATGAGAAATGTGTGATAAATATATGTACAGAAAACAGGGTTTGCCTTAAATCACTACACAATTTAAAATGTAATGCATATCCATGGAAGTATCACCCCTCTAAAATCTCACTGAAATAAGTATTACATTGTTGGTTGTATTAGTTATCATCACCAACAGGTCGTTATAACTTTCATTGATGACACACAAAAGATTACAATGTCTGACAACTGCTTCCACAGTTATTTATGGCTATTCCTTTAGCCCTGAAAGAATAGACAGTTTAGATTTGTTTCAAAATGTATATGGCAAACTACTGGAGATAATAACAGTCCTGAAGGTATTTACTTTTATAGAGACAGACCGCTTCCTTCCTAATACTGCAGGTGGGATAATACTAGCATATTTATTTTTCATCATTATTATGTGGCTCATAAGGTCACACAACTCAATAGCTGCAATGAACTGTCCCACATCGAAGTAGGATATACTGTGCAGTTTCATAGTTTCTAGCCTATACGTTCACAGGTTTATTTCACCAATGATAAGCTTTCTTCTCATGTGACCTCTCAGTCTTATGTGTTGGATTCAGCGTCAGAAGATAATGGTTTTTTGTGTGTCATTTGTTTTGTTTTTTAAAACTATACAACCAGCTGGATTCTACGATATAATCTCACAAATGTCAGCTGAATGAAAAGTCAAAAAATCTCATGGCATCTCTAAGAGTTCTTTAAAGATATATTAAAAATAATGAACCATCAGAACCAAAAACTTGTCATACATAATAAAACAAAGTTAAAAGAACTAACCTTTGAGGGGTTTTCCTGAAATAGCAGCTTCTAGGTGCTCCTCATTTGCATTCTCTCCAAAAATGCTGGCCAAATCCCTTGGCTCAGGTGGTGGGACTGGGTATCTTCCAATAGACATCTCTACCAGAGACAAACCAAGACTCCAGATGTCTGACTGTACAGAATAATGAGTGCCTTGCAATCTTTCTGGCTGAAAGCAATAAACATTATTTTTGAATCAAAAACAATTTCGCTGCTCATTGATAAGAATCTATCCAAATATCTACAAATTACTGTTTTTTTAATTGAAACTCATTATCTTTCCAACACTCTAAGGGGAGTGGGGCAGCAGTAGAATCACTCGGCTCATGATTACAAAGTCTCATTAACAAGCTACCTTATTTACTGCTTAATCAAAATAAATAATACCAATGTTTGTGCAATGGTTTTGTCACCTAAAAGTTGTTGCCCTTTGTATCCTAATTGAATCCCACTAATAAACAAATTTAATGGAAACCTGTCCATCAAAAATAATGTCAGAAGAAAACCAATCTAGAGAAAAACCATTCGTTACTGCATGTTTTCCTGTTAAGGAGTGGAGGGAGGCTTTTAAGGCTGTGGAAATAAAGGCCGCTTTGCCAAAGCTGTCGCAGCGACATGTACAGGAAGAATTTTTTGTTGCACACCCGAAAGACAAAAATCCGTGTCCCAATAGCGGATTGAACCCAGGACCTCAGGAACCTGAGGCCGGCGTTCTAGTCGTATGGCCACGAGCTCCACCAATCTAGAGATGAAAGTAAAATACCACTCTTTGGCATATGGAACAAGAGTTACATACTCGTATTCCCTTAGAGTTCTATCATCATCACCATTAAAAATCAATGACATGACACAACACATCTCTATTCCCTGGACTACATTCTGTTAGAATCTAGTGGTAAGTAAATATATAAAAATGGTTAAATAGCAGTTTGACGTGGAATAATACTTAGAATCAACATTTCAACTAAAAAGTTCTTTATCAAGATAGGGACAAACATAGAATAGCAGCCATCAAATCAAGCGAAGGCTACACATCAGAGGGAACTGTTAGGTAAGGAATGCAACAAAAAGATATGAAACAATGGGAATGTGAGTGGTTACATGTAGAGCCTTCACTTGTATGTATCTTCCTCACACACAAGGTAAATGCAAAATTAAAAAATTCAGTTTTTCGTTTACTGGAATCTAATAGGTTTATTGTCTGAATGCTAAAAATTCATCACCATCCTCAACTAAAATATATACTTAGTGATTGTAGCCTACTCAAGTCATAAAAGGATAGTATAATATGGAAAAATCTTTGTTTATATAATTATGTTGGTATGTCTTAAAATATTTGACATCCTTGTCTTCACAGTAGGCAGAGGAGAGTCACTTCTCCAATTGATCCTGTAGTGAAGCTGACAGTCCTGCAGTGCAAATACTACTGTTTGCTTGTTGTTCCACAAACTGACATATATCTAGCTATCAAAACAATATATAAATGAGGCTATAGTAACAGTACTCATAAAACATGTAACCCATTAGTCATAGGGTGTCACATTGGAGCCAGCAGCATGAAAAACCTGTCAAATATCTGTATGGACTATGGTGGAAAAAATCATGCCCTGATCGTGTCTTGATATGGCAAGATTTCTTATAGTTTTTCACCTTCAATTGTTTCCTGCAGGATAATCCTTAAAAGTGACCAGTGTCTCATTACATGTTTAAGCCACAGAATATTATACTGTTTCACCATTGTCAACAATGCTTCCTGTCGTCTAGCAAGCTCAGTTACTTTGTCAAAGGCAAATACTTTAATAAATTATAATCTGATTTATAACACTAATTTCATGTACAAGGTTCCAAATGTTTTATAAACAATGTGTTTTATTAAATTATAATTCATGTGGCACTGTGAGAAAGTGGACTTTTTATTCACTTTTATACATTCATCGATTTCCTCTTTCTGCATATAGTGCAACTGACAGAGAAACACTTCTCTTTAACTTTGTTAAATCTATTATTTATTTCTATTAGTGCCTCTAACAAGGAATATATTGCCTTATTCTTATGATTCCTAAATTCTGATAAAAACTGACAAAGAGTCGGAGGAAAACTATATTATTGCAAGCACAATCTTTGTTCTCCAGAATGACTACTGCCTGGAAGAAATGTTTGATATGTATCAATCAGCTGTGATCTTACTCCTTGTAACATATTACCATTGTAAGCTTTTTATAGGAAATAATAAAGCTTATTTCTCTTCTCCAACTGCTCCATTCACAAATACAGTATCCGCCATAGGATGGTTGCTAACACATTTAACTTTAGTCAACTAGCCCTAAAACTCCACTCCCATAGGCCCCTGAGCATGAACCACACATGGGCACATAAGTAGAACTAGTTGTTACATTTATCACATACTCAATATTACAAATATTATTGCCTACATAAGTTTCCAATGTACATGTTGGTACAATACCACAGGTCTATCCCTTTTTTGTCACTCGAAGTCTATCATGGTCGATCCTATATGTGATAACAATTTTTCAATCCACTGTTCACGAACGAGACCCACTTGTACCTTCCTAATCATACTCATAGTCACTCAAGATGCAGACCTGCGTTACCTTCTGTGTGCATACCCATTCAAATGCCCTGGTCACCGCCATAGCCTCCATGGTCATGCTACTCGTAGTGACCACAAAGGCACCACTCTACTCTATGATCATTTTAACTGCACACTGAGTTGTGAAGGCCCAAGCACTGCGAACATGTCTAATCACAGATCCATCAGTGTATATAATAACATCCCCCTCTTTGACATTCTCACTGACCAAAACCTGTACTTCTTTCTCCACAACTGTGGGACACCATTCTCTGCATTCCCTCTTAACTGATATTACTACTCTCAAACAAGTTTCAAAATCTGTGGGTTGACATATCCATTCCGCAACTGCTGCCACATCTTGCAATCTGCATGCGCTTTATATGACATCCTCAGCACGTCCCATCCACGACCTCCCTCTCTTGAGTCTGCTGCCTTTAACGTAATGTATTTCGGAATGCAACGGGTGTTCCTTATCTGCATGTATTTGAAGGTATGCCCATGCATGGCAATACTGTAATCTGTGCTCAGCTGTTGGACAGTCAAGTAGGTATCGCGTCGCTCTTGTGCATCCCAGTATGATACGCATTGCTGCATTCTGGATTTTATCTAGTCTTTCAATATGAGTTTGGTTAAGAGTCAGAATTGCCAGTGCATATTCCACCACAGCAACCACCAAACCCTGGTGCAAAAGAAATAACCTCTGCTCACACTGTGCAGCAGTCATAACCTTCATTTCTGCTAAGCCTTTGCCTGCCCTTATGATAATGTGGTCAACATATTCCCTGAAACCCAGACTTCTGTCAAAAAACACACCCAGATATCTCATTGTGCTGGTTCTTTCTAAACTTTTTCCGGACAACGAAACTTGTGGCATGGGCGTCTTTATCATGTGATTGTTCAAGGAAAACCATGTCATGAATGTTTTAGAAGGATTAACTACTGCTCCCATATCTCGACACCAATAAGTCAGTCTGTCCAGCGCCTTCTGTAGTTCCATGATGCACTCTTCTTGATTTCTGCCCTGTATACACCAGGATGTCATAGGCGTATGACATCGCTTTGCTAGCACGTGTAATTTGATTGCCAGCGATATGTACTGTGTATACATTGAAAAATACAGAAGATAGAGGCAATCCCTGTGGCAGACAGGGGCTAATAACTGTTGGTGCCAATATCCAGTTAAAACACTTAAGAACTACTATCCTGTGCATCAGGGCAGCACCAGCTCACCGCACGTCAAAAGAATTTACTGCAAGATTTAACATCTGGTACATCAAGATATCGAAGGACACCCTATTGTAAGCATCCTCAAGATCTATTGCGACAGCACATGTCTCCATGTGCGAATCGAACCCATCAAAAACATCCTGCGCGAATATGGCTGCATTCTACTATGACTTTTCCCCTGGGCGATACCCTCCTAACAACGTTGAGAAATATCTCTGATTATAACCATGTTGTTCCATTTTGAAAACAATTAACAACATATTATTTACAAACATATGTAAACCATTTTGAGAAAACCATTTACCACAATGTAATGTGTACTTTGTGACCTCAGAAATGTTTGTATAAAAAAATTATTAATTTTACTGACATGGTGGCTGTTTTGTGATGTTTAAATATGTACTCAGTCTCTCGGAGGGCACAGTCATTTACATAAAGCCCAGAATTTAGGGATCCCAGGTTAAGCTTAGTAAGAATCAAAGGGATCATAAAATATGTGCAAGTTTTTTTTCATTTAACTTTTGCATAAAGCAACTTCAAAAAATATGTGCTGTTAGTTCCAAAATGTATATCTGTAATGAGAACAAATACAACTTATATACTTACTGCCATGTATGATCTGGTTCCAACAAAAGAATTAGCCATAGAATCTATGAGCTGACCACTGACACCAAAGTCACACAGTTTTATTTCCCCTCTTGAGCTCACGAGGATATTTGAAGGTTTTACATCTTTTGTAAGAATAGAACAGGAAACTTACAAAACTTGTTTTAAAAAAACCAGCATAATTGTAAGCTAAGTTGAAATAAAATAAAAAGCAATCAACTTCAATAAATTGCAGTGAGAAAATTCAATAGTAAATGTATAGAATATTCTTCAGTTGGTTATCAGGTTACAGCACCAATAAAAAGTGTATTTGTTTTAGGTCATACATGGACATTCCTATGTCTGATCCTGCACATTTTGTTGTTCCACTTGTGTACATATATATGCTTTTGTATGTGATTCTTCTTTGTTTCTAAGTACCTGTACTGGGGTTTCATTTTTAAATAAAGTATGCTGTAATGCATATTGCATACTATCCATAATTTTGAAAATGTTTTCCTGTCCAAGGTTGGGTATGTGTTCAATCTTCATTGGTTTCAGTGAGTGATGTTTTAAAAAACTGTGTTGTGAAGTGCAGAAAGCTACTTTATTTTCATTCACTTTATGCTTAGTCTTTGGTGGCTTTTGGACTTACATAATGTTTTTAGTTTCTTCTCTCTTTCACTGGCAATGTACATGTACCTGTTTCCATTTTCATGATTGGAGTGGTTTTCATGCCACCTATTACAATTTTTCTTCTTCTGTGTTTGTTCTCAAACTCTTGCAGATTAGTACGATGTAGTCCAGATAATGGAATGAGTTGTGTCATAGTTTACAGTTTAGCTGTGATATTTGGGCTTTTCAGCTGGATACGTCTGACTTCAACATGGCTACTGGGTCACTTTAACCATACACAAGATGGAACAGCCAACTCCACTCTCAAAATCTTCTTCGTCACCTCTTACAACATGCATTGAAGGTAAAGTGTTGCTATTCTTTGCTTCCTTTTCAGGCATCGCAAAACACGGGTGTGTTACAATTCTGAAGCTGCAGTTTTGTATCAGAGATCTTGTGAATGTTACGTTACATTTGACTAAAGTACCTCATGCTGACATCCTATATTCCACCAAAGCTGGTATTATGTATCCTGTAACTAGAAATAGTATTTTTGACATCTGTTCCAAATCTCATCCAGCAAGACTTTTTTTCAGGATTGGTGTTCTCATTATACCTTTTATTTAGCATTGTGCATTGTTTAACATGGGCGTTTTGGGTCAAAAATAACTACAAGGTATGTAGGTCTCATCTGTTGGCAATGTTTGCTCTTTGATGAATAGTGAGATTTCCTGTGGTTGAGTGAACAGATGAAGATGGTATGAGTATTGTTTGGCATATGTATTTTTTGTACATTAGTAATGAATATAAGTTTAAAATGAGAATTATAAAATTCTACATCTATTCTATAGTAATATATGGCTCAGAAACATAGACACTAAACAAACAATTAGAAGACAGAATTGATGCCTTTAAGATGTGGGTATATAGAAGAATAGGGAGAACATCATGGAAAGAGAAGAAAACAAACAAAGAGGTTCTAAAAACACTTAATATGAAGAAAGAATTACTAAGAGAAATAAAGATCAGGCAAATACAATTTTTTCGACACATTAAAAGACATGACTCCTTATTGAAGACCTTACTTGTGGGTAAAGTCAAAGGGAAGCGAGCAAGAGGGAGGCATAGATACAAGTGGGAGAGTAACATCATAAGATGGACAGGCTACAGTCTAGAAGAGTGCACCACCAAAACAAGAGATGGGATGCTGGAGTTCTCCCTGCAGCCAACCTTCGTTGCGGAGATGGCACTTGATGATGAATGAATATAAAAATTAACTTAAGCAAGTGATAAGAAGAGAAAACCAAGAAACTTTTAAACTATTTTTTTTCCATCACAGACCATCAATATTTACATATAGTATCAACATATAAAGTTGAGACTCAATAAAAATAATACATTTGAAAAGTAAAACTAACAAAATGATGCATTACCTCTGTGAATAATTTGATGTTTTTCTCTCAAGTATGAGAGTCCTTTGAGAACCTGAAAATAATGTATTGTTATTATAACTTTATGTATTCACACTTACAGTGCAACCAATATATACGTATTGTGTATATCTATTTGTAACAGCACTGATATAATTTTTTCAATGTACAACTATTACAATTTTCACATTTAAAATTTAAAGAAAAATTATTGTATAAAAATATTCCCATAAGCTGGTTAAGAAATTTAGGTCCAAGATAAATCTTAAGACATGTTGTGATGCTTGCTCTTTGCTAACAGATTTATACGACAATACAAGGTAACAGATTTATAGTGGAAACAGTTCTACAAAAAATGGTTTTAATGTCACCACTTCAGTATCATTGTCCAAGATCATCCACATAAGACTTGTAAATCTTTGGGAATGTGTGATTTCAGCAATAAAATTTAATATACCCTTACATATAAGTGTATTCTGCAAGAAGCAGCAGTACAAAGTATCCAAAATAAATTCACACTTATATATCCATAAAGTATATCTAGAAGATACATCCCTGTCACAGGCAATTGTACATCCGGAAAGTTCAGAAAGCAATGGCAAACAAACTGAACACAGTTATATTGCCTAGAAAATTACTTTGAATTGTACAATGGAGGTTAGGAAAAGATTAGTGACAGCAATAACAAAATTAAAAGAAATTTAAAATATATGGAAAAACTGTTATAGAGACAAAAGTTTTACTTCTTGGATCACACATTTTCCAGTTGAAAAATATGGCTGCGAGACTTGGACTATAAATAGAACAACGGCAAAAATAATATTGGCATTCAAACTGAAGTGTTATAGGGCAATATTAAGAATTTCATGGCAGAAAAGATAAGGAACAGTGAGGTTTTGAGTATGCTGAATATAGAGGAAGGATGACTGATGAATACAATTTAATACAGAAAACCAAAGGCAGAATTCTGGGAAGTAGACCTAGAAGGAGATGGACAGATTACATCAAAGACTATGAAAATATTGGAGGAGGAAGGCACATTGGAACAGGATTGAGTCAGGTTCAGGATATCAATTGCAAAGACAACGTTCTGGAAATAATATGTCACGTGATTATAATGAGAAAATCAATACAGCTAAAAAATGCTGAGTTGATGGCTATGTCCTGAATAGGATACACTACCAAAGAAAATATTCAGAAGAATAAAATTATTGGGTGCAGCAGCAGTTTTCATCTTTTTTTCATCCTTATACTAGAAACAATTGTCCAGTAATAAAATGTGGAATTTCACAGTGTAACCTGTAATGTTTTCACAAGTTTTAGGGTGAAAATCACAACCCTATTTTCATGACACATAGAGCAACTTGTATAAGATTCCTTCATCATCCCAAGTGTTGTTAGCTTATTAATTTTAATGTCTATTTTCTAATGCACCACTCTTTATATACTTTGTGATAAGTAATTATAACATTGAGGAAGTTTAAAGCTGTTTCATTAAAATTTCATTAAAAGCCATCTTTATAGTCTTTTTTTCCTTCAGAGATCCCTGGGGATTATCACTTGAAGCTACGGAGTTACCTGCTGAATGGTAGTACTCTCAGCAGGTATTTGCCACTTCATTGAGAGGGGCAGAGTACATATGGAGTAACTTGAACACAATGAAGTCAATCCTTTACACCTTTACATTTTTTGTTGTTGTTGCATTACATGAATCCTCTCTTTTAAAAGGTACAAATTGAGCATGAACAAAAAAAATCATATAAGAAATATACCAGAAATAATTTAATAAAAATGATATAAGCAGGGAAAATGTGTTTGTAGAAACAAACTATGGAAACTAAACACTGACCCAAAAAATTAATCAGGCATTTCAGAGGAATAAAAACAAGTAGAGAAGAGGACAATACTTACAGCAATGTTAATAATTCCAAGAATTGGTTCAGGGATTCTACCTGCTTTTCTCAGAATTAAATCTAATGATCCACCGTCCTAAAGAACAAAATAGAAATAAAATGAACTTTAAATCACATACTACTATATAATAACAATCAGCTAAAACTGATATAACAATAAAAATAAATATAAAAACTCAGAAAATAACAGCTGAGAAAATTGTTGGCACATACCATGTATTCCATACAAATACTAATTTCCCCGTCACTGTAGAAAGCACCATAATATCCAACAATGTATGGAGAGTTGCACTCATGAAGCACCTTTAGCTCCCGAATGATTTGGTTTCGAACAGTAGGCTTGATTTCCAGATGAATGAGCTGTAATATATATATACATAGAAAGTAGATTATCCTTATATCTATCCAATATTATCCACAATATATAACTGAATTTGTAAAAAAAACATAATTTTCCTAATTTCCAAGTTTTATGGCTGTCAGGTTGTCTCATAGATGTCTAAGTCATGCTTGAATCAGAGGAAACTATAAAGTTGATGCATTGGCGGGCAATGCTATAGTGGATGTACCAGTGATAAGAAGAGACAGAAGCTGAGTTAATTATGACAGTTATAGATGCACAACAAAGTGATGAAGAAGGATGACAAAAGGAAGCTGAAAGAGACAATGTGCATGTTCATAGAATGATAGAAATGGTGTGAACATGAGAGAGGGAAGAAAGTGCCTTCTCTCTGGAAAGATCCAGAGAATGCACAACCAACAACTGATTGGCACACTAAGCTTATATACCCATAGAAGGTTGATGTATCACAAGCTGAACAATTAGGAGAATTCAGTGATCAGTAGGAGGTCATCACATGTACCTGAGTTTCTTAGTTTTGTAGACATAACTCAACCTTCAGGTAGCCAAGGAGTGTGACAATATCCAGAAACCGTGTCCATCCAAGCCCATAGATATGGATGTTTTCTCCCCCCTCCCCCTAAAATACTGCATACAGCAGAACAAACCAGTGGATACCTTCTCCTCCCACCACTTTTTTACACAATATAATTAATGGAACAATGGTTTAAAATAAAACACACTAAAACAGAGTGCACATTTTTTTATAATTACAGGAAGTCGGAAGTAAGACAAGCGTACACACACCCCCTCCAGTTATATCTACATACCTGTTTGATCCGGTACTTCCTTTATTCTATAATCTCTATAAGGAGTTATGATCTTCAACAAAACATTTGCATTTGTTTTTAAATTAATACAAAGTATCTGCACATCTAACCCCATTTTGGTTTGTGAGGATGAGTGTCTAAAAAACAAGAAATTTACAATGGAGAATTGTTGCATCATTCACACTATTGGTATACTCATGCTATATAGTTTGAATATTCTCAACATCAAATCACAAGCAAGTTGTCAATGAGTATTAACAATAGTGAATTAGAAAGAGTCAAAAGTTTTGAATACCTTGGTTTTCTTATCAACAGTAACAGTGATTGCTATGAAGAAGTCAGAAGGAGGTTGGCTACAGCATCAAAGAAGCTGATACAAATGAAAAACATATGGCTCAGCTGCTGCAAAACAACAAAACTAACATTCCTAAGAGCTTGCATATTCCCAGTGACAATATATGGGTGTGAATCAGGGACAATCACCAACAATGTGAAAAATAAAATAGCAGCATTTGAAACAAAATGTTACACATAAATCCTCAGAATACCATGGGCCAAAAAATCACTAATAGAGCCATCTTGAGAGAAATGAACGTACAAGGAAATTGGCTAAACAGCACATGGTTCTTTCTAGAAAAACGTCAATATTTTGGCCATATCAAATGCCATGACAGCTTGGAGAAGACCATAATAGAGGGAATGATGTCAGGGAGATGAACAAGAGGCAGACCAAGAGGATGGACGCAAGACATCAAAGACCAACTGAAAATGACAGTAACAGAAGCAGGAAGACTGGCTCTAGATCGACAGAAGTTTCGGAAGGCTGTGATGACTGCTACATCCTTTTCAACATCTTTGAATATTTAGAGTCAACCATCAACACCACAGGAGAATGCTCTGCAAAGATCAAAAAGGGATTAGCAATTGCCCTACAAAAATATTACAGATGAAAAATCAATGGCAAGGAGCAAACAAAACTAAGTTACAACTATTAATCTTTCTAGTGGCAACATATGGTTGTGAGATATGAGCAATGACATCTGCAAATGGAAAAGAAAATATCGGCATTTGAAATGAAATGTTATAGAAAGGTCATAAGAATGTCATGTCCAGAAAGACAAACCAATGCAGACATCTGCAAAAACCTGAACATAGAAGACTGGTTACTCAAAAATATTTTGTTAAATTCACACTAACATATTTTGGACATATAAACAGACACACTGGTTTAGAAAGATTAACCATGGATTTAAAAATTTCCATTTAAATGTTATGCACAGAACCATTTAATCTCTGTTATAGTTCACATGTGTTTCGTATCGTCAAAGAAATCTCAAATGATTAGCAGACCTAGTCCATTGCGATGGGCAGACTCAGTGTTATGTAACACTGTTGCTAATCCTAACCTCAACTGCTCCCTCTCAAAAACTTAACATCAAACACCAACCCTAAACATAAAATACCTCGACCCCTCCCAAAAACTAAAATATGAGCTTCCCTCCATAATATAATGTTCCATAACATAAATAGGCTACATGTTTTAATGAGCTAATAGATTGTTTTGTAAAACATGTAACATGGGTGTGGACACATTATCCCGTAAAGAGCAATGAGGCAGACCAAGCCTATGATGGTACATGACATCAAAGACCTTCAGAACATGACACACAAGCTTGGCAGCTTGCACAGAACCTAGAGGCTTACAGAAAGGCAGTAAGGACAAGTCACATTGATAGTTACAGAAAAAGGGTCTGGCACATCAAATACAAAGGAGGATTCGTGAAAATAAGACTGAATAGATCTAATTGCAAATTTAATATTTAATTTTGTACTTCATATACTTACTTTACGAGCCATGATAAGTGATGATGGATTGTGTAAGACTTTTGTAACAACTCCTCCATTACCAGCACCAAGCTCTCCCAGTTTTTCAAAATCTTCCTCCACTAATTCGCCAATCTTCTGCTTCTGTGTTAGAAATTCCTCAAGTCTTTCTCTCTGTTTATCATCTATGTCTAATTCCTGCAATTTCTGCTGCAATGCTTCCAGATTTGCCTGTGCTCCATTCTGTCGACTTCAATAAATATAATAAAATTTGGCATTTAGAACATTATTATGTTGTGAAATTATTAGCCAATTCACATATAACAAAATACAAATGAAAATAAAATAACTGACATTTACAAGATAAGCAAAGAGCAGCAATAATGCTATTTTCTGTCACAAGAGGAAAGTATAGAAGGTTGAGAGTCTAGTGTGTTGACTACCGGTACTCTATTTATTGTTATTATAAGTCATGGATGGGACATTTCTGAGTTCATAAAAAGTGTGTGTATGCTGGAGAATGATGCCTGTTGCAGAATGGATAGGTGTGCACATAGAGTGCCAAACTTTATTCTAGGTAATAATGACACTTGATAACAAAAATAGTGTTTTATTAATGTTGAATCTGAGGTATAGGCATTGGTCAGTTCTGTTAGTAGACATGCATAGTGATTGGGTATTCATAGCTCAGTGTGGTGGGAAATCTATTAGAGGAGATTTTGCTGTGACTACAAGCTTCACATTATTTTGAAAATTGTTGCAATCACCATGGCTGTGAATTGGATCAGTTCACAGTGCAACCCATATCTGCATTCTCATCGATGATCCAATAATTAAGTATATTTTAAAAAACACAAGTGGATTGTGTTTGTAAACAGTGGTTTGAAGCTGTGGTGAGACTGATGTTGAAAGGAGCCCCATTAATTTTAGCAATTCAGCTGTTCAATAGGATTACTCTCGTGCAATTCCAGGGTTAGCAGAAAACCAAGATCTTAAAAACATATCCTCATGGTGCACATTGGCGACAGATTGTTGTGAAGCAATTTATCTTATATTTTCTGGATCATGATGTTATCATGGAGTTATCAAGATGAAATAATAATTGTAGACACAGGACTTAAAAATATCTCTGAAAAGAATCTCTTGATCCACACAGATAAAACTGTCACAGCACAGTTAAAGACAATAGCTGGCCAGGAGTGCAAATGTCAGAAAGCTCACTAAAGTCAGAACAGTAGTCCCAAGAGATATGATTCCTCTGTTGAGCACATGCGAATGCAACATATCTCTAAAGGACATCGCTATGTGCAAGAATAAGTTAGAATATCATAACAATAGTGAAAGCACAGTTCATGCTCAACAGCAAACTTATAACTGTCTTCCAACAGCAGTTTTTATGGAAAGGCAGGATACTGATAAAGAAATTGTGGGTAGAAGCTCAGACTCGGACGAGTTGCTATGTTGTTGGTGAATGACCTTGGCTAAGAAGGTCAACCAGCCCTAATTAAACTTTACTGTTTGGACAATTACTGTATATTTCCATATATAAACCGAGAATTTTTTTATGTTTTTCTGCTATTGATGTAAAAGTTCGGCTTATATACAGATACAACAATCTTTTTAATAAAAGTGTGCAGTAGAAATAGCAGAAGGTAGGCCTAGGCCTAATCAAAAACAGAGTTTGGTTGTGGCTGTGGTGGAATATGCACTGGCAATTCTGACTCTTAGCCAAACTCAGATAGAAAGACTGGATAGAGTCCAGAATGCAGCAATGCGTATCATTCTGGGATGCACAAGAGACACATCGACAAGAGCTATGCGATACCTACTTGACTGCCCAACAGCTGAGCATAGATTACAGTATTGCCGTGCACGGGCGTACCTTCAAATACATGCAGATAAGGAACACCAGTTGCATTCCGAAATACAGAAAGTTAAAGGCAGCAGACTCAAGAGAGGAAGGTCGTGGAGTGAAGCGTGTGCAGATTACAGGATGTGGCAGCTGGTGCAGAATGGATAGGTCTACCCACAGATTTCAAAACTTGTTTGAGAGTAGTAATATCACTTAGCAGGGAATGCAGAGAATGGTGTCCCACAGCTTTGGAGAAAGAAGTGCAGGCTTTAATCAGTGAGAATACCAAAGAGGGGGATGTGATTATATACACTGATGGATCTGTAATTAGGCATGTTCGCAGTGCTTGGGCCTTTACAGCTCAGTGCGCAGGTAAAACGATCAAGGAGGAAAGTGGTGCCTTTGCGGTCACTACGAGTAGTATGACCATGGAGACTATGGCGGTGACCAAGGCATTTGAGTGGCTACGCACACAGAAAGTAACGCAGGTCTGCATCTTGAGTGACTCTATGAGTATGATTAAGAAGGTACAAGTGGGTCTCGTTCGCGAACAGTGGATTGAGGCCTTGAGAAATGCGAGCTTGAAAGCGGTTACATTTATTTTCGTGCCGGGACATGTGGGCGTTCAAGGCAATGAAAGAGCGGATCAACTGGCATCGTGTGCGATTGTGGCAAAGGGCGATGGGGCAATGGATCGCGCTGACGTTTTGAACTCCTTAAGAGATATAACACGCGAGAGTGAGACTAATGTGGATGATGATTCCTTTTCAATGGCTAGGATTAAAGATCAGGGATTGAGATGCGGTGTTGCTAGAGGTGAACATTTTGGAGGGCGCAGAAGAATGATGGTCAACCAGCATAGGACTGGTACTGTCAGCAGAAGTGTGATGGCGGATACACTCAAGGAGAGATCGGAGCAACTATGGATGTGTCCAGTTTGCAGTGATGATGATCCAATGACTAACTAACTAACTAACTAAAAACAGAGTAATCTGGAGCAATGTCATCTGCAGGGCCTGATTGAATGTGAAATGTATAAATATTGATGAAGATCAACTGTGTTGACTATTCTCTATCATTACTAGGTCTAGGGTGTGGCAGTTTTGTAAGGGGGGGGGGCGCCCACACATAATCAATTAGGTCTACAACACCAGATTGTCGCTACTTTAACTAAATCCAAAAGGATTCCCCATCAACATCTGATTCATTCTTGTTCTCTAAAATTCCACTAAAAATTGCTTATCACCCTCATCTGAATCATAAGTAGGTCCATTCTGACACGGTATTGAAGAAAATTGAAGGTCATTATTAACATTTTCGTAGCTCAGAAGCCACAGCTGTTAAAAATAATCAAAAACTGCTATTTAATCTGCCATTACTGCTAGTCACATGCTAGTTAAATTAAGCGTGTCTAGTCACATGTAAATAAATGTTATAGGCAAATTCTACAAATCTATAAAGAACATAAGACAAATGTGTACATTAAAAATAAATAGAGGTGTCAGCAGGTCTACTGCTTTTGAAAGCATGACGAGGGATTGGATATGTGTGCAGGCATGGTTCCTTATAAAAAACAGTGCTGCGGAGGGCCGTCAGGGTGGAAGATGCGGGGGAGGATGGATGAAAGCATGGACGGACTGCGTCAGAAACTGGACAGGACTTTTCCTCACTTATTCCCGAGCTCATTTTTCCTGTGCTCATTAGCATTGTTGAAGATAGAAATGTCTCCCAGTACATTGTTAGACATCATTGAGCGCTTTTTGAAAGATTGTGTGATAATTTAGGACAGAATATCCGATTTGACATCGCCTTACATTTTTGACCCACTTTGAAAATGTAATGTTTTATGTTGCCACCCTTTGTCAAAGCTAAATTGGATGATAGTATTCATTTCACTTTGCTCGAGGTCTGTCTTTAAATGGTTCTTTTATTGCTGCAGGAGGGAGGTATGGCTTCCAGGAATTAGATGTGGGTATGCACTAAGCATAAACCATGACCGATAGTACGCCTGATTATGTAGAAACATGCCACTAGGGAATTTTCTCCCTTAGGCAGTCTTGCATTTAAAAAAAATATAAACCTGTGCTGCGTGCTTTGGAGGGGAAGAGAACAAACATGCTCCATCTGCCATGCAACCGAAATCAATAGTGAAATGATGATGCATCAGAAGATCTGTCCAATCGCCTTTATAAAAAATTGTCCACGCAAACTGAAGGCAAAGATAAACGTTCACGTTCCATTCATTGACTAGGTTTGAATTTACTGTAATGTTTGATGCTATTGCTAGCGTTACAGCACTGAATGAATCAGATATTGGGGAACATTCAGGTGGCTGGCAATGCCTCCAGGCAATGGCAGCACTGTATTACCCTTGTGTTTTATGTGAGAAAAGGTATGGTAGGTTGCAAATGAAATAGATGACAGTGTGTCTTACCATTGTTAAGGTTTGTGCTAAAGTTTTCCTTTTAGCATTCTGTCACTTGTCCCTTCATTCTTATAATAATGGAATAACACAGCATTATTATTTGTGTCCTACCTTGGCCTATACACAGGTTTTCGACTGAAAGTTATGTCATCGCCATATACTCGAATATATATGATTACCTTTTTTGGAAGAGGCTCAGGGTCGAGATAAGGTCCAGTACCAGAAGACACAGGGTAATGGCGTCTAATTATACAAGACAAGTTCATTAACAGCGAAACAACTTGTACAAGACAGACGTAATTTATGAAAGACTAAATCCTGCTCAGTCTCCTCAGGTACTGTCACAGACGTAAACACTTTGGGTGTACCAATAGCACAGTAGGTGATAAACCATGACATAAAACAAATATAGGCAGGCAGTTTCAAAGCTAGAGAAGCTGACCTGAATTAAAAGCATGCCAAAAACAGATGTGCTGGGTAAGAAGGTGTAAAATAACAAAGCTCCACTGTGAAACCAGCAACATGACCTCCATCATGATCCCAGGCAGAAATCTCACGAACTTCCATATTAGTTATCAGAGAGCAAATGCAGAAGAAGCTGTTCAAAGCAATGAGAAAGTAAAATGCTGGCAAGCTGTCTGTATTGAGCTGGAGAGCAATGGTCCAGGCTGATATATTGAAATTCTTTCAAGAAGCTGTACAAAGAAGCAATATTAATGAGGATGATCTTCTTCTCTTTCGGAGTTTGACATGTCTACACAGCAAGTCCTGTTTTCTTAATAAATGCTGCTGTATTTGAAAGCTCCTCAGTGCTCCCATACATCTTTCTGTGGATATCCATCTCTGTGGGCCAGTGTTCTTCCCTTAACTGGTTTAGTGTATTGCAGTCTTGCAGGATATGTTCAGCTGTCTGTTCTGCCTGCCCACAAAGGCTCAGTGGTGATGGGACCAATCTTAGTCTATTTAAGTGGCTGTTTAATCTGTTGTGTCCTGTTCTGAGGCGGAAGATAATAACCTGCTCTGCTCTGTCAATATAGTGGTAATTGTCTTTTGGGTGGTCGACTTTCCTGATGGCTTTGATAAGGGTCTCTTTTCTTGGTAGGTGATTTCTTGGTCTTTTTTTTCCTGTGTTGCTCCATCCTTTGCCAGACTGTCTGCCTCTTCATTTCCTGGCATGCCACAGTGGGTTGGTATCCACTGTAGTACTACCCTTCTTTGGATGCTCACTTCTCTCATGGCTTTCTTCAGGTCAGGCAGTTTATCGCTGTCAAGGGTTTGTAGGACAGATATAGCATCAGTAAGAAATATCACATGCTGGCATTGACTTGTTGTTTTTAATTATTTCTGCAGTAAACTTTTAAAGCCTGTACTTCTGCAGAATAGTTGGAGCAGAATATTCCAGTTGGTGAACATGTGGATTCATTTTCTTTTTTTGGATATTTTATGTACACGCCAGCACCTCCATTCTTTACTGCTCTGGTTGCTGATCCATCTGTATATACTTGTATCCATGCTTCTCTGGGGTACATATCTTCAATCATGTTGCATACTATTGCTTTCTTTTGAAGATTATTCAGTTCTATCATAGTGTGGTAGTTGTTTATGGTGGTTCTGATAGTGAGATTTGGGTATTGCTCCCACGGAACTGGAAAAAGTGTTGGTGAAATCTCTCTTGTTATGTCTGGTAGTTCATCCTTATATTTTCTGTTTAGTTTTTTGGATCGGTGTATAAAACTGCTCCTCTTCAGTCTTCCACTGGCTAGGTCACTGTGTCTGGTCCTCATTGGATGTGCTGGCATGCTCTTGTACTTTTCTGCATGTACCATGGTCTTAGTGTCTCGCCTGTATGGTAAGGGGGTGATGCCTGTAATTTTTTCCATTTCATTTATGGGAGAGGTCTTCATGGCACCTGTGATAATGTGAATAATGAGGATGATGATTCCTATTTTCATGTCTAGATTAGAAGAGCTCGGCTTGAAATATGACGTCACCAGATATAAGCATTATTTACAATTATGCCTATGTTCTTTGAAGAACGTTTGTTGATCAACAGAGAAATAGAACTGCTAGTCATTGAGTAATTGTAGAGATGGTCGAGGGGAAATCTGAGCACCTAGAGCCTATATAATGAATGGATCACAATATCTTCTGCAGACTAAACAGTGTTAGTGATGTTACTATAGTTCATTTATAAATTTGTAATCACAGATTGAAGCAAATATTTCAGAAAAAGTCTGTTTGATCGCTGAGAACTTTGGAATCAAACTTTTGATTCAAACCAATGCTATAATTTCTTTTTCTTTAAAAATGTTAGTAGTTTAACACTTAAAAATATGGGACCATATTCTTCTTCTTACGTTCACTTGAAACATGTCAATATCTTTATGGGACCATATAATCTCATATAAATTGTGTTGAGGATTTTGAAACCACAAACCTAGCAGTTTTTTCACTATTTCAATAAAACATTATAATTGTATTATAGAAAAATGGTTATACTGGCTATACAGAAACTTAAATATAATTTCAAAATACTGATATTTAAACCTTACATCCAAAAACTTGAGAAAATCATTTGACCAGGAATATTTGGTGTCATTTTACAACTATTTACTAATTTTATGAGTATTAAGAGACTATAAATCTAACTTTTTCTCTCTCACTATTTCAGTTAAAACATTATAATTGTATTATAGAAAAGTGGTTATACTGGCTAAAGAAGCTTAAAAACAATATCAAAATATTGATTTTCATATTTAAAACTTATTTAAAACTAAACAATAAACAACTAAAACAAGTAGATGAATTCAAATATCTGGGCAGCACATTGAGATTTGATGGCAGACGAGGCGGAGATAAACAAAGAAAGCGCTTTTTAACAACATTTTCTTACCAACATTGTGTTATCAGTGTCAAACTTGGACATTAGATTCTAGAACAATACATAAGGATAACACCACTGAAATGAAATGTGTGAGATGTATGATTGGAGTTAGCTTGAGAGACAAAATCAGGAATGAAGTACTAAGGAAACAATTAGTGATCAAGTCAACAATAGAATACATCCAGAAACAACAAGTTAAATGGTACAGCCACATAACCAGACAGAAAGAGCAAAGAATTATCCAAAAAACACTTAACAAACAATACGAAAATAGTCGACCTATTGGATGTCCTCGTAAAAGGTGGATAGATAGTTTATTAGAGACACTCTGAAATATAACAGCGGAAGAGGCAAATAGAAGGGCAAAAGACCGTACACACTCTACCCTCAACACCGAAAGGTACATGAGGACAGAAAGAAGAAGAAGATACATCAATTTGACCTATCAGGTATTTTTAGCCTTTGAATGCAACGTTACTTTACAGTAACATGTTTACTGTAATATCTAAAATTTAACCCCACTTATTTTCAATCAAAAACTTCAAAGAATTTCGCCGACATGCACAATCCAGAGCAGGTGTGGACTAAATGATGAAAGTATTTTTGTGCGGATAAAATATACTATTTCTTGCCAAAGATCTCTGCAAACAGTTTCCGGAAACTTTCTGAGATATTAGCCTGAATGTTACTTGATTACAAATGGATGATAACATTATTATGATTAACCTACCAGATAATTTATCTCAAAACTTCTATGCTAAGCCTTAAGTATAATAATAATAAGTCTCCCCACTACACACGCAACTATTAGCCTATTCTGATTCTGGCGCAACTATGGATCAGTTCTTCACTGTGACCTTTGTTCTAGTTTCAAGGTATTACCTAACCTTTGCAGTGAGAGTAATAGAATTTATATTTAAAATTACCGTAATGTATATTAATTGAAAAAGCATATTAATTTTGAAATAGTATTTAGATTAGGGTTGGAATTAGTTATAAATTAAAAAATTAATTACTTATAAAAATGAATATTTAATCTGTAGTAACTGGACATGCCCAATCTATGACATTGCTTAGTTAAAAGTGTAAACTGTAAACAGTGTGCTATTTATAGCACAGTGAAGAACTAAAGAGTAGATTCACCCTGATTCTTCTTCTTCAGCGTTCATTATCTAACTCCCACTAGATCTCTCTTGTAGCAGGACAATGGTCCAATTAGATTTTCAGCAGGATGTAGTCCAGAAAATGCGCTGTGTCACTGTTTTATGCGTGCCAATGGCCTGACACATCCATGTTAGGCGGTATTCTGATTTTAAAAAATAGGTTAGCAATAAAATACTATAGTCATAGATATAGAAATATTGGTTCAATGAAGATATTGTACCCACCAAGATGCAGTGAGTCTACAGTGTGTTGTCGTTGTCAGAAGAGGTGTTATTGTTAATAAATATTACTTAATTAGCCTAACAATACCAAAACACAACAATTATTGATACTGAACATTTGTCTGGTGAATAGATATTTAGAATTGTCTATGAATGAATTGTTTAGAATGAATGAATCACTGGAAACGAAACTTTCATTGAAAGTGGAAATGTTGCATGACAACCAACATTAAATTTATGATTAAGTTTTAAGATTATTCTTGGTACTTTAACTAGTCAGTTAAGTCAGTCATGGCAATATAGTACTGTAGTACACTTTTAGAAATATAAATTCTTATAACAATATTCAATATGAATCTAATACACAAAAATGTATCTTCCTTGAGGACTATATAAATTACTTTTTGAATCATAACAACACAATCAATACGTTATTATATATTTGTTACGCAATCCTGCAGAACTCACTCGCTTCCGTCTGTTTGAGGCTCCGACACGGAAATAGTAAGCCTCAACTTGTTCTTTCCGTTGGGCATCTTAATTTACTTTTAATAACGCGCAGCCCTTTTCAAAGCACAGACACTGTCTTATGCATCACTCGTTGCTGAAATAGGAAAATGTGTACATGTTTCTGCCATGAAGGACAAATATCCATGGGGTTACAGTGAAGTAAATAGGTGTGGATCGACCAATGATTCCGTGAGCGAATAAATTTCCCATAATATCAGGAAGTAGAAATGCAGCAGGTTTCCATATTCATGAGATGTCGTCTTTTCTTCATTTCGCTATTTTGAATGTTACAAATATTTAGTTACTGAAAGTGCCCAATTCTTGGTTATCAATCAATATCAATAAACCCATAACCCTTCAGGGTCGTAGGGGTACCACATTGGATGCTTCAGCACACAGAGTCTTCCAGCGAATTCTATCCTCAGCGATGCGGATGAGTGTGGAAATATTTAGCCCTGTCCATTCCTTGATGTAGTCTGCCCATGTCTTTATTTGTCCTCTGCTTCTTCCACCCTCGACAGTTCCCTGCAGTATTGTTTTTGACAAGGAATCGTGCCTGCATACATGTCCGAACCATGCTAGTTTTCGTCGTTTCACTATTGAAAGCAATGGCTCCTGGACACCTGCACACATCTCTACTTTATTTCTTACGTACACATTGGTCTTATGTTCCCTATAGGAAATTCGTAGAATTCTTCTGTAGCATTTATACTCGAAAGCCTGTAATTTTCTCTCCATGTCCGCAGTGACTGTCCAACTCTCACAACCATACAACACAACAGAAAGCACCAGCGACCTATACAGTTTGATTTTCACTCCAACACTGATGTTGCTTTTCCAAATCACAGTTAGCCTTGACAAGGACGCTAAAGCCATCTCCAGCCTTATTTTTAGTTCTGCTTTGCATTTACCATCGCTGCATATACTGGATCCGAGGTATTTGAAGGTATTCACCTCTTCAAGCGTGTGTCCATTCATCATGATATTAGTCTGGTTTTCAGTGTCTCTGCTGTTTACCAAGATTTTGCTCTTATCTGAATTGATTTCCATTCCGTACTTGCTGGTAACCTTTTCTAACTTTGATGTTAATTCTTGCAATACTTGTTCTGACCCAGCTATAAGATCAATATCATCAGCGAAACGCAAGTTGCCAATAGGGCGACCTCCGATCGATATAGACGTGTTGTAGTCATGTAATGTCTCTTGTATGATGTGCTCTAAGTATATGTTAAAAAGTACTGGGGACATTATGCATCCCTGTCGAACTCCCACAGTTGTTTTGAAGAACTCTCCAATTGTATTGTGTGACAAGACAGCACTATTTGCATTTTCGTACAGAGCTTCAATAATGTCTATAATGTTGGTGTCAAAATTAAATTTACTCAATATGTGCCACAGACCATCATGCCAAACACGATCAAAGGCCTTTGTAAAGTCAATGAAGTTGTGGTATAGATCACGTTGGTGCTGAATATGTTTTTCGATTAGTGCTCGGATGTTAAATATTTGTTCAACAGTGCTTCTGTTTGATCTGAAGCCAGCTTGTTCTTCTGCAATTATTTCTTCCGACTTGTGTTTTGTTCTGTTAAGTAGTATTTTGAGCATCACTTTACTGGGGTGTGTTATAAGGCTAATTGTTCTGTAATTTGTACACACTTTCAAATTTCCTTTCTTGGGAATTGGTATTATTAGTGATTGTGTCCTTTCTTGGTTATAAAACATTCTAAATATATTTTTGAAAAATTATTACTACGACACATGCCTATATAATGCACACATGTCATATAATTTACTACTCCAATGTATTGGTTGTTTATATTTAATATTAACTCTTGAGCTATTAACTCAAGAAGTTTAAGTAATATTAATAGTAAAGTGTTTATATCTTGTTTGTCAAAATCAAAGCACATTAACTTAGTTGTTGTGTAATGTATGTATATTTCCTAAATAATTTTGCACGCCTTTATTTGTGTGTTATGCTTATATTTTGAAAATAGATATATACGGTTAAAATGATGGACAGACAATCCACCCATAAACCCATAACATGCCAGTGTCGAAAGGGTGGAACACTGGATGCACTAACACAATGTCCTCCAGCGATTTCTATCTTTTGCGATGCAGATGAGTTTGGAAAAAAATCTTGACCTGTCCATCTTTAATATTGCTTGCACATGATTTTCTTTGTCTCCACTGGTTCGCCCACCATCAATTGTAGGCATGTAAGATAGTTTTTGACAGGGAGTTGTGATAAGTGGGGCGACTGTAAAACATTATATTGTTTTAAAACAATACTTGTATCTGACTTCGAAGGGATTAATTAGTGATTTGCTGAACCGATGGTTGTATGTTCTGGGTATTCCCATAGAACTTCCGTCTCCTCAAGTAGATGGAAAATCAAATGGTGTGTATGCTGATAGTTTCAGTAGTCCACTAATTGTACATTTTCATTGTCACACTCTATTGTTTTCTCGAATAATATCAAAGTCCTGTAATCTCAGTTACAGGATATCGTCCGAAAAAGACAGTGTTCTACCTCTGTCATCAAGCTGCTGCTGTGTGATAGTCAAAGTGTATACACTGAAAATCGGCAGAGAAGGACCAGAACAGAAACTGTCAAAGCAGTGCAGATTGAGGTAGAATGTATTCCCTCCTTGTGTGATGATTCCGCGACAATGATTAACCAAGACATCAGTGACATGATCCTCTCTCAAAAATCACGTTGTAAATTCTGCAAAGCTGACTGTGGAGATGAGAAGTTACAATGTAATCATAACTTCATCGCTACAATACCTGGGTGTGCGATTCGATCGCAGTTTGTGCTTTCTGGAACAAGCCGATCATATTATCGCAATAGTCAATAAACGTTTCTCAGCACTGAGAGTGATGGCAGCAGCTGACACTAAACAATCACATCTCGTGATCCCATATAAGACTTGTTTTAACTGTCACTGAATATGCAGGTGCCACTATCACTGGTAGTCAAACGCAAATTAAGAGACCAATGATAATTCAAAATGAAGTGATGCGAATAATCCTGGGTTGCACCAGGAACACACCATGTAGGCATATGGTTATGAGGCTCTTCCTCGACTTTCCGAGTATATGTCACACAATTGATTAGTGACATGCCTGCACATTGGTGGCGTAGCGTGACTTTTTAGAGTGGAGACGCCGAGAGACCTTTTATTCGCAGGAAGATACCCCCCACTCCCCCATTCTTGGGTCACACCAGAAGCACATTTTTACTTCACTATAGGGCCTATACAATAGTAACTAATCTTTTTTTTTTAAAACAACACATACCTTATATAATCTTGTAACGCAGTAATCGCCAAGGATGACAGACGATTGTTGTTCGTGGAATTTCTGAGATAAATTGTGATTCTCTTCATTGTGCTCTTACTTCTTTCACTGCTGTCTGTAGTGGTAAGTATATTCAACACCAAGCGGAGTAGTTTTGTTACTTCCTGATAGATTGAGTCTAGTCAATTTACAACGAAATTGTTTTGTTTTTCGTTCGCTCCATTGTAACCATCACGGATATCCGTGCGATTTCCGCAGGGAGCGTGATTACGTTGTGCCACCGTTATGCGCCTTGTAGGCCTAGCACATCCGATTTCGGCATGCCTTGACAATTCGGGTAGGCTACCCTTAGCCTGTGACAGCCTCTATATCTGTCTCCAGGCACGCGTAGTGGAGACTCTTCGCCAAGACGATTTTTTCTCTCGTCTGACTCGAACGAGGTGTTCCACTGTCTATGAACTTGCCTCGTGTAATTGGACGTGCTGTGCCTGTGCCCATTGGGTACTGAACCGTTTCTCATCCGTGAGCCTGGTTCCTTAAGGGGAAGAACTCAACAGAGGAGTTGGACCCTGGCTCTTTCGCCCTCTTAGGCGAGGTTTCATTCACCGACATCGTGTACCCCTTGTCCAAGTTCGAGTCTCACACCACGCGTTTGAGAGCAAGGCGTTCTCGAGCTGAGCGACCTTGTCCCAATAGCGCCTGAGCCCATCAGGTACTGAACCCTTTCTCTCTTCAAGTGTATTTCCGGTGTAGGAAAACCTGACAGTAGAGTTGGGCCAGGGCTAAACCGTTGTCCCTATTGTGCCTGAGCGTTTCGAGTACGGAACCCTTTCTCTTCGCGAGCATATTTCCGGTTTAGGAAGGCTCGACATTAGAGTTGGATTAGGTATTCTTGCTTTACCAAACGCCAATGAATGGGTCTGGGTCTCTGCCTGTAAGGAACACAGGTAACTTAAAGCTCGTCTCGAGCTGACGGAGCTTGTAGTTCCCCTCTCCTAGGAACTTTTCATTTTCTATTTGCAGTTCGCGCTGCCCTCTAGCGCTGTTCTGCCCTTTCATTGCTTCATTGTACTCGGTATGAAATCTATTTGTCTCTCGCCATGCATCTACCGTTACGTGCATTTTACATTGGCCGCCCCTCCAATGTTCGGACTGGACTGACTAGCTTCACTGTATGTCGACAGTGTCGCTATATGTGGTGCTGCTGGTGGTGTCGGAGATATTGTCTGTCTCTTATGCAGTCAAATCTCTTTCCATCTGCTACCTCCACATTCTCGGACACGATCCCCAAATGATTTGGCCAGAATCAGCACGAGCTGCTGTATTTCTGTTTCCAGGGTGCACCGCGTGGAGGTACATTTGGGATCTTGGTTATCTGCTAACCCTGGGTTCGCCTAGAGCAATGCGTTCCCTTTGCACCCCTACAACGAAATATGTCAGGAAGTTTTTTAGGAGTAAATGCTTTGTCTCATCTGCATATACATTATGATGTTCATTTTCTAGTAAGATGCTATCCAAGAATGGGTAATGTTTTATTAAACTATTCAATATATTCTAGGGAAATTCTTTGCTGTAATCTTTAAATCAACTCTCATATACTAATTCCAGAAACTTAAGATGAGGAAGGTCTTCAAATCTGCATTTCATTTGTGTAGTTTGAGAATCTATTATTTCAAAAGTCAACACTCTCAACGAGTTGTTTTTTTTCGTATCATCATGTCAGATTTACATTCAATAGCAAGCTTTTCTCAATACAGTTGTCAACATAATTACAGCTCCTTAAGCTCCTTATATTTCTTATGGATGCATTTATGTCATTGTGATATGTTTCAATGTACACTGTTGATGACTGTATGAGTTTGAAAAGGTGATCAATATGAATGAAAGAAGCTTCGAAAACATATAGAAAGTATACAAAAATTGGGTAATTCATGTAACTTCTGATATATACTGCGCAGCCAACAGTTTCATTGTCCCATTCACTGTATATAATTTAATTAAATACGAATAATTTAATTAAAAACGGAATATAACTCTTTGAAATGCTTTTTGATTGTGAATACTGCTCTAGATTAGGGTTAGCGCAGTGGTTAGCGCACTGGCTTCGCATATGAGTGGTTCTGGGTTCATTCCCCAGTTGAGGAGGAAATGTTTTTCAGATCGCAACAACTCCCGGGTCGACGCAGCCTGAAATGGGTACCGGATTAATCCGGGAAGTAAAGACTGCAAGGCTACCGCCCTCATTTGCAGAGCCTCTGAAATGTGAGATCGCTAACAGCACCCCCTACGGCATTAATAAATACTATGTGTTACTTTACTTTTTCGTAAAATTCCATTTCGTAGTATGATTTCCATTTCATAGATATTAATTAACATATTAATTAGCAGCTTGAATTAATTAGCAAAATAAAATTTAACACAAGTGACGACTTACTGAAAAATTTGTGAAAAGTAACTAAGGCACAGACAAACACGAACTTGTTAATAGTGTTCGAACCATGCAGAAATACCAAGTTAAGTTGGTGCGCATAGATATACACTTTGATAAAGAGAGCACGTGGCAGTCCTTCACTAGTTTTTGAACTCCTCCTTATCTTCCATTGTTGAGGTGCCATCATATGTCTGACTTACAACTTTTTGTGTCGTCTACATTCCAGTCATGCAACACTTACCGTATTTTTTCAGATAATCCAGCAGCAGGTTTTATTTTAGGAAACGTTGTAAAAACCAACAAATCTTCCCTCTAACATTCAAACAATACCTAAATGTTATGCTAATTTGAGCTTTACGTGACACATCAAGTCTCGTCAGCTTGAATGGAAATAAATGGAGACTTGTTTCTTTCACATTTGATACGCTCATTTAAAGCATCAGTTATTCTATTTATCTATCTATCAATACGCTGTATCCCTTGTTTACCTTGCGGCGTCAGGAATAGAAGAGTTCTCTGGAGGTGGCCTTCCATCTTCCATCAGTTGTTATTTTAGTTAAATCATTTTGGATGTCTGGCATAGTGTTTTTGGAAGTGAAGAAAACTGCTAGTGATCTCTCACTATGGACTCATATTGAGTTTGTAAATCTAATAATTATAAACAGTTTCCTGTGCTTGCGGCGCTTTCATCCTCCTTGTATCCACGGAATATTACCTTCTCTTTACTTAAAAATATTACCGACTGAGTGAATCGCGGCACGTATTGTCTGAAGACACAATCTCATTATGTGTTACTGTTTTTAGTTGTGCAGCTTCTGATAGCACATGTCAACACATGTTCGAGTCGTCTCTTGCCGAGCTGATGAAATGCCTCATTGTGTAATAGATGCTGGTTTTGAAAACTGGTGTTTTACTGTTTTTCTAATAAAGTTGCTTAAATCATAAATGCTTTGTCTTGAGGCCATTCATAGTCTTTGGCAACAAACAATAGACATACATAGCACATTTTGTGTTTGTCAGCGCAGCCAAGGAAATATGGCATGCCAGGGCAATTGAAATGTTTCGATTTCTGTTATTACAAAATTCTTTAATTGACAAACGCGGAGTTGGTCTGAAATTTCAACACACAGCGTTGTTTATATGATAAATTACACATATAAGTTGTCAAAAGAAAACTAACTATTTGAGTCAGGTAAACTTACTTTTTCTATAATTCAACAGTTATACACACCACAATTAATTACACACAGAAATAAATAATGGAGTATGGCTTATGAACAGTGTAATAGATAGAGATTTTCAGTTCGCAAGTCTCAGAAAACGTGTCTTCATAAAATATTTCTAACCGTATGATTGGTCTTCAGCTAGCGTTATAAGCCACTTAATTAGCTACATAAAGATCAACAGGTTTTCCAACACCAGGCACTGAGTTTTTTTCCCTATTGTATATACTTTATTTTTGGACACAAAACATTGTTGGCGTCAAACTTTCAGTGTAGTATTTTCAGATAAATAGTTTTCTTTATGGATACCAAGGCCTTTTGTGTGCAAGCTTTAAAGGCGGATACTTAGTATATTCAACAAGGGTATATTCAACAAGGGTATATTCAACAAGGGTATATTCAACAAGGGTATATTCAACAAGGGTATATTCAACTGTCAAATAAAAAATAAACCAGCTATGATCTTTATGTCATGCTTATAGCAAATATAGATATTAATCTGTGTGGGATATTTACGTTGCTTAAATGGGACACTGAGCGTTTTGGTGTCTATTGACGCTACGCCACTGCCGCACAAACCTTAGAGTTCCGAAATAGATCATCCACTACATATTGGGATTCCTCGCATGATTGGTAACATGCTCAACAAACGTAAAACGCGGACGGGGTACACTTAGAATATTGTTAAATAGATTTTTGCACCAGTAGGCATCAATTCTGGTGAGGAATGGATACTTGTTCGCACTGTCTTTCATGCGGTATTCAAGTTGAGAGTGTATTCTCATTACACTCAATAGAGAGTGTAGGGAAGTATCACGGTGAGTATGGAAGCTGAGGTCAAGGCACTCATCTGCAAACATGCTGATGATACATATATAGTGATCTAAACGGATGCACCGGTCATCCGGTTTATAGAGTACGCATAAAAGTACTGCCAGATCACACATAAAAGAACAGTTTACGAAGTTAGTGAGGCCTTCACCTCAACAGCAAGCAGTCTAATTATGGAAGTGTTTACCGTAGCTGTGACCTAGCAGGAATCGCAAGCATGTTTTCCATACCTGCATACCGAGTTAATCAATGAATATTATTTAGAAATTAAAACAAGTGATGTGCGTAGGCAATTATGGAGTCATTAGAGAGGGTTAAAAAGTGGACATTACTGTTGAAAGATCATCTTTGCCCCCGGACGCACAGGTGTAGAGAAACAAACAAGCCTATAAATTAGCTAGCTTTGCCACCATAGCAGATAACATATGGACCGGGCATACCTACTAAATGCTCTTCGGTAGTCCGCACTACCAGAGGATTTCAAAATACAGGAGCACGAGTCAGTATCAAGAATTGGGAGTAAGGATAGTTATGGACCGTAGAGAACACATTACACACATTTTAAAAGAAAACTGGACCAATAAGGAACAGAAACCATAAGCCTCATATCGTGATATATTTAATGAAACGAGTATCTGAGCAACTATGGACATATCCGGTGTGCGAAGATGATAATTAACATACTTTAACAGTTTCGTTCGAATCGGTGTCCTTGCTAAAAAATACGCATATGGATACAGAGGAAATTCAAATGCCTCCTTTGTCTTGAATCCTGACACATGTACTATAGAAATACATTTGTCTTCAGTCCTGGTACATTTGATAATTAAACACCAGTTGTCAGCTCTCTTATTACTCTGGCCTCTAGCTTGATTAGACCACGACATCCACATAAATCCCTATATATGCAAACTACCCAATATACCATATCCACTCATGGCGCAGTCGGTTATACATTTATATGCATATCATAGAGTGATAAAATTTGCTTTCATTTCTGCGTGTTTTCCTGTTAAGGCATTTCAGCTGTGGAAATAAAGGCCGCTTTGCCATAGCTTCGCCGCGACGTGCATAGGAAGACTTTTTTTTATTATAGATCTGAAAGACAAAAATCCTCATCCCAACCGTGAATTGAACCCGTGGTATTATATTAAATTAGATATGCTGATTATCCTATTCGTGCACCGTATACGTCCATAGGTGCTCAGATATCCGCTTCAGTAAATTTCTCATGGTATAACGGCTGATGGTTCCGGTTCTATGTTAGTTCATTGCTCTTTTTGAAATATTTGTCATGTGTTCTCTACGGGCCACGTCCATAATCACTACTAATTCGCGCATTCTTGATATTGACCCACGCTTACTCATCTCAAAATCCTCTGATCGTGAGGACTCAACTTGAAGAGCAATGAGTATGCTCGGTCCATAGGCTGAAAATCTGTTATGTAGGCGAGGCTAGCTAATTGGCCAGCCCATTCATTTCCCTCCACACCCACGTATCTGGGGACAGGATAAGCGTGAGCTTTCGTAGTGATGCCTGTATTTTAGCTCTTTCTAATGACTCCACCCATCCGCAATGTCCACCACCTGTTTTGACTTTCTGAATCATATTCAGAGAGTCACATAGTATGCACGCGTGGGTATAGGCTTGTGATTCTATCCAGTTAAGTGCCTGCGTTACGGCAAATTATTCAATTTTTAGACTGTTTGTTGGAGTAAAGGCTCCACTGGCTTGTACTGTTGTTACTTGTGATCTTTCAGTAAAGGCCCATGTTCATCGGTGGTGACGGATAACCGAATTGTCCGTGTAAATCACATCAGTGTCATCGTCATATTCGCAAATGAGTGTCTTGACCGTATCATTCACGCTCACAGGTCTCTGTTCCCTGCACGCTATTGAGTGTAATGGCGGTCTTGACTGCCTCTTGAAAGACCATAGAAATAGGTATCCATTCCTCGCCAGGCGTTATGCCTTCTGGGGCGCAATATCTTTAACGATATCCTCGGCATGATCCATCCACGATTTGCTTCTCTTGAGCCTGCTTCCATTCACACGAGGGAACTTACTGTATAGTGGATCTTTGCCAGAACTCACTCTGAGGTATGCACGGGCATGCCACATATCAACTCTGTGAGATATGTTGGGAAAATCAAGGAGAAATTTCATAGCAACACAAGAGTGTGTCCCTTGTGCAACCAAAGATGATATCGCTTCATTTTGAATTCTCTCCAGTATCTCCATCTGTGTGTGACTGGCGGTGATAGTGGCGCTTTCATATTCAATGACAGGGAGGACATGAGCCTCATATAAGATTATGAGCTGTGATTGTTTAGTATCAGCCGCTGTCATCATTCTCAGAGCTGAAAATCATTTGTTGGCCTATGCGATAACATGATCAACATGTTCCCGAAAGCACAGACTACGATCAAATCGCACGTCCAGGTATTGTAAGGATGAAGTCCTGGTTATATTGTACCCTTTCATCTCTGCTGTCAGTGTCGCAAACGTTACGATTTTACTGTTAAGAAACATGTCACCGCAACCTTGTTTTGGTTGATCAGAGCTCCTGAATCATCACACCAGGAGACGATACGTTCTAGATCATTCTGCAGTGATCCGAGAGTTCTTGTTCTAACCCTTCGCTGTCTGCATATCATGATATCGTCCGAAAAAGAAAGTTCTACCTCTTCCGTCGAGCTGCTGCTGTGTGATTGCAACGGTGTAGACATTGGATAAATACGGGAGAGGGGAGATGACTGTGGATGACCCGGGCACATTGTTATGGGTTTAGATGTCCAGCAATTGCACCTGAGAGTCACCTTCCTCTCAGCAACACCGCCGATATCCATCTGACCACGAAAGGGTTTAACATTAAAGAGGAAGAGCATGTTGATACTGGAACTGGAACAGCACAAGGTACTGGAACGGCACTATGTCATACGCGTCTTCCAAGTCGATTGCCGAACTGGCATGGACACCCTCGAATAAATCATAGGCAAAAACAGCGGCGTTGCGCCAAGTTTCTTCCTGATGTCCTCCGAGCGTGCTTGTATCTATCTATCTAGCTATCTATATATACATGGCCTACACATACACACATACACACTTACATACATACATACAAGTACACACACACGCGCACGCACACAAACACACGCATACGCACGCACACACACACACACACACACACACATATATATATATATATATATATATGATATCTGTAAAGTCGCTGTGTAGTGGCGTGACATGTATCCATCACCACCAGTGTAAATGAATGCACAGTGATTGTGTAGACGTATTTTTATATTTAACACACACACACACACACTGTATATAACCGGAGCCATCAGCCGTTATGCCCTGGGAGATTTACTGAAGTAGAGATCTGAACACCTATGGACATGTTCGGTGTGCAAGGAGGATAATCAACAAACTAATACCTAATACACGCACGCACGCACGCACACACGTACACACACACACTCGCACGCGCGCAGATACACACACATACAGAGAGAGAGAGAAATATATATATGATAGGACATATTCTTTATTCTTTCCAGAACGTAGTCTTCTTTATATATTTCTCACAATTCTTAGAAAGTTGATCTGTCGAAACCAAGAGCATATTTAAACAAGCAGAGGCTTCTCTTGTTCATCGTTGTCTTAAGACTGCCCTTAGCTTACTTTACTACCAGCAACCATACCTTCCATTATTAATGTCCATTCTGTTAACTGTAAAGAAATATATCGGTATTCTTATTATAATGGTGTTTAAATCCTCTTTAATGTTTAATGTTCTTATCATTTTTTGATTTGTCTTTTTTATCTGTCCATGGTATTCTCAAAATTCGTCTCTATCTCATTTTGAAGGTAACTATTCTCTGTGCCACGATTTATGAAGTGTTAATGATTAACAGCTATAAATTGCTACTAGAAATATAGCTGCTATAATCAGAAGTAATTTAGCTTTACATCTGGTGCCTTTCCAAAGATTTTTCATTTGTACAAGTTTTTAAGTTGCTATTGCAACTCTTATCTTGATTTCTGCAACAAATCTCCTGAACTGTTTATGTATGAATCAAAATATTAAAAATTAATTTCATGTTAATGTGTTTCTTGTTATAATGTGTGTTTTTTTTTAAAAAACCCAGCTTTTTCGATGTTTACCATTTTCATCACTTCCTGGTTTGATTTTCATCACTTCCTGGTTTGATTTTCTCTCTGTCTAAAGTATTCTCAAAATCTTTCTGTAGTATCAGATCTCGACGGTAGTTATTTTCCTTGCCACTGACTTGTTCAATGTCCATTATTCGCAACCGTAGATTGCCACTAGAAATATTCATGATCTAATCAGTTGTACATTTATATTTTTCATGTTGTACATGTTGTTGTATATGTGACGGTATTTTTGGGTATTTTACAAACAGTTTTTAATTTGATTTAGTTTGTAAGTCGCTATTGCAATTTAATTATTTTATTGATTTCAGCCGCGCAGTGATCTGCACTTTGATGCTCACTTCCAGCAGATAGGTCAATGATTGTCAATTCCCCCCGTTGACGCCACCATCTTGAAGTGGTGATGGAACTTAGTTCAGCTATTAGGGGCTGGACCTAAGACTGATCGGGCAGTCCCACTTGAACAGGACCACAGTCCTGACCAAGCAAGCAGGGTGCTGAAGACGGAGGCAACTATCCAAAAAATGCACAATTAATCAGGATGCCACGTACAAAGCACAATGAGAATATGTATATATGACATATATTGACATGTATCAAGTGAACGAAAGAAGAAGAAGATGGTAGGTAGGTAGTTAATGAGTTTGCCTCTCTTTTGGGAAGCGTGTCCTTTTCAACCAGCAGTCAACAAAGTCCAATTAATTAGGTTATATCTGGACACACTACCATAAAATATTAGTTCATTGAGAAGACAACGTTCTGGAAAGAATACGTCACGTGACATATATATATATATATATATATATATATATATATATATATCTTCTACAATATATAAATACGTGGATTGTTTCCCTTTTACTGTTAACGTGTTTTAATAATCATTGAGTACTTGGGTCATATTTCAGAGTTTTAATGTGATGTAGACTAAACATCGTATTATTGATATTATTATCTTGTATTATTTTCTCTGTTTCTTCTGTTTTCGTTCTGAAACTTCCGCAGGAAATCGTAATATGTTGTTTCATGGTTCAGGTTTAGTTACAATATCAGTACCTGTCGACTGGCTACATCTGTCATCATCATGTTCTTTTGGGTCAATTTGATATTTTTAGAAATCTGACAGCCATCCCCGCCTCCGATAATCGTCTCTTATTACATACGTGTTAAAGTTTACAGTGTCGCTGTTATTTTCACCCCTCGTAGATCCAGGCTACACAGAGAGGCCGTATTCAGAGCCGTGCCGTACAGTTGCATCATACTGAGAAAATCTACCGCACGAACCTGATCGTATTCATTAACATATAGATTATTTGTGAAAGATGAGAGCTATCATTGATATTAAATAGTGTTACGTAGCACGCACTGAATATCAAGACAGAATATTGCATTTAGAAAGTAAACAAAAAATGAATCTCTCATGACGAGGAACCTTTCGACCGCGGACATTCATTTGGTTATATCTAGAATCATCTTCGGTAAGGGGGTGTGTGGTTATCTTTAAAAAAAAGTAATTTTATTCTTTATCATCACCAATTCTTTCATTTTCGTGAGATCATTATATATTATCTCTCTCTTTCTCTCTCTCTCTCTCTCTCTCTCTCTCTCTCTCTCTCTCTCTATATATATATATATATATATATATATATATATATATATATATATATATATACACACACATATATATATATATATATATACATATATGTAAATAACCATTAAAGTATTAAAGTGGAGGGGGAATTTTCCACTTACTCCTTAGTAATAAATTTCCTGTTATGATTTCCCACTTTAAGACATACTTTACTTCTTAGTGCTAAATGTCCTGTTATGATTTACAACTTCTAGGACTTACTCATTCTAAAAAATAGGGTGGTGTTGAACCTCCCCTAATCTACGGATTCGGTTATATCACCCACCGAAGACGGATGTGTTGGGCCATTGGTGCAAATAAAACGGCAACACAACGCATTTCCATTGCCTGGACTACATCCAAGTGGGAATTCCAGTGGGAATTTGAGAATGAACGCTGAAGAAGAAGAAGAAGAAAAGGGCTATATCAGAGTCGTGACCATCTATTAAGAAAATAGTGTTGTAAGGATTCAATTTAAATAAGTAAAACTCTATTTCCTGCGCATTTGATGCGTATTTAGAGCAAGCATCTAATTCAGTTCTGTGGACTCAACGGAAATCATCCTTCTATAGTGACGTTATATGATTTTTCCTATGATTTTAATTAGCTATCGACACAACGTATACACAAAGGGATCAACGAAAATCATGGGAAAAGTCAAATTGAATCGCTTTAGACGGATGCTTCTTGATGAGTCCACATGACTGTATTGTTAAGGGACTCGAGTGGGAAATACAATGTTAGGCCAGTACTTTCATTTACCAAAGATATACCATAACAAATAAAAACACAAGTGAATGTAGCAAACTGCAAATGTTTAACTCAAATGCAATATTTCAGTATCAACATTTGTTGCGCAAGTTGGAAAGTAACCAAGGCACTGGAGAAGAATTTAATTTTGTTTTAAATGTCTTTAAAAACTCTTAATATTGGCTGGGAGGAATTCAAATAAACAGACACATAAGGGAATATACCAAACAACAATGTAACTTTATGTCCCTAATTTAAAGTGCTTGGTTTATTTAAAAGTGAAAATTAAGAATGTTCGTCTCTGTGGCGGTGTGGTACAGAATGCGTCTGCGACGGATTAGGTTCAAATCCCGTGTTCGAATCACGTCCCAGGCAGTTGTGCAAATGGAAAGTTCAAAAAGTAATGGCAAACTACTGAATGTATTTATATTGTCTAGAACAATTACTACAGACAAATGATAATGGCTACTATCCTGAATATGACATTCAAATAAAATTAACAAAGAATGTGTTATTTTAGCAGAAAGTGAACAGGAACTAAACAAAATTGATAAATTCGATAAAGTAATGAATATGGACAAGATATAAATATAAATAACAAAACAACGATATTCAACAAAGTAGCAGAAGAACAGATGCTAAGCATACAAAATACATGAAGAGCTACTACAACAAGTAGAATATTACCAATATCTTGGACATATAATCATATATGACGGTAGATGTGAGAGAGAAGTTAAAAGGAGAATTGGAATGGCTAAAAGTACTTTTAATGACATAAGGAAAATGTTGACTTCTATGCAAATTACAAACAAACTAAAAGTGATATACAATAGATTTAACTTTATAATTCTCATTTTAGTTCCAAAAAAAAAAAAAAAAAAAGGAGAAGAAAGAATCGACGTCTTTGAGATGTGGATATATAGAAAAATAGGAATAACATGGAAAGAGAAGAACATGAAGATGTTCTAAACACTTCGTATGGAAAAAAATATTAAGGAAAATAAAGATAAAACACATAAAATATTTTGAACATATTAATAAACACAATAACGCGTTGAAGACATTACTTGAAGGCAGAGTCGAGACAGGCAAGCAAGAGGGAGGCAAAGTTACAAGTGCGAGAGAGATATCACGCGACGGACAGTTTTCAGTGTAGCATACTCCACCATCAAAGCAAGAGACATATGATGTTGGAGATCCGTTGCAGCCAACTTCCTTGCGGATGACGATGAAGAATGTGTGAATGTATACTACACTGCACCAATGAATTAAGAGTGCAATGATAATTATCTGTGAACTACAAAGACTAATAGATCAAGTAATTATAATGGGCTGGATATGGATATATAAAAATTAAAAAAAAAAAACCCATGATAATCAGCAAAGACACAGAAGAACAAAAGCTAAACATAAAAATACACGGAGAGAAGCTACAACAAGTAAAACATTATCAATATCTTGGACCCACAGTCACAAATGATGACAGATGTGAAACAGAAGTTAAAAAGAGAATAGGAATGGCTAAAATTTACCTTCAATGACAGGAGGAACATAGCAACATCTAAACAAATTACAAACAAGTTAAAATGAGAATTATAAAATACTACATCTATTGTATGGCTTAGAAACATGGACACTAAATAAACAATTACATGACAGAATTCGCCCTTGTGTTGTCGGGGCCCGAAAGGGGAGCAAAGAATAGCAACACTATTTACCTTCCATGCATGTCGTATGAGGCGACTAAGGAGGTTATGGGATGGAGTTGGCTGTCCCCTCCCATATAGGGTCAGTGACTCCCCATCCCATATAGGGTCAGTGACTCAAAGCCATGCTGAAGTCGGATATGTCAGGTCGAAAGGTGCAGATATCGCAGCAATGCTGTAAATCATGACACAACGCATTCAGTTCTCCGAACTACATCCTACTAATCTGCAGGAGTTTGAGAACGAACGCAGAAGAAGAAGAAGAAGACAGAATTGACGCCTTCGAGATGTGGGTATATACGAGAATAGAGATAACATCATGGAGAGAGAAGAAAACAAATAAAGAGGTGCTAAAAACACTTAATATGAAGAAAGAACTACTAAGAGAAATAACGATCAGGCAAATAAAATATCTTGGACTAATTAAAAGACATGACATGACACCTTATTGAAGACCTTACTTGAGGGCAAAGTTAAAGGGAAGCGAGCAAGAGGTAGGCAGAGATACAAGTGGGAGAGTAACATCACAAGATGGACAGGTTACAGTCTAGCAGAGTGCACCACCAAAACAAGAGACAGGGGATGTTGGAGATCCGTTGCAGCTAACCTTCGTTGCAGAGACGGTACTTAATGATGATGATGATAATAATCTGACAACTAACTAAACCAACCAACCAACTAATCAATCAACCAAAAATCAAACAACCAACCAACCAAAAAAAAAAAAAAAAAAAAAAAACCAAGCAACTAAACAACCAACTCCTGGTGAGATGTTATTTGAATACGTGTGTATTACTCTGAACTCTACTGTTTTTATCATCTTCTTTTGCGTGTGTTCTTTCAGAGAATATGTAACTAGCTCTAAAAATCGATTTCAGCCTTATATCTCTACAGTAGTCACTGACTCAAATGAAAAAAATATGATATTCCACGCCTGACTCCTACAAGGTAGAGCTCATACTCCAGTCAAACTTTTGATGTAATTATACAAAAAACGATCTACTCAAATTTATTTATATCACTTCAGTCATTTCCCATGAGTTCACTTCAAGAGAAAGTTATTGTGTCTGCATTTCATTTGTTATTATTTCCTCACGCTGCTTGTCACACGAGAATTAGTGTTGTCAGTAAAAATTATGTTTTATCACGGATAAATGAATACAACAAATATTCGAATTCTCCTGGTATCCATCTTACGTGACATTCACTCAGTAAAAATATCTAACTTTAGTTGCTTGGTTTAATCTCGTGTCTCGATTCTTACATTCCCTTCAGGGTCGTAACAGTCTTCGGGGGGGGGGGAATTGAAGGGGGTGGCGGGAAGGGTTTACTTTTAAAATAGACGTTTGCTGGTTTGTAATGTTTTTGTGGGTGGAATCCAAGTGGAGCTGGACATCACCCGATCTTTGTTTTCTTCCTGGTATTAAATGTCATGCTATAATTTCCGGGGGCAGGGGTGGGTTGAATATCTTAAAACCTCTCCCATTGTCTGGTGCCTTGTTCCCTGTTATACATTTTAACACGGGTAGTCACTTATTCATCTGGTGTCTTGTTTCCTGTTATACATTTTAACACAGGTAGTCACTTATTCATCTGGTGTCTTGTTCCCTGTTATACATTTTAACACGGGTAGTCACTTATTCATCTGGTGTCTTGTTCCCTGTTATATATTTTAACACGAGTAGTCACTTATTTGGTCCTTATCAACAAAACATAAGAGACAACTGGTTACAACAGAGATGAGATGTCTGAGAAAAGCCACAGGAGTGACCAGAAGACACAGAATTAGAAATGATGTCATAAGAGAAAGAGTGGGTGTCATATCAATTCTACAATACATACAAAACTAACAAATACAATGGTTGGGTCATCTGGAAAGAATGCCCTGTGATTCATTAGTTTATAAAGCATATACGCAGAGAGGAGAAGCAGAAAGAAGAACCAAGGGTAGACCTAGAGTACGCTGGATCGACAACATCAAAGAGACATTACACAAACACCAAATTACATTATCTGAAGCTGACAGAAAAGCGAGAACAAGAACATTGTATCTCCCTCGACACCCGTAAAGGGTAAAAGAAGAAGGAAAGAAGAAGAAGAAGTCACTTATTCATCTGGTGTTGCACATCGCTGAGAGGTTAGAGAGTTGGTCCCTTCTATGAGGTCCGGCTTCAAAAACAAGATCAGGAGTTGAGTGTGTGTGTGTGTATATATATATATATATATGACATCTTTTTGGATTTTCCTTTCCAGGTACTTCAATGTTTATAGAGTTAGTTAGTTATTCCTCTAGGGCCAAAGACGGAACATAGGGCGGATGTCATAGATTTCCATGGCTCCCGTTTCATTGAAATTTGTTTTAAGTCTTTATTGTTTCTGATACCGATAGCGAAGTGTTCTCTTGTAATAATTCTACGTAAGTTTTCTCTTGGTCTTCCTCGTTTTCACTTGCCCCTTGGCGACCACATCAAAGCTTGACAAGCAAGTCTTTTGGTATCCATTCTCAGTGCGTGTCTAATACAATTCCAGCGACACCTTCTAATATAGGTGAATACATATTCTTGTTTTGCTTCTTGCCTGACAACTGTGTTTGCTTTAAAGTCTGACCAATGGATGTTCAGTAGTCGTCTATAGAGGTTGCATGTACTTATTTGAGCCAACAAATTAAGAATTCAGTGGCCCAAGCACAGTGACGCAGTGCAATTAAAAAAAAAATAGCATTTAACTGCATGTAGACGAAACTATGACACAGGTTGATGAAGTATTGCTAATTAGTCAAAACAAACATGAGAACATACGAAACTCGAAGTTTAGTCTAAGAGGCCTTTTATCAAGAACACAATTACAACATAGTACAATACGTAAGAACATCACTGCCCACGTTCACATGAACTAGCTAAATATAGATGCACCAAGAGTTACATAAACAACATGGGATCATTGACATGCACATTTGATATATGCATAAATGACGCTAGAAATAACGCAAACAAGAGAATTGATTGTACGATAAAACAGATATCGAACTGTAGAATAATTCATGTGCGTATCTATATTTAGCTGGTCTTGTGAGCATGAACAGTGCTGATCTTACTCGATGTATTATGTTGTAACTGTGTTCTTAAAGAATGCCGTTTGTTCGAAACGTCGATTTTAATGTGTTTTTCCAGTGCTAAGCAAAATTTTATCACATATTGTTTCTCAGTTTCTTCTGTTATATTTCAGTTTTGCTGCCGTTACTACCTATTATCAATGAACTGTATAACAAAATTTACACATTAGAAAATTCATATGCAGTTTTTTCGTATGAATTTTTGTTGCATGGATGACTTTCCTGAATTTATATTCATAAAAATCTTTAATTGAATTTTACAGAAAACAAACAATATAGTATCACTAACATACGTATTTGATATATGCATAAGTGACATGAGAAATAGAAAAAACACAAGAATAAACTGTATGACAAAACAGCTATTTAAATATAAAATAATCCACGTATCACAAATGTTGTAACAATCAGTAAGAAGAATGTTTTCAGTTTTCTCTTCCTGTTCAAATAAGACATTAGCGATTAAGACGCGCCCCCCGCCCCACAATTGTATAACCCTCTTTGCATATAGATAGTCTAAAGAGGTGAATGTAGCCATTCTCTTATATAGTGACATATTATTCTTATCTGTCTTATTTTCCCTCTGGACATGTAGACCTTCGCGGTAATGAGAGAGCAGATAGATTTGCATACAATGTGTCATTAAGCGATAATGGACATGGGAGACATACTGAAATGCTCACGAGCGCTGCTGGATACGAACTCTGAGATTGACGAGACATTAAGACTGAGATTCGGATACTTTGATATTGTACGTGGAGCTAGTGCAACTGGACTCCTACAGGGCATAATGAGGTGTGTATTCAACCAGTTAGTCACAGCAACAATTATCATGCATTCCCTTCGACATTTGCTGGGGGAGACAGAGCAACTATGGGGCTTCTCGGAGTGCAGTGATGTCAGTTAATAACACATAAATTTCCCTCTCCAACCGATTTGATATACTGCCATATACGATCAATGTATCCATTCCGTTGCTTATAATACAGCGTATTGCCTTTTTCAAACGGTTGTTTGAAGCAGGTTTGTGTGATTAGCGGAACTCTCATATGTTTATAGTTTTCACGTTGTATGTGCCGAATATGAATGATTTAATTTCCTGTTATAGTGCATCAGCTTGTATAGGTAATGTGCCTATCTCAGCTCATTTTGCACACATTTTCCATCCTATCCACTTTACTTCAAAGGAAAAACAATGTCTCTACGTTTGAAGTCGACTCTGGTTTGATAGCTGCGTCCTGAATAGGAAAACCCTACCAATTATATATATATAATTCTATGTATAAGTCTATATTATATATATAAGTCTCTTCTATGACTAAATGGCTGTTTAAGAAGCTATAATCTTATATTTTGCATTATTGCAGGCATGCTGTAAACCATGACACGACACATTATCTTCTCCGGATTACATCCTGCGAATCTGCTGAAGAATGAACACAGGTAATGAAGACTGCTTTGTATAGTCAAAGGTACATGAACAAAGTACATGAACAAAGTACATGAACAAAGTACACGAACAAAGCACATCAACACAGTTCATGAACAAAGTATATGACATCAGGGATGAAGATAAATCTTCATGTACTAAGCAGAAGTAACTATTAGACGGGGTGGCCAGTTTACTTCCGTGTTGTGTTTACCTTCCCCAACTCATGTATTAGGTCCCCATTGACAGCTGGGTCGACTGGAGGATAAGTCGCATCAGACGAGAAATCACGACTTGTATTTTGTTTCCGGAAATGGTTTCGAACCTAACACGTTGTAACCCGGTGACAGTAAGCAAGTTCAATATCAACTAGGCTACCGGACAGTAAACAAGCAAACGCAATAGATAATGAACAGTAGAAATGGAAGGTTTATGAAGTATCTGTGCTATAGGATCAGTTATTATCTATGGCATGATATTGAGGAAAAAGAGAAGAGACTAAACATTTGACGCATGTGGTTGCGTTTGTGGGTCTCACAAATGTCCCACTAAACACACCATCCATGCAACAGGAAACCTTTGTAGATGACGTTCCGTTATATTGAGGCTCTCATATGGAAGCTTTGTAGCATGTCATCTATACAATTTTAGACTCTCTGAGTAGAAAGCTCTTTCAATAGGCGCTGCACTAAGCCCAAAGCTGAAGTCTCCTGGGTATGAAAGAAAACTCAGAGAAACCATCCCACTGCCCATTGGAAGTAAGAGATAATCGCTCGCAGTTCCTGGCGTTCTCAAACAAAATAAAAACAAACCAAAACAGACAAAACATTAACTACGACTGTAAGAAATAAAATACTGGGAACAAGTTTATGAGATAAGTAAATATCGTATTCACTTAGAAACGGAGAATGAAGATTGCACTTAAAATCTTAACTTTTATAGGCTTCTGTAAAGTGAACAAAAATGTAGAAGTATAGGTTTAGTGAAAGTATTACAAAATAATCTGATGAACATGGAAAGATTTGATGAAAAATCATGGAACCAATTATTATCATAAATATTGTGACATTACTTTCCGTCTCATATATATTACATCTAAGCATGATATGCTTTGGGGCTGTGTCTTGTTGTATACATAACTTGATCACTTATGTTGATTGTTCGTCTGTGTTTTACCAGTTTTCTGAAGATCTGACTTGAAAGTAGAGTTGAAGAGATATCGCGCAAGAAGGTAGACAGAGGCACAGATTTGCGGGAAACATTGTTAGATACGATACAGTCTATGAGAGTGCACCATCAATCGAGAGACACAGGATATTGACGTCCCGCTTAAGCCTTCCTTCGTTGCAGAAGCAGTGCCTGAAGACGCCTATGTGTGTTATTAGGACGGGTGAGAAAAGTTAAGTAGTATTTCTGATAATTATGTAGCGAGAGGAGACTGAGAAGGTTAGGTGTGAGTTTGGCTACCCCAACCCATCATTTTCGCTGTGATGAAGCCTGCTGAAGGTCCATGCCTGGATTACCGTGAGGGAATCAGCCCTTTTATTTATAGTATGCTGGAAGATTTCAAGAAAAACACGACAAACTTCACTCCAAAGTACAAGAATGTCCAGCTCGTGACATTGCAGCATACAACTACATTAAGTCACAGTCATACAGAATTTGCCCAAAAAAGAAAAATGCAAATAATGTCCACATAAATAAATTTACCAAAGAAAACAAAATGTAAGCTGATAGTAAAATCCGATCGCCTGGCAAAGTCATTAAAAGAGATAATCTTGTTCTTCCAAGGATTGTATCATCATTATGTTGATTGTAATGTCCGGTCGCGTGGTACAGCACGCATCTGCCTGCAGCTAATACAATGTCATATAACCAAAGAGAACTATTATTTACGGTTGAAAGCGCATTCTTAAGAAATATAGTTGAATCTTACAACTACAAGCTCCTACTAATATATGTATCATATTTCTTGTACTAGAAGCACTAATATATGTATCATATTTCTTGTACAAGAAGTACTAATATATGTATCATATGTCTTGTACAAGAAGTACTGATATATGTATCATATGTCTTGTACAAGAAGTACTGATATATGTATCATATGTCTTGTACAAGATGTACTCATATATGTATCATATGTCTTGTACAAGAAGCACTAATATATGTATCATATTTCTTGTACAAGAAGTACTGATATATGTATCATATTTCTTGTACAAGAAGCACTAATATATCAATCATATTTCTTGTACAAGAAGCACTAATATAAGTATCATATTTCTTGTACAAGAAGCACTAATATATGTATCATATTTCTTGTACAAGAAGCACTAATATATGTATCATATTTCTTGTACAAGAAGTACTAATATATCAATCATATTTCTTGTACAAGAAGTACTAATATATCAATCATATTTCTTGTACAAGAAGCACTAATATATGTATCATATTTCTTGTACAAGAAGCACTAATATATCAATCATATTTCTTGTACAAGAAGTACTAATATATCAATCATATTTCTTGTACAAGAAGCACTAATATATCAATCATATTTCTTGTACAAGAAGTACTAATATATGTATCATATTTCTTGTACAAGAAGCGCTAATATATGTATCATATTTCTTGTACAAGAACCACTAATATATCAATCATATTTCTTGTACAAGAAGCACTAATATATGTATCATATTTCTTGTACAAGAAGCACTAATATATCAATCATATTTCTTGTACAAGAAGCACTAATATATCAATCATATTTCTTGTACAAGAAGCACTAATATATCAATCATATTTCTTGTACAAGAACCACTAATATATCAATCATATTTCTTGTACAAGAAGCACTAATATATCAATCATATTTCTTGTACAAGAAGTACTAATATATGTATCATATTTCTTGTACAAGAAGCACTAATATATGTATCATATTTCTTGTACAAGAACCACTAATATATCAATCATATTTCTTGTACAAGAACCACTAATATATCAATCATATTTCTTGTACAAGAACCACTAATATATCAATCATATTTCTTGTACAAGAAGCTCTAATATATCAATCATATTTCTTGTACAAGAAGCTCTAATATATCAATCATATTTCTTGTACAAGAACCACTAATATATCAATCATATTTCTTGTACAAGAACCACTAATATATCAATCATATTTCTTGTACAAGAACCACTAATATATCAATCATATTTCTTGTACAAGAACCACTAATATATCAATCATATTTCTTGTACAAGAAGCTCTAATATATCAATCACATTTCTTGTACAAGAAGCTCTAATATATCAATCATATTTCTTGTACAAGAAGCACTAATATATGTATCATATTTCTTGTACAAGAAGCACTAATATATGTATCATATTTCTTGTACAAGAAGTACTAATATGTGTATCATATTTCTTGTACAAGAAGCACTAATATATCAGTCATATTTCTCGATTAAGAAGCAAACCTTTTATGTTACTGGAAAAGTGGTACTATCTTTATTATTGATTGATTTTTTTCGGAAGCATATTCGTTTTAAGACGTAATGATGAACCCATCATTGTTTGGCTGTAGTGATTTCACAAAAAATATTTCTTGTCCTTAGGTTGTAAATTCTTTCTAAATCTGACTGCCAAAGTTCTCACTGCTGCCTGTCAGTGGGTTGTAAAGTCTTTCTGATCAGCCTGACAGTCAAGGTGCTAATGATTTCTCACTCTACCGCAGGATTGTTTGTTAGTAGTCGGATCATTATCATTAGACCCCGGACATAGGTGCTCCAATGTCCACGTCAGTGTATCCACCATTAGATAGATACACGCCCATGTGTTGCCGGAGCCCGAATGGGGAGGAAAGAATAGCAACACTGTTTACCTTCCACGCATGTCGTAAAAGGTGACTAAAGAGGTTATGGGATGGAATTGGCTGTCCCATCCCATATAGGGCAAGTGACCCAAAGCCATGCTGAAGTCGGATATGTCAGGCCGAAAGGCGCAGATATCGCAGCAATGCTGTAAACCATGACACAACGCATTCCGTTCTCCGGACTACATCCTGCTAATCCGCAGGAGTTTGAGAACGAACGCAGAAGAAGAAGATAGATACTCGCCCGTGTGCTGCCGGGGCCGGAAAGGGGAGCAAAGAAGAGCAACACTGTTTACCTTCCATGCATGTCGTACAAGGCGACTAAGAAGGTTATGGGATGGAGTTGGCTGTTCCATCCCATATAGGGTTCGTGACTCAAAGCCATGCTGAAGTCGGGTGTGTCAGGCCGAAATGCACAGATATTTCAACTATGCTGTAAACCATGGCACGACGCATTTTGTTCTCCGGACTACATTCTGCTAATCTCCAGGAGTTTGAGATCGAACGCAGAAGAAGAAGAAGATAAATACTGACAGTTTTAGTTCTTTGTTGGTTGACACACATTTTCGCATTTCAAACTTAATTATTTTATTCTGGAATTGGAAAAGGAATCATCACTTTCATTAATTCCAATTGGACGTATTATTTCTCGTAAGGAGTTAAATATCCGCATGATCGATTGCTTTACCATTGGGTACAGCAGCATTGTAAACCAGCAGATCCGCCCTCTCTTTGCCCTGAATACCCACATGACCAGACATAAAAATAAATGTGACATTCTAACTTCGACCTCTGGACTGAGATACTATAGTTACCTTTCAGTTACATAGCTGGCTTTCACTTTCATCGCCGGCCTTCAGTTACTTCGGCGGTTTCCTGGAACATCTCCGGACATTCATTGATGAATTGAGATATATTGTACAAATAATGTAAGTTTATACCGATATAACATCAAGTCATGTTCCCGATTGAAGGTTTTCTGTAGCGGTCTCCTATGATTTCATTTTCTTTAAATTTAGTTTAGTTTTCTAAATTTACGCCCATCAGACTTTCCAACAAAATATGTACTCGATCTCACCCAGTACGGAGATGTACGGAAAAGTATGCATGTTAATAATACCCATAATTCGCTGGTTACACACACTTGTTAAACTACACCATAAAGCGCATAATTGTGCTCACGACGAAGATCATGTGAAAATGTTGTAATTCAACTATCATATCTTCTTTCTGTTCTGTATCTAATTTATACAGTTTTCATATGATTGTTTAATTTCTGTTCATAATTCTTTTTCTCTCACTTCTTCTGCATTCCTTCTCAAACTCAATAACAAGATGTAGTCCGAAGAACGGAATGCGTTGTCTCTTGGTTTATAGATTTGTTGCGACATTTACAGCTTTCGACCTGACATATGTGACTTCAGCAGAGTTTCTGGGTTACCCTATCTCTTTATGGTTACCCTATCCCTTAACTCCACCCAAAACCTCCTTAGTCACCTCTTACGATATGCATGGCAGGTAACCGTCACATTTTTGTTCCCTCCCTTTGTGTTCCGGAAACACGCACATTTTCATTATTAATTCCCTTTATTATTGTCCTCGTAACCAAAATGTCCGCTAATTAATTATCACGAATTCCTATGGGAGCAGAACAATAAACACGCATAGTTTTTCGCAGATTAGAAGAATCAATGTACTTTACTCACTTATCTCTGAGCCACTCATGCTTGATAATTGTCTCAATAATTTAACGATGTAGATTTTGACATAAAATGTTTGCTCTGTATTATGTTATGCGTTATGAGTACATGTATGCAGGATTCTATGGCGATTGTTAATATGGCTGTGCAAGAGAAATACGAACAACAAAGAGTCTGCAATAGTGATGATGATGTTGATGACCACCGGTTGTGTCTTTACAGATGGTCAAGAAGCAGGCCAGTGTAAGAGTTGCATATATGCTATGTTGTCCTTAAAGTACAGCAACTACCATCACTGATTTTACCGATTTTCTACTCACAGATGCGAGAGCAGTGAATACATAACAATTATATTTTACAGGTGTTGATTGTGGTATCTTCGGGATTTTCCAAAAATCTACTTATCCTTTCCTTACCTCTAAATACCCCCATTTCTAACATTCTCTGTATGTGTACATCTTATGGACTCTGCTTCAATTACAGTTCAGCTTATCTCTTCTTGGAAATTAATCACAAATAAAATATCGCTGTGTATAAACGCTGCATCGACACCTTTTATTCTTTACGTCTATGTCGTGTGGTAAGTGGTTGGGCACGATTTCCTGAGCAAGTGAGCATAACAGGAAGTGGACTTTAATTTATATTATCTTATGTTAGTTACTGGTTCATGTAATTACAATTGATCACCAGCATTAACTTTTCGCTCGCTGGAAATTAATATTCCTCATCTTTGCTAGTCTGTGTCCTTCATTCTCATGTTCGTGCGAATCTGCACGATTTTCAAGACAGAAATTGTGCCTTATTAGCACCTCTCATTTATCTACAGACGTAAACGTCTCGCTGTTCATCTTATTAGAAGCTATGGGTCTCCTAGAATGAAGTTCTGTTAGGCAATAAGTCAAAACCACGCTTGTACCATCATCAATGACGCACAGGCATATTTTTTAGATATCTAGACAGCGTGAGTACGCTAATTAGTAAAATATATTCGTTGTTGTCGTGAAATAAATTATGCTTTTGATGTTTTATCACATCCCATTATTAAATTATTGTTTAAAGCAATATGAAAATAACCATTGTAAAATACCGTAGACAATATAATAAATCTTGTTTAATTTTGTTATGTGCAAGTGGATACACGCTGTGGTAGTCATATATCATATATGACATATATCCTTCACTATAACTCATTTCTGTCCAATATGCCAATTTGGATCAGATAATATTACTCGGAAATTGCAATTTGGTATTTGAAACAGTGTCCTTCTTCAATTATATAGTCCTGCTGGTTGATCTGAGATCATACTTCTAAAGTGAGGCATTTGACCTCTCCCATGATTTCATTGGTCACTTTGTGTATATTTTGTATCCACAACAATGTAAATTAAGAGCTAAGTCAAATACATAAAGTTAGAAGGATGATTCCAAATATTATTTACAGGTATGATATTCTTAATGGCCACGCTGCATACAACAAATTTGGTTTGAACAATAGCACATTACAGTCCAATGTCAAAGCTATAAGACTTCAAAATATATTGCTATATTAAAGGTTTATCCAGCATAGTTTAACTAGATGAGCAGCTATAAGCTTGAAATTGTCACTGTAAGATCGTGTATTGCCAAATGTTATTGTGGAGTCTGTGTTGCTGTATTATCTCTTGACATTCGTGATCGAATCCTATAATCCCGTAACCAATCAGGGTCGTAGGTGTTCCACATTGGAGGCACATAGTAATCCAGCGATTTCTATCTTCAACGATGCTGGCGAGCGAGGAAAAATCTTGTCTTGTTCAGTCCATGTTGTCTCTCCATGCTAGTATTTGTCTTTCACTGCTTCTTCCACCTTCGAGGGTTCCCTGCAGTAATTTTTTTGACAAGAAATCATATCGGTATACATGTCCAAACCATGCACGTTTTTGTCGTTTCACTATCGAAACACTGGTTGTTGTAGATCTTTATAGACCTCTATTTTATTTCTTACGTACATATTTATCTGATGCTCTCTATAGGAGATTCGTAGAATTCGTCTGTACCATTTTTTTATCGTTGAAAGCTTGTAGCTGTCTATCCATGTATCTCGTGATACATTTATACAAGGTCTTTTACTGTTGCCAGGTGGTGACTGTGCTGAAAGGTGTAATAGGGTAAATTATTTTAATACATATAAAGACGCGGCTTTTGTGTTCCTACTGGCTAGTATTCCTATTTTGTTATTCTCTGAGGACAGCATTCTCATATATTCATGCGATTAAATTATGCAAATGTTCAGCACTATAATACAACAGGTGTTGACTTATGTTTAATATCAAAAGACAACAGTAAGTTTGAATGTTTCTAAGCTGTCACCAGTAGATACATTGGAAACATTCTTATAAAATTCAATGTAGTATTTATACTGATGATTTGACGCAAATGTATCACAAAACACATTTATAGTGAAACAAAAACTTCATAATTTCACAAGTTTACAATTCAATAGATTGTCTTGAAGACTCATGGCTGGATAATTGTAGAAGTTACGACATTGTGTGTGTTCTCTCGAAGTCTCCTCCGAATAATGATAACAACAGTTAAAACACGAGAAGCGTGTTTATCGGTCACGAGTACAGACCAAAAGAAGGTGAATACAGAGTCAATAACGTAATGAAAGCGGCGAATGTAAGAAGCAACGTCTGACAGCTCTTGTGTCTCTGACCACTACTGTCGTCAACATCGTGTGTGCTCATAGCTGACCCTGCACCTGTTCCTAAGACAAGAGAAATTGTGGGAGTTATGTTAAGAAACATTATGCTTGAATCAAGTTTTCTTCAGACTAGTCATACGCGCAGAACCCAAATAGCGTCACTCTTTGGGCTAATGAAAATTTTCCCGTTCGTTTGATTGGCTAGTGATACAAAGTATAGGTAAAGTGATCAATTATCATTTGCGTTAGCCAAGATACATGACGCTATTTGATTTCTTTGTGAAGTACTATTTTGGAAAGATATTGATTTAATGCACTGCATTCTGGGTACTTTACGGGATAATGTGTCCACACTTTTAAAGAAACAAACCGTACATTATTTAACGAAACAAACTTTCGCTATAAGGCGAATAAAAGGCAGCATCCATCGATCTGCGCGCAACGCACTGAGAGGACCCCTTCCCCCACGTATGGAAGACCCTTGGGGGAGCGAGCGGGGTTCTCAGTGCATTGCACGCAGATCGAATTATCAGTACCAGACGCTTAGTGTTTTTCTTTAAAATAACGGAACCTTTATGGAATCAAGCCTAATATTAAATGTTGGAATGTGCGCGGACACATTATCCCGTAATGAATCGTGTTTTGGTATAAGTATATTTTCAATGTTAAAAAGTGCTACAAATATATCTAAAAAAAATATCAAGAACATAATGTAAGTTGGCAATGAAACCACTTATTATTCATCTGATAACTTCTAAAATGCTTGAAACCAAATGTTATGTTATTGTAAGGGGGATTTTCATTTTGATAAAGTGTCAGAGAGAAAATTTGATTAGCAAAGAATTGAACAAATCCACAAAGTAAATGTTAATCTGACAGAAGAAGAAAATTATGTTGATGATTTTGATGAAATAATCCCTTTAGCTGTTAGCAGGTATCTCTTGACAACCTATAGCCTTTTTGACAAAAGCACAAATCCTCAGTTGAGTAAACGAGGTTACATGTGATCTCAGATAATGTGACTTGTCTTAGGGGAATAGTTGTATTAGGAGGGTTTATGGATAGACGTTTCTTCCTGAAGAAAGTCCTCCAGTATGGCAGTATGCCAAGTTCGTCAACGTCCTACCCGAAGTATAATATATACTTCTGGAGCCTAGTTCATAATTCTTCCGTCAGTTATGTTGACCCATCTGCTGCAATGTTAAATCTGGCATTCATCGTCATACGAGAGATTGTCACAAAGGACAAAGTGCAATATTTGCTGGTCTTCCTCTTTTTGTCATACATGGGGATTATTTGATAGAAGACAAAAGTAAGACATTGTGACAGAATATCTGATGAAGACATCAAGCAAATGAACAAAATAAATCAATGGGGCAATGAGATCTTCTTCTTCTATAGCGTTCGTTTTCAAACTCCTGTAGGTTAATAGGCATGTTGTCCAAACAACGGAATGCGCGGTGCCATGGTTTGCAGCTTGACTGCGATATTTGCGCCATTCTGGTTTCTGTTCCAGCGGTTTATGGAATCATGACCACAAAAAATGCATTCTGAAGTGGGATGTGTCAGGCTGAAAGGAAATTGAAAATATCGCAGCCAAGCTGTAAATGATGACACAAAGCATCCCATTTTCTGGACTACACCAAGTTAAATATGAAGAAACGAGCTCGAACACAGAAGAGAATGTAACTATTACATTGGGGTTCTGAGACTCGATCATTACCTTCAAGTTACACTGCATAGTGATATGTTATCTATGAGTTAAAATGGTTTAAGTAAAATCTAAAAAAAATATTAAGAAATAAACGCATATCTCTATTGCAGCAATGCTAACAGAATAAAAGTACTGAATTTGATGAGATTAGAAGGATGCATAGTCAAAATATGGATTAACAGTAATAATGACAGGAAAAAAAAACCGGGAAGAGACTATGTGATTTGCAAATTATATTGTCATCGTTAGACGTCAGATCATCATCACTGCAAACTGGATACGTCTATAGTTGCTCCGATCTCTCCCTGAGTGTATCCGCCATTACACATTTGCTGACAGTACCTGTCCTATTCTGGTTGACCATTATTCTTCTCCGCCCTTCAAAATGTTCACTTCTAGCAATACCGCATTTCAAACCCTGATCTTTAATCCTGGCCATTGAAAATGAATCCTTATCCCCACTAGTCTCATTCTCCCGTGCTATTACTCTTAAGGAGTTCCAAACGTCAGCGCGATCCATTGCCCCATCACCTTGTGCCACAATCGCTCATGACGTCAGTTGATCTGCTATTTCATTGTTTCAAACACCTACATGCCCCGGCACAAAAATAAATGTAACCACTTTCAGCCTCGCCTTTCTGAAGGCCTCAATCCAATTTTCGCGAACAAGACCCACTTGCACCTTCCTAATATAGAGTCACTCAAGATACAGACCTGCGTTACTTTCTGTGTGCCTACCAACTTAAATGCCCTGGTCACCGCCATAATCTCCATGGCCATGCCTCTCGTAGTAACAGCAAAGGCCTCACTCTACTCCCTGATCGTTTTACCTGCACACTGAAATGTGAAGGCCCGAGCACTGCGAATATGTCTAATCACAGATCTATTAGTATATATATAATCACACCCTCTCTTTGGCATTCTCACTGACCAAAGCCTGCACATCTTTCTCCACAGTCGCGGGACACCATTCTCTGCATTCCCTGCTAAGTGATATTATTACTCTCAAACAAGTTTCGAAATCTGTGGGTAGACCTATCCATTATGCACCTGCTGCCACATCTTGCAATCTGCACACGATTTGTATGACATCCTCAGCGAATCCTATACACGACCTCCCTCTCTTAAGTCTGCTGCCTTTAACTTTCTGTGTTTCGGAATGCAAATGGTGTTCCTTATCTGCATGTATTTGAAGGTACACCCGTGCACGGCAATACTGTAATCTGTTGGATAGTCAAGTAGGTACCTCATAGCTCCTGTCGATGTGTCTCTTGTTCAGCCAAGAATGATACGCATTGCTGCATTCTGGATTCTATCCAGTCTTTCGATCTGAGTTTGGATTAGCGTCAGAATTGCCAGTGCATATTCCACCACAGCCACAACCAAACCCTGGTACAAGAGAAATAACAACCTCTGCTCACACTGCACAGCAGCAATAACCTCCATTGCTGCTAAGCCAGTGCCTGTCCTTGTGATAACGTGGTCAACATGCCCCCTGAAACTCAGACTTCTGTCAAAAAACACATCCAGATATATCATTGTGCTTGTTCTTTCTAACCCGTTCCCGGCCAACGAAACATGTGGCTTGGGTGTCTTTACCATGTGATTGTTCAAGGAAAACCACGTCACGAATGCCTTAGAAGGATTTACCACTGCTCCCGTAACTCAACAGCAATTCCTCAATATATTGACATATTTTCTATAACGTGGCCGTGCACATAATGTGAACATACCTTATGTGTTCAATAAGAAGACATCATTGCAAGTTGTGCATTTTCATTGTTCACTATACAGCGAGGCTCATTATATACTGTTAGCTATTTGTAGTCGTTTATTTGTGTAAAGACCAAGAATAATGCTATCCGCTCAACAAAGAGTATTTATGGTGGTAAACGTGTTTAATAATGGTGGTAAATATACGTAATATATTATACATTTCGTCCATAAGTTTCCTGATATAGAAATTCCAACACATACTGTAGAAATAACTTTATTGTGCTTCTGTACTACGAACATCTCTAGCGAATACGCGATTGACATAAGCAGTAGTGTTTATTCAAAAGTATCGTATCATTTGGACTTCCGGTCAATATGGCGAGTGGGAATGTATGTGTTTTCCTCGGTGTCAGTTTAAATCAAATGTTCCTCCTGAAAGCAACGGCAAACTACAGGAGTATAGTGCCAAGAAATTTTCTATGAATATGGTGAATAATTCGTATTGGAATTAGCGAGTGTTAATTCAGTATTACCATCATGTCAGATCACAATCTAACAAAGGCAACAGGGGCACAGACCGCCCAAGACGTTGTTGGACAAAAGACATTCAGGAATGCCTGAGCATGTCACTGGAAGATGCGAGACAACTTGCTCAAGACCGCGGAGAATTCAAGAGATCCATAGGAAAGACAACGTTCTGAAAAGAATATGTCACCTGATGATGATGATCGTATCGTCATTGACGTCACATAAATCAGCACTAAATACCCATAATTCATGTGATGTAGTGTACTAGAAATGTAAATGAGTTCACATCACCTTTATAGGAACACTGTAATTTCTAAGTGAACTAATATTGTCTTTTACTTGTTACAAAAATAACCGAAACAATGTTTAAAACTGATCTCTGCTTCTAAACATGTAATCTTCTGTTTAAACATTCAAAAAAATTGCAAAGTAAGCAAAGGTGTCAAAATAGGACGAATTTTGCCAGGAGATCATACGTGAAAAGTCACTAAAATTGTTCTGGCGCTTACACAAATCCATGAATGATTTGACAAGACGCACGACTATTACCGATTTCCAGAGCGCTGATACGGCCTGGCAGAAGACGGAGGAGACAAAATGTGCGGTGTTGCTGGCACACTTGCAGGACACATTGGTCAGAGAAATGTGGAGGCATATCAAGAAGTCAGAAAAAAGATTACAGACACGTGTAAGAGCTTGGGCATGGAAAAACATATGATAATCACAGTTGAAGAAATTAGGAAGGGGCTTAAAAGTACCAAAACACAGCACCTGGACCAGATGACATTAGATACGATGACATTAGTTAGAGAACGGATGAAGAGTGTGAAGAGTTAGCGGACATGTTCAATAATAGCCTTTTAAAGGGCACATTAAAAGAAGAATGGTTGCATGACTATTTAGTTTCACTATCAAAACCTGGCAAGGGTTTTCCTGAACTATAGCGATATGTGCTTTTTAGCCTCAACGCTCTCATGAGATCGCTTTGCTTGGTCTATAGACCTGAGATATTAATATGTAGAATTTCAAATAACTTTTCTTGCATTGATCACACGAAGTGGGAGGTGGTACTCGCATGTGAAGACCAGACGCTTCAACTCGTATGATTGATACTTTATTTAACTGAAATGAGGTATGGTTTAGATGTTGTGACCTTTTCTTTCCAATGAATCTATATAAGTTAGATCTACGCATTCTGAGCATTTCGGGGCTGGTCGACCATACGGTTTACAGGCATACACATTGTTCTATTTGCATAATCTACATTAGTTATTGTCTATTGTCTATCCCCATGTGGTCTTGTCGCAGCTTTCACATTGCCATTGAGCGTAGGGGTTTGTGAAGGAGATGTGTGTCTGCATTCCAGAACCAGGTATGTTACTCTGGTTGAGGTGTAGTCATATTTATTGAGGATGGTCTTGATGTTGTCTATCCATCTTTTCCTTGGTATGCCCTTGCTCTGAATCCTGATTCCATTTTGTTCTAAGTTCTTATGGGAAGTTGATCGTTCACCCTCATAAGATGTCAAGACCATTTTATCTGTTGTTTCTCTATGTATGTGATACTTATTATCTTTCTGATGTTCCCATTGCGCATTTTGTCGAATCTGATGATTCCAATAGCCTTCTTTAGATATTTCTATACGCAAGTTGCGATCTTTCTCTTATGAGTAGATGTCAGTTGCCAAGTTGGCATTGGTAGCATAGTGTTGGTATCTTCTTCTTCTTCGGCGATCATTACTCAGTCAGGTTGGGACTTCGGATTCTATGATATAGGATGCTGTCTGTTTTAAAGTGTCCACTGTGCCATACAGTTTCTCTTCAACACTGATTGGGGTGGGCCATGTCTTGTTTCTCAGGTCTGCATACTGGGGACATTCTTGTAGGATATGTTCTGCTGTCATATTTGCAAGGCTGCAATGGCAGAGCCCAGTTGTCCCTATTTTGAATTTGGTGTACAAATGATGTCTCATTTTGTTGTGACCAGTTCTGAGGCGCAGCAGGATAACCTGGTCTCTTCTGGACAATTGGTAATACCCGTCATCTGCATTATATTTGGGGTGGTCTTCTTTCCACTTTTTATTATAGTTGCCTTTAATGATGGTCTTCACTTCTTCATAACTGACCAGATAGTCTTCTTGAGGTAACTTCCCTCCTTCTTTGGCCAGTCTATCTGCAGCTTCATTCCCTTCAATGTTACAGTGTGCCGGTATCCACTGGATCACTACTCTTTGGAAATTATTGTACAACTGAACTAGCACTGCCCTCAATTCATTCAGTTCGGTGCTCTTGTGTAGCTTCAGTGCTGTTATGACAGAGAGTGCATCTGTTAGTAGTACAATATTCCTGTGCACTTGTTCTTTGTGTTGTAAGATAGTTTCTGCTGCTTTCTTGAGAGCTTCCATTTCTGCTTTAAAATTGGTTGAGAGCTTGCCTGTAGCTATGGCTAGAGTAACATCTTTCCCGCATTTTAGTCTGAGGGTCACTCCTCCACCTCCATTCTCAATTGCGTTTGTGGCCGAGCCATCTGTATAGGCATGGGTCCATGCATCTTGTGGGTAATTAACTGCGATGTGTTGTTCTGTGATACGCTTTCTCTCCAATTCTGTCTGAGTTCCTTTCTTTTCTATACCTTCTATTTGTTCTTTTAGTTGTGGGAGTCTGTATGCCCAAGGGGGGATGATACTGACTAGTTGTATGGGCTTTGGTTTCGCTTGTCCTATAGTTGGTGCCTTTTGTATCAGTTTCTTTGCATTTGCTGAGAAGTTGCTCCTCTCCAGCCTGCTTTTGCCATAGCCATTAATTCTTTGGTGCATAGGGTGATTCAGGAGTCTCTTGTATTTTTCTGCTTGTTGAACTACTTTCATGTCTCTTCTATCTTCCATTGACTGAAGGCCAGTTATTGTTTCTAATGTATTTATGGGTGTAGATTTCATAGATGCAGTGATAATACGTGTAGCTTGATTCTGGGTTTTGTTTATTTTGTTGAATTGCGTTTTAGATGCTGTGGCCCAGGCTGCGATGCCATACTCTAGTACTGGCCTAACTCTTCCTGTGTATAGCCTTTTCAAGATTTTGCTGTCCGCTCCCCAGTTTGTGCCTGCTAACTTTTTCATTATTGCCATTCTATTTCTGGCTCCTTTCTCTGCTTTTTCTGTCTGTTTTGCCCATGTCATTCTAGAGTCAAGGGTAATTCCGAGGTATGTTGGGTTCTGCTCTAGTGGGAGAACATGATTGTTTATTTTTAGTGTTGTTTTCTGTACCTTGTTGGATAGGGTGAATATTGTGTGTGTGGTTTTCTTTTCATTAATGGTAAGCAACCATTTCTTGGTCCAGCTTTCTAGTTTGTGCAGTGCCCCTTGCATTCTATTTTTTGCAACTGCTATTGTCACCCCTCCTGTCCACAAGGCCAGGTCATCTGCATACATTGCAGAGTGTACCCCAGTTGGTATGCCCTCCATAATATCATTTATGTAAATTAAGAAGAGTGTAGGGGATAGTACACCTCCTTGCGGGACACCTTGTTCTAGTATTCTCTTCCTGCTACGTTTTCCCTGTACTTGCACTCTAGCTGTTCTTTTTTCCATATAGTTGCATATCCAGTTATATAAGTGTCCTCTGATTCCTAGTCTAAGGAGCTTGTTCTTGAGTCCATCTTTCCAAACTTTGTCAAATGCCTTCTCCATGTCAACCCACACTGCAAGCGTGTGTTTTTTTTCTTGGTATGCGTCTTCAATCTCTTGGGCTATGTAGGCGACCTGGTCCTCTGTTGATCTGTGTTGTCGGAAGCCGCTCTGTTGTGCTGCTATGAGTTGTTTTCCTTCCAAGTGCCACATGAGTCTTCTGTTGACCATTTTCTCCATTAATTTGCCCATACAGCTGAGGAGACTGACAGGTCTATAACTACTTGGGTCGAGTTTGTCTTTGCCTTGCTTTAAAATGGGTACCATGATAGCTTCTTTCCATGCGGTGGGCACCTGTCCTGTTCTCCAGCTAGTATTTACTATGTTTAGAAGTTTTCTCTTTGCTCTAGGCCCCAGTTTCATAAGCATCTCATTGGTAACCCCATCTTTACCTGGTGACTTCTTGAGTTTAAGGTTCTGTAGTGCTTCTTCTAGCTCAGTTTCCGTAAATTTTGCCAACATTTGCTCTTCTATAACCATAGGCATATCCTTTAGTCCATGGATTTCGTTCTTGACTTCTATTTTTCTTTCTTTTGGTATGTTAATCTGGCTCACAGTTGCATAATTTTTAATGAAAATGTTTGCTGCTGCTTTTCCTGTGTGCATTTTGTTATTATATTCAAGTGTTATTGGAGGTCGGCTACTGTTTTCATCACTCAATGCCTTGGCAAGTTTCCAGAGTTTGTTTCCATCTTTGTCCATGTTAAGGCTCTCAGTTTTTTCGATCCATCTCCTCCTTGCTGATGTTTTTACCTCTCTCTTGTATTTAGCTGAGGCTGCCTTGAGAGCAATATTGCTTTCTGTACTCTGCTCTGTTTCTGCTAATTCTCTGGCCATATTCAGGTCTTCTTCAAGCTTTTGTATTTCTTTGGACCAGTACGGTTTGTAGTTTTTTCTTGCCCCTCTTGGTATTGCGTCTTTTGCTGCCCTAAGTATTGCCTCAGTTAGCTTTTCCGTCATGTTCTTAATTTTTTTTTGATGGGTGTTGATAGGCTCACTATATGCGTCTGATAGTTTTGCAAATTTGTCCCAGTCTGCTCTCTTATAGTTCCAGCGGGGAAGAGGTTTCTGCTCTTCCTGTGTGTAGTTAAGGTTGATAGTGAGTTTTATTGGTTTGTGGTCACTGTCCCCTAGCTGGTTCATAACTATTCTACATATTTTATGGGATAAATCGCCAGTGGCAAACGCTAAATCTGGGGTTGATGTTGATTTCCATCTCCTTGAGTAGAAAGTTGGGGGATCATCCTGTGCATTCAACAGAAATAGATTGTTATCGATTTCCCATTCTTCCACTTCTTCTCCTCTTGAGTCAGTTTGCTGGTAACCCCACCTTTCAGAGTGGCTGTTAAAGTCACCCACTACAATACAGTGTGTGTCTGTAATATCCATTGTTTCTAATTTAAGGGCTCTTCCTACTGGGCTGTATATGTTATAAATTCTGATGGGCTGGTTTTCTATGTACACATCTGTTCCTATAATCTCTGATTCTCCTATTGTATTTATTTCTATCTGCTTTGTTGGAATGGTGTTGCGTATCAGTGTAAGTACCCCTCCCTTATGCCCTTCTCTGTCCTGTCTGAATGTTTGGTAGCCCCTGATAGAGAATCTATGGTTTAGGTTAAGATGGGTTTCTTGTATACAAGCCACATCAATCTTGTCGTTATCCAGTCTAGCTGTTAGTGCCTGCTTTTTGTGGTAAATGCCTTCCGCATTCCAATGCAGTATGTTTAGTCCTTTTGTCTGTCGTGTGGTTTGACCAGTCATAATTTCCCGCTGTTCCCATTTCCTGGTCTTCCAAAATGGGCCAGGGTGACCACCAGTAGCTTGGGGTGGGCCCCTTCGAGGCATGGGGCCCGGCACTCTACCCGCCTGGTGGGACTCCTCAGGCAGAGCACCATACCTAGAATCCATTGTCTCAATCTGCATGAGTGTATATGAGGTACGTTGCACTTTGTTATGCGCCATATGGCCAAGTGCATCCGATTTCCGCCAGCTATTTTTTTTAGGTTTGCTTTCCTTAGATGGTCTACCCTCCCGGGATCATGAGCACCATCTGTCCAGGCTTTGTGTAGAGTTTTCCATCTCCTAGGTGGCCTGTCTTTCTGGACTCTTGAGCGCCACCTGCCCAGCAGTTAGGGGAATTTTTTAAGTTTTCCTGCCTTTTTCCTTTATGGGATGGAGCTGATTGGGGCCTAAGTAGGGTTTTACTGACTTCTCCCTTTGTATGTTTTAGAAAATAGTTTCCCATATTCCCCTATTTTAAAGGTCCCCCCAACCCTGGGGGACGCGTATGCTGGGGTCAATGACCCCAGCTGTTGGCTTGAGCTTATAGCGGCTCATACTCGCTTGATGCTGCCCGTCACGAGACGCATGGGGTATTTCAGTGGAGATATCAGTGCCACCTGATATCCCACCCCGTCCTGTTGGGCAACATCGCCAGTTTGTCCGCGACTGCTTATTCGTCCAGAAATCTGGATTATTCGTCCAGAGATCTGTCTTATATTGCAGCCAACCACCAGATATGGAGACTCCATATCCGGAGGTTGTTCCACGATCCGCAACCTGTGGACGCGCCTGGTAGGGGATGGTCGCCCCCCCAGGTAGTGTTGGTATAAAGATGCTCTTATACATTAGTGATAAGTGTACGATATTTGTCTACTTTTATCATGTATTTAGATGTTCTACATTCTCTATGACAGTATTACATAATGTATTTAAGTGCTTTTGCGAGGCTCCAAATGTCAGCACTTTCATTCATCACATGGTGCATCCATTGTTATATTGTACCTTGACGTACAGAGTGATCAGTTCAATCTCAGCATCTTCTCTCAGGGTCACATTCTCGTATCACAACTGTGGAATCTTGAATCTCTTTTGGCCTAATAAACATTTAGAGATATAGAGAAGTATTGCTTGTATGTGGATGGGTCTTGTCGAAGTTCAGATTTTCAGTCACTGGTAGTCTACATATGGTATATCCCGTGCTAACGGACTGGCCTTAATGGAGCAATCAGTGATATAACATTTGAATAATCGCTTCCCACATCAGATAAAATAATTGAATAGATAACAACCATATTCTATTTAACGCAACTAAAACGCTTAGTATAGTAATGTTAACAATTGCAAATTAGAAACGCAGTAACTCAGCAGTAAATCACAACAATATTATAAAAATTATAAGAAATCAGTAAATATAACAATATAATCTAATTAATATAAAAATATACTTGTAGTTAATATAACAAGTTACTGTATCTAATACAACAATATAATGTAGTTTATATAACAATATAATGTAGTTAATATAACAATTCAATGTACTTAATATAACAATATAATGTAGTTAATATAACAATATAATGTAGTAAATATAACAATTTAATGTAGTTAATATAATAATATAATGTACCTCTTCTTTTGTTGGCACTCTCCGCTATAAAAAAAAACGAAAAAAAGTTATATGTATTATACATATTACAAAATAGTACATATTACAAATATTACTTATATTAACTAATATAAGGTTTCCTAAAAACAGTGATTGTATTATAGAACATTCTGCTGGTAGATTCCACATTCAACATCAGGTGATAATCCTGATTTCATGTCTCACGCTCACACAGGTGATTTGTATCTGAAGCAACAGCGCATTATAAATGGTAATAGCTACTTGAGTCCATCTTACACGTGTAATTCTCCTGTTAACTGGGTATGTCTTATACGCGCCATTCTTCTGTTAACTAGTTCTTTCTTACACGTGTCATTCTCCTGTTAACTAGGTCTGTCTTACACGTGTCATTCTCCTTGACCTGGGTCTGTGTTACATGTGTCATTCTCCTGTTATTTAGGCCTGTCCTCGAAGTGTCATCATTCTGTTACCTGAGTCTCTCTTATAAATGTCATCCTTCTGCTGCGTTTCATACATTCTAGGAACCATTAAAAAGACATAGAAACCCTGATTTGTTTTCACGCTTAAAATGTTTATGTACGCATCTAAGAATAATTGAAGAACCGCAGTTATAAAATCATATTAATGCACCACGACAACATGCACCAAGTATAACATGAAAGTAAATACGCAGAAGTAGGAGTATCTTTCAGCAAGTCACTAAATCTAGTGAACATAACAATAAACAAAACTAAAGTGAAACAAACCTCTGAATTGAAATACCTGGGAAGTATATTCACAGAAATTGGAAAATTAGACAGAGATATTGAGACAAGATGCCAGAAAGCAAACATACCAGCTATCACCATTACTATTCAACCGAAAGATCAAGATGGAAGTCAAGAGACATGATAAACAGTATTTTTATGCCAACACCCTGCTTTCAATGTCAGACATGGGCGCTGACAGCAGACCAGCAGAGAAAACTTACAACATGTGAGATGAAATGCCTGAAAAAAACCACAAGAGTGACCAAACTAGACAAAATTAGGAATGATGAAATCAGGAGAAGAATCGGTATAAGACTATGCACAGAATACATCGAGAAACATCAAATAAAAAGGTTTGAACAGCTTATGAGAATTAACCATAACCAAATGCCATTGATAACATAAGAAAATCCTGATACATTGTCAGAGGAAGACCAAGAAAAAAGATGGATAGATAACATCAAGATAACCCTGAACAAATACGGATGCAACGCAGTCAAGACGACACATCTGGCCTTGGATAGACAACAAAAGCTCACAGTCATCACTCCTACGCTTAACGGCAAGTGTAGACATTCTATCATCCTCCTGAGGATAGACAATAAATAGATAAGAATAATACGAATTTTTAATTGTATGTAGTTTTTTGAAGCAAATTATTACATTACAATTGCCATGATAGCATATCTGGGATTCGATTATTTCACGATTATTTTAAAGGTGAAAAGTTTATAATTTGTGACATTATACAAGTTGATGCTAGTTGGATCATGTATAATTTGTGACATTTAAGTCGATGTAGTTGGATCATGTATAATTTGTGACATTTAAGTCGATGCTAGTTGGATCATGTATAATTTGTGACATTTAAGTCGATGATAGTTGGATCATGTGCATTATAAAGCTTATAATTTGTGACATTTAAATCGATGACGGTCATGTGCATTCTATTATATTTTTCGGTCTTTTGATTCATTAGACATTTCGTATTTTTTGCTGATGTGGAAAGTTTCGGAGAAGAGTTGGGTGACATAGAATACAATTATTCCCACTGAAATGCTACCATTAGAGTATCGGCATAATATATATGGGGTGTTTTTGAGGTGAAGTCCGGTAGCCTAGTTGATAGTGATCGCGCTTACTATCACCGGGGTACAGAGTGCCTGATTCAAAACCACGTCCGGAAAAAAACAAAATCCGGGTCGTGATTTCTCCCCGGACACGACCGCTCCTCCATTCGACCCATCTGTAAATGGGCATCTGACACATGCGTTAAGGAAGTTAAAGACAACAAGGTCAAGTAACAGCCCACCCTGGTAATAGTTGATGCGGCTTAGTACATGATTTTATGTTCATCCCCGACAGCAGGTTACAATGAGAATTACCATTACCGTCAGTATTTAGTTTCCAGTGAGTTGTTTATACAGAATATATTGTATCTAATTTCTAGTTTCCAGTGAGTTGTTATACATAATATATTGTATCTAATTTCTAGTTTCCAGTGAGTTGTTATACATAATATATTGTATCTAATTTCTAGTTTCCAGTGAGTTGTTATACATAATATTTTTTATCTAATGTCTAGTTTCCAGTGAGTTGTTATACATATTATATTGTATCTAATTTCTAGTTTCCAGTGAGTTGTTATACATAATATTTTTTATATAATGTCTAGTTTCCAGTGAGTTGTTATACATAATATTTTTTATCTAATGTCTAGTTTCCAGTGAGTTGTTATACATATTATATTGTATCTAATTTCTAGTTTCCAGTGAGTTGTTAAACATAATATGTTTTATCTAATGTCTAGTTTCCAGTGAGTTGTTATACATAATATATTGTATCTAATTTCTAGTTTCCAGTGTTGTTATACATAATATATTGTATCTAATTTCTAGTTTCCAGTGTTGTTATACATAATATATTGTATTTAATTTCTAGTTTCCAGTGAGTTGTTATATGTAATATTTTTTATCAAATTTCCAGTTTCCAGTGAGTTGTTATACATAATATATTGTATCTAATTTCTAGTTTCCAGTGAGTTGTTATACATAATATATTTTATCTAATTTCCAGTTTCCAGTGAGTTGTTATACATAATATATTGTATCTAATTTCTAGTTTCCAGTGAGTTTTTTAATATAGTGTATCTAATTTCTAGTTTCCAGTGTGTTGTTATACATAATATATTGTATCTAATTTCTATTTTCCAGTGAGTTGTTATACATAATATATTGTATCTAATTTCTATTTTCCAGTGAGTTGTTATACATAATATATTGTATCTAATTTCTAGTTTCCATTGAGTTGCTATATATGATTTATTACATGAAATTATTCCTATATAAGCTGCATGTTCTTTTTGCTATTCTTAGCTTCAGCGCATGCGCCCATCTTATTTTTAAAGTGTCATTATATGTAAATCTGTCTTCAGAGGAGAGCTACGTCAGCGACCCTTTCTTAACTTAAATCTACAGTATTAAAATATGTCAGACTTTAGATTTCTGTACTGTCACGAAATTGCTATTAACAGACAATCAAATTCTTACTTAAGTACTGCGCCAGTTGTCATTGAAATTTTCAATAACTAAGCGAGTTCATGTTGGCTTGTCAGTTTCTATCTTTATAATCTCCCTTGTTATATTTTATATTTTTACTGTCTTTTATTCTTCCTGTTTCCTTCTATTTCTATATTCATTTTTCGTTGTCATAAATCTTATAAAGTGAACTAACTTGTCAATGTTCCAAAAAATGTACGTCTAAAAATAAGGTTTTGTTTCATGACATTTCTCTGCTTTGGATCAATTTTTACCGACATATTTTTGGAGTTGCCTGATCGACAACATCAAGCAATAAGCCTACTGTAGCTATTAAAACATGGAATAACTTTTAGCGATTTGATCTTTTTCCTCTTTATTTTTCGTCGCACGTGTGGTTTTAGATAGTTGGCATACAGTTTCTTGCTCGAGGCTATATATTTCTCAAAGTGTTAGCAGCTCACAGTTCTGGTTTCATGTTGATTCATTAATAATAATATAGTATGACATAATACAGCTCGTAACCCGTTAGGTCATGAAGGCGCTTCATATTGGGTCCATCTGTACGAAAAAGCTCGCCAAACATTTCTACCTCAACCACGCGATGAGTATAGAAAATCAAGTCACGAACATTCTTTGAGGTTTTCAGACTAATGTTTTCTCTTGTAGTATATTTTCCTTTCTCCCTCACCTGTTACCTGCTAGATAATCTTTCAAAGTGATTGATATATAGTTACCTGCACGAGCCACGTATACTTACATCTTTTTATCGCTGTAAACAGTGCTTACTATCGACCTATAAGGTAAGCTACTTTTTATGGGAGACATACATTCGTTTTATGTTCTTGAAAACCAATTTGCAGACACGTCCAGAAAACTTGTGCTCCAAAACGATGGAATCCTTCTTTCTGTAACTGCAGTAAGTGTATAGCTCTCACATCCATATGTAATAATAGATAGCACTGGTGATTTCTTAGCTAAGACGCTACTGAATCTGTACATTAGAAAGTTGTCATGGCAGCTACAGCATGTCGATTTTTTCTTGATTTCCACATTACAATTGTCATGATAGCATATCTGGGACCCGAGTATTTTAAAGGTGAAAACTTATAGTTTGTGACATTTAAGTAGATGCTAGCTGGAACACGTGCATACATTAGGTCAATGCTAGAAGAATCATGTGCATACATTTAAGATAATGCTAGTTGGATCATGTGCGTATATTTAAGTCGATGATAGTTGGACCATGTGCATTATAAAGCTGGTAATATGTTACATTTAAGTTGATGCTAGTTGGATCATGTATAATATGTAACATTTAAGTCGATGATAGATGGATCATGTGCGTATATTTAAGTCGATGATAGTTTGATCATGTGCATTATATTATATGTTTCTGTATTTTGATTGATTAGTCATTATTTATTTCTTGCTAATGTGGAAAGTTTCGGAGGAGAGATGGATGCCATACAATACAATTTTTCTTACTGAAATGCTACCATTAGAGTATCGGCATAATATGGATCGACACTTTTTGAGGTGACTTTCCAAAGGGACACCCCAACGTTCCTGACGATTTATGGACCTCATCATCATCCTCATCATTATCATCATCGTTACCAGACTACAAAAAACCACCAGCACCATTACTGTCATCATTATTATCACTATTAATGTTATTTTATTTTATATTATTATTATTATATCTGTTTCTAATTTCATACTGTTTCAGGCTTTACTTCAATCTCAATAAATTTGCTATTTAATTATAAAAGAAGTAAATAAATACATATTGGCTATGAATAACAATCAGAAATGATTTAAAACACAATCAATGAGATCCGCACTTGGAAGAGAATATTGTGAACACATAAAATGTAATTCATTTTTCTACAGACCATATTGGAAGCAGAGTTGACAGTCTAACGACGTATAGGAAAACAATACTATTTGTAGGAAGGAAACACATTGATAATGGAACCATTAACGCAGTGAACAATGCTGCCTGTCCTGATCAATTACACTCATTATTGGAATTGGAGATGGTACATGAAATTGGTACAAGCCACTCGAATACTCCCTGTAACTCCCTGACGGGAAAAATACAGCATGACATGATATTAGCTGAATACTATTCTCTGTACGTTCACACCCGGTGTCTTTGTACAGATTCTAGATTTTCTGTTTTCTTTTTTTCTGCATTCATTCTCAAAATCTTACTGGTTAGCAGGAGGTAGTTTAGGGAAAGTAATACAATAATTCTGTAGTTTACTGCTTTGCAGCGATATCAGCGTCTTTCGGCCTGACACATACGACTTCAGCATGGTTTGTGAGTTTGACCAAAATAGGATATAATACATCCCCAAAATCTCATTAAGTCACATATTATGACATGCATATAACCAAGATCCCAAATGTACCTCCTCGCGGTGCACCCAGGAAACAGAAATACAGCAGATCGAGCTGATTCTGGCCAAATCATTTGGGGATCGTGTCCGAGAATGTGGAGGTAGCAGATGGAAAGAGATTTGAATGCGTAAAAGACAGACAATATCTCCGATACCACCAGCAACACCACATACAGCAACATTGTCGACATACAGTGAAGCTAGTTAGTCCAGTCCGAACATTGGAGTGGCGGGCAATGAAAAAAGCATGAAAAGGTGGATGCATGGTGAAAGACAGATATATTTCATACTGAGTACTATGAAAAAATGAAAGGGCAGAACAGCGCTAGAGGGCAGCGCCAACTGCAAATAGAAAGTGAAAACGATTACGGAAATTGGAACTATAAGCCCTGTTAGCTCGTGACGAGCTTCTAGTTACTTGATTTCCTTATAGGCAGAGACCCATACCCAATAATGGGCGTCCAGCAAAGCAAGAAGACCTGGCTTAACTCTAATGTCGACTCTTCCTACATCGGAAACATGCTCGTACAGAGAAAGGGTGCCGTAAGCGATAGGCTCAGGCAAAAAAAGGGACAAAGATGGCAGTCCTGGCCCAATTCTACTGTCAAGCTTTCCTATACCGGAAATACACTTGCAGAGAGAAAGGGTTCCGTAACCGATGGGCTCAGATACAAAAGAGACAACGATTTTAGCCCTGGCCCAACTCTACTGTCAGGTTCTCCTATACCGGAAATACACTTGCAGAGAGAAAGGGTCCAGTACCTGATGGGCTCAGGCGCTATTGGGACAAGGTCGCTCAGCTCGAGAACGTCTTGCTCTCAATCGCGTGGTGTTGAGACTCGAACTTGGGCGAGGGGTTCACGATGTCGGCGAATGACACCTCGGATAAGAGGGCGAAAGAGCCAGGATCTAACTCTTCTGTTGAGTTCTTCCTCTTAAGGAACCAGGCTCACGGATCAGAAACGGTTTAGTACCCGATGGACACAGGCACAGTACGTCTAATTACACGAGGCAAGTTCATAGACAGTGGAACACCTCATGCGAGACTGAAGTGAGCAGAAAATCGTCTGGTCGAAGAGTCACCACACACACGCGTGCCTGGCGACAGATAGGGAGGCTGTCACAGGCTAGGGTAGCCCACCCGAATTGTCAAGGCAGGCCGAAATCGGATATTCTAGGCCTACAAGGCGCATAACGGTAGCACAACGTAAACACGCTCCCGACGGAAATCGCACGGATTACAATGGTTTGCATGCTGATTACAATGGAGCGAACGCAAAAAAAAAAAGACATGCATAACAAGTCAGATAGTTGCCATTCCCAACTTTTAAATCTAGGGACTTCATCTTTCGACTTTTAAATCTGGGACTTAATCTTTCGACAATCTATCTGTGGTGCTGCGGTATTTATATGTGGTATTGCTGTTTATATGGATGGTACTTGGGTCAATATTAATGGTACTGAGGTTTATATCTCTGGTATTCAGTGCAATATTTATGATGCTGTGGTATATTTCTCTGGGACTATAATCTATATTTTTTTGTGTTGGTATTCATATCTCAAGTTGCGATATTTTGTATTTTTCGGCCTAGTAAAACATATTTCTTTAAACTAGGATTAACTGTCTTAACAATACCAACTTCTAACCTATTAAAAAAACAGCACATTTGTTTCTACTCTCTCTCTCTCTTTCTCTCTCTCTCTCTCTCTCTCTCTCTCTCTCTCTCTCTCTCTCTCTATATATATATATATATATATATATATATATATATATATATATATATATATATATATATATATATATGGTTTCTCTGGTACCGAATATTTGTTTTATATATTTTTAATAGAGAAGCTTCTTAGTCGCAAGTGGAAATCGAAACTGAGACCTCATGAGCATAAAGTTTATGGCTTAACCACTACATTAGGGAGATTCTATCATATAGATTCTGCAGTGTTCTCCTTAGTGGTAGACCCCTTTGATTCTCAGTAAGACACAGCATACCCGATCTCACTCGTTCAGTTTCCGCGAATGTCATTCATTGCCACGACTCTGTATGCTGAAGCATTCAATGTGTTACCCCCTACGACCCTGAAGGGTTACGGGTTTATTGATTTATTGATGTTGTTACGTCATCGTGTAACTTACCATTAAGCACGGTAACCTTCAAATTAGCAATGTCGTTTCGGCTGCTTCGACAGATGTAGTCACCGGTATCAGCCAGAGTGCTATGTTCAATGATAAGCTCAGAAATGAAAGAACGGTCTGCCATAGACTGATATTTATCCAATACCACGTGTCTGGGGATGAAATATGGAATTTAATAATTTTGTATTAATTCATAAAGATAAAGTACGTTAGGTCAATCATTTAAATTAGTAATATATATACCAATGGAAATGGTATTATGCTACATTGGTAATTTGACACCCGTGCAATAACGTACGGCATTAAAACAAATACTTTGCAAAACATTGATGATTGGTGTTGACAGCTGTGGTAAGGTTGCATGACACATGCATTTATTCCTCAGCGTTACCACTCCTGGGCTGTTTCTCCCAAGTTTTGTGCTTTTCCAATAAGATCTGGGTATCTATTTTTCAAGAATTTGGGAATTTTATTTTCATTTTTCAGGATTTGGGATTCTAGTTCTTTTTGAATAATGTTGTCGGTGAATGTTTCATCATTTGTTGAATGCTTGACAAGCCTAGCAGAAGCAAATAATCCAACTCCACGGATCTTGAGATGATTACAGTCGCCTAAAATGTTCACTCTGGTTCTATATTTTATTAATTAAGTTATTGTATCAGACTCTCACCTCATGCTTCGAAGTATCCAACATGAACGGGTACTGATATTATTAATGTCATCTATATCTATTTTAAACTTCGTTGGTAGCATATGTAATTTTTTGTGGTTTACATACATGCCGTCGCAGTAACAGTTTAACTTGCATCTATGTACAGAGTGTTTCATAAAGGGAGTCATGCTTAAGCTATTTCATAAACGCATCCTGGGGACAGATAGTGAAATTGATTACATTTCTAATAGAGATTAAGGGAACTCGGTATTATGGTACTAGTAGAATTTCCACAAACTGTGGAGAATTAGGGGTGCATAGAATTATTATCCAGCAACATGAACTATAAATCTGGCATATTTTCAACATCTGCTCGGAGAGACAACATATATGTAACTGTAAGAATACAATGATTTTGGCTGACAACCACTAACCAATTGATGTACAATGTTCGGGTAAAAGATTTGTTATTTTTATCGCTTAATATCACTTACCTATCCGATCCCCGGGGTTTCGAGTTTTCACTCTTTCTACCCTGTGCTAGGTGGTAGTAGATGCATGTCTTTTTCAGACTTGTTGTATCTGTATAGAGTGTGTAAATGATGGAGGGGTTTGATGGTAAAAGTTGTTTTAGTAGGTCTTGTAGTGCAGGACATTCAATAAGGGGGTTTACTGTTTCTTCCTTTTGTCTGCTGCAGTGGTTGCAGTATGGTATATGGTCTGCGGTAATCCTTTGTAGGTGTTTGTTAAGTTGTTCATGTGGTGTTAGCAGCCTAAATATTGTGGTTTAATCTTTGTGGTGTATATTTATGCTACCGTACGGGTGTGCTTGGGACATGTCTGCACATAGCACTCTTCCTTTTAAACGAGTGGCCCAGCGATCCATCCAATGTTGTTTACAGTTGTTGCGGATAATGTGTAAGGCTGTTCTAAGGTTGGTGAAAACTCCTGGTTGGGGCATACTTGCTCTAATTATTTTCAGTTTATAAGCACTTTCATTCCCACTGATACCTATGTGCCCTGGTATCCACTGTAGTGTAGTATTGATGCCGTAGGATGTAAGTATGTTTGTAGCTTGAAGTATTTTACTTATGGTTTTTTTTCTCCTGTTGGATTCAAGTTTTCAAGGGCCCGTAGAGCAGAGAGGGAGTTTGCGAATATTACTAGGCTCTTTGGAAGTGTTGTATCATTTTTGTATTTGGTGGTGATGTATGAGAGAATTTCTGATATTGTTTTCATCTCTGTAGCATAGTTGCTGCAGACTCCCTACTATTAGCAGGTAATTATATCGATGTTTTGTTAGGGAGGACTATGAGAGAGCCATATCCTGCATTGATGGTGGGTTTGAAGAGATCTGACGCATACACTGACGCATCTATGTATACTTTGATCTAGTGCTTTGGATAGGAGTCGATAGTCTCTAATGCAATGGACTTTTTATTTTTATGGTGTTTTATCGCTTAACATTAAGGGCATCAGTCCATGGACCGATGTATCAGTAACCATCGCTTGACATTTGTGGAATGTCCTTTATTCCAGCTGCTTAAATATTTCAGCATTGCATCTGAGAAGGAGCTGTACAATATGTGAAATGAAGGGAAACTTCTGTTAAATTCAAGAATGTTTTGGAAAGACTACCAGTATTAAGCTAAAATATTTTTTCTGGTTTTTATCAGTGTTAATAAATCAAGAATGACCAATACCAGCTTAAGTTTGGATTGCTTTGCTTTCAGCAATTTGTGTGGCATATTGTCATTGTCAGATTTATATGAATGTGTGGATTGAGCTATTTTTACACACACATTTGAGGGAGGAGGATTGGAGGTAAAGCATAAACGAAAATACATGAACAAGACAAGCCGAATCATGATTCAAGATAGAAAAATTGGGCCTTTCTATGTTTTTTTTGTCTTCAGAATTCATATCTTTTAACAATATTGAGTGGTAACACTGATCTTCCTCTTATGTCTGGTACGACAGAAGTGGCGAGGCGAAATTACCTAATTTGTTCTCATTCAATAATGACTCTTGGGATCCCATTTGGTAAATGTTACTCACTTGTGTTAGGGACTTGTAAACACCGAGATCAAATCAACTATGCCATTCTATATTTATTAGTTTTTCTTGTGCAATATTTTATGACACATAGAATATCGTAGATCTAATAAAGTAATGCGTTGAAAGTAGACGGAACATTTGAAGATCTACTAATATCTGTCTGTCCAATTTCACCCATCCACCCATTTGTTCATCTGCCTGTCTAGTACCATCCATTCACACATCTGCATGTGTGGTACTACCGATCCACATATCTGTCTGTGTGGTACTGCAATACCAACATATCTGTCTGTGTGGTACTGCAAAACGAACATATCTGTCTGTGTGGCACTGTCTATACAAATATCTTCCTGTATGGTTCTGTCCATCCACACATCTGCTTGTGTGGTACTGTCCATCCACATATATACCTGTGTGGTATTGTCCATCCACATATCTACCTGAATGGTGCTGTACATCCACATATCTGCCTGTGTGGTTCTGTCCATCCACACATCTGCTTGTGTGGTACTGTCCATCCACATATATACCTGTGTGGTATTGTCCATCCACATATCTACCTGAATGGTGCTGTACATCCACATATCTGCCTGTGTGGTATTGTCCATCAACATTTCTTCTTGTGTGGTATTGTCCATCCACATATCTTCCTGTGTGGTGCTGTCCATCCACATATCTTCCTGTGTGGTATTGTCCATCCACATATCTTCCTGTCTGGTGCTGTCCAAACACATATCTTCCTGTGTGGTATTTTGTCCATCCACATATCTTCCTGTGTGGTATTGTCCATTCACATATCTACCTGTGTGGTATTGTCCATCCACATATCTTCCTGTGTGGTACTGTCCATCCACATATCTGCCTGTGTGGTATTGTCCATCAACATTTCTTCTTGTGTGGTATTGCCCATCCACATATCTTCCTGTGTGGTGCTGTCCATCCACATATCTTCCTGTGTGGTATTGTCCATCCACATATCTTCCTGTCTGGTGCTGTCCATCCACATATCTTCCTGTGTGGTATTGTCCATGCACATATCTTCCTGTCTGGTGCTGTCCAAACACATATCTTCCTGTGTGGTATTTTGTCCATTCACATATCTACCTGTGTGGTATTGTCCATCCACATATCTGCCTGTATGGTGCTGTCCATCCACATATCTACCTGTGTGGTATTGTCCATCAACATATCTTCCTGTGTGGAATTGTCCATCCACATATCTGCTTGTGTGGTACTGTCCATCCATATATCTACCTGTGTGGTATTGTCCATCCACACATCTGCTTGTGTGGTACTGTCCATCCACATATATACCTGTGTGGTATTGTCCATCCACATATCTATCTGTGTGGTACTGTCCATCCACATATATGTCGGTGTGGTACTGTCCATCTATGTATATATATGAATATTTTTGTGGAAATAGTTTTTGATAATGAATATGGCCAACTCTCACATCTTCCAAGATTTTGATGACCCCATTTTCTACTATGTCAGCTAAAACAAATGTATGATCGGCAGTTTGAACCATGTGCCCTATGTTAGAGTGTTGGCGATTCTCTAGTAAGATTAAGTTGGAACTACTACCTCGATATATAGCCGTCTGTTATAATGTTTGTAGCTAAGAGTTGGGTTATGTTATTTTTAAATGATCAGCCATGATGGTTCTCTGTAATGTAGACTCAATCTCAGACAAACTTGTAGATGATGTTAGGGGACGCACATATATTTTACAGTGTGTACCTGGTGTTATTGTTGTCCCATAGCTTTGCTTTTTGGTGATCTATACCTGCTTTAGGGTTGTTGGTAACTGTGATTTGGACGTCATTTCCAATTGACGTCACACTATCTTGACACTTCAGGCATTTAAATTTGTACTGGTTATAGCCTATTATGTTGATTTATCTCCGAGGCATCATTGTTTTCTGGAATAGGGCTACAGGTACATTTTTTATTAATGTAGTATTTTTGTGACTTCGGAGGGCTTATTTTGTACACTTGCTATCTTAAGTTGTGGAATTTGTTGGTTCTCCTTCGTGGACCTTCCACAAGGAGCAGGAAAGTGGTGATCTCTCTTACGCTGGCCTTGGTAACGGAGACGACATCTGAGTTCGTTTGCAAAATTCAGCTTGAATGATATTGTAGTATTCGTGTGAATTAGACATTCGTCTTTTTGGTAGACGATGATCTTTCATACGGACCATATGTCCTGCCCAGAGTGTCCGCGATTTGTGTGTATGCTTACAGAATTAATATTTTATCCGTACTTTCCTGTCTGGTATTTTATTCCACAAATGGATGTTAAGTATCTCGCGAAGACCGTATTCTCCCCATACGTTTGTCTCACTTGTCATGCTTCCACATCTTTTCTTCCCTCATTACCTATCTGCTATTATCCTCATTATAACCCTATTTGTCCCAATGTAAGATTTGTTTTATTGTGGTCATTTGTTTGTCCTGATGAAGGCTTTATAGTAGAAACGTCGTCTGTCTCTGTATCTCGTTGTTAAGTTGTTTTATGTTTTATTTTGGTAACACACATACCTATTTTTGTATATCTTGACATTATGGTGGAAATATGCTTACAGTAATTTTAAATCAGCATTTCGAGACATTAGTACTTTAAAAAAATTAGCTATTGGGGAATAAATTGCTCACTGACACAAAATTGTTAAAGAAAAGCATGCGCTTAATATATATCCGGAACATTCCGACACAACACATTTATTGCGAACACGATTTCTATGCTCAGAACAATATGTCTTCTAGATTAAGACGGAATACAACTATACTTGCATGTAAATATACCATTTTTTTACCTGTACTTTGTAGCATCGATTTTGTCACCAGCTTTGAACCAATCGATCTCGTCCGGTATCCTAGGTCCACCCGAGGCGTTACAGACAAGGTGTATCCTATCGCCCAAGTCAACGTACTTCTTACCAGTGATAGATATTACTGTGGATAAATTGTAGTATTTATCAATAACCAGTTTCCTTACAAAACTAGAAGAATTTGGGTTTACGGAAGATTAGCAGGAACATTTCCACAATTTCAGACGATATTATTATTATTGTGTTATAAAAAATATAATCTAAGATCAATGATGATGATGAATGTGACTCACACGACTAGTCTGAGTCACATTGAGTCTTCCACAGTATGTACAAGGAATCGCATGACCACCTGTTCCAGTATGTGTCTTAGTGTGTCTTGTTTAGACGTGCAGCCCTTGAGCGATCTGCTATCACTATCTCATTTGTCTTTATACTATTACTAATACTACTTTTAACATTTAATAACCACTGGAAAGATCAAGAGGAGAAGCGACAGGGGACGGCAAAGAGAGAAGTTGCTAGATGAACTAGTATTTATGGTACGGGAGAAGCTTGGCAATCGAGCTTATTGATAACAAAAAAGACTTGATCGCCTCCGCCATTCGGTATGGCGCTCGATTGCTTGAATCTTTCTTTTCCATGCAACGCGACTTATGTCACCCTGTTCCCATATTTCCGTATCAATGCATGTATCATGCATATCCCATTTTCATACGTTGTTGTTCCGAAGTAGAGGTCGATCTTGAGATATTTTCATATGTTTTGTACCGAAGTAGAGATCGACAATGAGATATTGTCCCAAACTGTAATTCTCCATATAATATATAACTTTGTACTCTGCCATATTCCATCCTTCTAGTGTGTCCCAGCCGTTTTAGTCTGCGCTAAATGAACATAGAAAATACTGTGGCATTATCTGTTTTTTACAATACATCAGTGTTATTGACTTTCCTGCCACCGACTTCCATGATTTTTACGTAGGCACCACATGAGAATGCTCTCCTGACGTATATAATTTGTTCATAATTCACTGCCGCAGATGAAGACGCCGAGAACACAAGTCTGAAAAGCAAGGAGTTTAGTTTTTTTAGTCAGTTTTCTATTTCCCCAGATCCTTTTTGTTAGTCTGTTCAATATTGTAGATGAATTATCAATCTTGTTGCTTATTTCTTGATGCAGGGATAATTTATTGTTGGCGACTGAGAACCCTAGATATTTAAAGTCAACAGTGCATTTACAGGGCCTGAAATTTAAGCACAGAAAAGTTACCTATCATCCACGTCGTAATAGACAACCCAGGAGGCAGTGGTTGTGGATTTAGCTGGCCCATGCCATAGAGGGTCAAGTAACCCAGAGACAATGATGAAATCGGATGTTTCAGGCCGAAAGGGAAAGATATTGCAGCAAAGCTGTAATCCTAATTACAACGCATTTAGTTTTACGGACTACATCAAGTTGATCTGCATGGGTTTCGAGAACGAACGCAGAAGAAGATGTGTACAGCGGTCAACTATTTTGAAGATAATCGAGACAAGACAAATACAATATTTCGAACAATATTAATAATGTAGTAACATTCTTGGTAAACCATAATTTATTCAGCCTCTAAGAGCAGGTGATAAGAATGTGTAGACCATAAGTTATTGAGCCTCTCCGATATAAATCTCCCTCATCTGATCACAATGCTGTATCAAGAGCAAGAAGCATCAATAAAAGTAGATGGAAACACATCAGAGTGGTTTAGCGTACAGAAAGGAGTTAGACAGGGATGCATACTATCTCCGTACCTATTTAACGTATATGGGGAAAACATAAGGAGAAATGTAAAGGAAGATATGATACCATATTTTCAACTTCTAACCATCGAATGTCAGTAGATACTATAAATCAGATACGCAGAAAATACAGTACTCTTTACAGCACACGAAGAAGGTCTAAGATAAATTTTTCTATCAACAAAGAAACACGGCGAAGCTCAAAATGTTTTTATAAATATGAAGAAAACTAAAATTATAAAATCTGATAAAGTGCAATCTCAACCAAAAATAATAATTGATACATATGAACAGGAAGACGTATCAAATTTCGATTATTTAGGTACAAACGTCAAGTAACTGCGCAGCAGAAATTAAGAGAAGGATGGCAATAGTGTTTTCGAAACTTGTCCAAATGAAAAATCTCTGGCAAGGTATCAGTAGCAAAGTAAAACAGTATGATAAGAGCATACGTACTCACTGTAGCAATATTTGGCTTTGAGGCTTGGACTCTAAATAAAACTGATAAAGAAAATTGCCGCCTCTGAATTGCTACAGAAAATTTGCATATACCATGAACAGCAAAAAAGACAAAATTTAGACATATAAACATCGGAGGTCCACATATTCTGTAAATTAGATACGCAGACAACACAATTCTATTATCATCAAATGAGAAAGACTTCCTGAATATAATAAAATCAGCAAAAAAGCTTTGGTGAACACCAAAACCTGTTTATAAATATGAAAAAAAGACGAAAATAATGACAACTGGCAAATTGAAAACAAGACCTAGAATTAATATTGATAACGATGTTTTAGAAGAAGTGACACATTTTGATTATCTAGGAACTAACATAAAAAGTGCAGGAGAATGTGCAGTCGAGATCAGGAGGAGAACAACAATAGTGAAGTCCAAATTAAAACTAATAGTTAAAAACTTTTGCGCGGTGAAAACACGAGAACTAAGATGTGTTTGTAACGTACATGTGTATTCCCATTGGCACCCTACAGCTGCGAAATATGGACAATAAATAAAACTTCAAGAAAATAGATGCTTTCGAAATGAAGTGCTATAGAAGAGAATACCATGGACAGCAAGGAAGATCAACCAAGACGTGCTAAGCAAAATCCACGTTCAGGAATGCTGGCTTTTAAACATCATATTAAGACGGAAGTTAGTTTTTTTTCGACCATGTGAAGAGACATGATGATATGGAAAGTGTGCTGTTGGAGGAAGCGATAGCAGGCAGTAGAGGCAAAGACCGACGAAGACGTCGCTGGACAAGAGATATTCAGGAATGCACGCACATGTCGCTAGAGAAGATGGAATAACTTGCCAGAGACCGCGGGGATTTCAGGAGATTCATAAGAAAGACTACGTTTTGGAAAGAGTACGTCACATCACACAATATCTGTGATGGATTAAGGTCTAAAATTACTCACACTATCGTAAACACTGGTGGTTAGGCTGGAGAAAATACATAAAACAGAATAACGATAAGAACTAGTTTTAGGATACACCAGATATACACCGATCGTTGACGAGAGATTTCTTCTAGACCTACATAGCGTAAAAGCAGAAATCGAGCAGCGAGAGTGATATAATACTTTAATGTTGGCAACAATGATCACCAGACTTTACACCAGCCTCTAGATAAAACAAAAGGAAGGAACATCAAACGATATACGGTCATGGATGGCAGAAGCAGAAAATACCATACTCCAGAGTCTGCGAGAATGAATAAGTAGGAAGAGGCTTTGAATGCATGGAAATCAACAAAGAGAGAAGGTCCGTGACCAGTGTTCTGATACAGATAGTAAAAGTGTTTTAATTAGGCTGCAACCACGGCAGAAGGATTGATACAATAAATCACACAGTAGTACTCAATGCCACAAGATATAATAATTCACACAGATGGCTCAGTAGTAAGAGAAAAAAAGTGTTGCGAATGGCCCTTCCAAAGTAACAAGAAAATGGTAGAAAAATCTGCTGCATATTCCAGAACAATATTGAACATGAGAATGGGGATAGAAGTATTAACAACAGCTTTCACGTGACTGAGGACGCAACCATTAACACTAGTAGTGTTTCTAACAGTCTCCCAGACTATGCTGTGCAAGATAGAAATATTCATGATGAGAACTGAATGGTGCACTGTTCTCAACAAAATTGAAAACATGACATAAATCTTCTGTCCAGATCATGCAAGAAGGCAACGAAAAAGACGATGAACTGGCAGGTAAAGATATAGTAGATGACAAAATAATAAGTGACCGAGCTGAGTTACTTAGAGTAGTAATGAATATGCTACAAAACAATGAAGAGGGTGCTGAAAGAGACAACATACATGTTCAGAGAATGATAGAAATGAGAGTGACCAGTGAAAGAAGTACTAAATCACTGGAAAAAAACCCAGAATAATCCACAGCCATCAACTGACTGGGACACTGAGCTTATATACTTTTAGTTGTGTGATAAAATATCAAGCTGGTCATTTATGGAAATTTCCCTTTTACAGTGATGCTGGTAACTAATCAAGAACAAAGTAAAGATCGATCATGTCGGTAATGCCTGCGTCTAAGTCAATGCAGATGTATAAAAGGAAGGAAATAAATGAAGAGGTATTCGAAAATTAGGAATGAGATTAAGAAATACTATGAGAAATAAAAGCAATGCAAACACAATATTTTCTTTCGATACAGTAAAATACACGACGCGCTGTTAAAGACCTGAAGTGAAAGTTGAAGGACATCAAGAATGAACCAAATATACAAGTGAAAGGGGAGGAAGCATGAAGATAAGGACAAATGGCAATCTGTTAGAATGTACCAGTTTAGTGATTTATTCTACCCAAAATTCTTTGCGATGAGTGCACGTGATCGGGGCTGACTGTACTTATGGTATATTGTGTACGTCTTGCCCACAATTTAAAACAACAACAACAACAACAACATAATTATGGCGATATCCTTAACATTCAGATTTAGGTTACAAAATGTGTGTTGACAATGAAGCTTCAAGAGCAGTGCATTCCCATTTGACTATCAGCATCTAAGCCAGTGTTTCCCAACGTCGGACCCACGCCCCACAGGAGGGACATTTTATTGTTCAAAGAGGGGGGGGCATTTCCAACAAGTTGTAATTATGCTTCATTTAGGGAATAATTCCATTTTGGAGTATAAAAAAAATATGTATATGTTACATGGGGGGGGGGGGGGGGGCATCAGAATCAGAATTTTAGAAAGACTTGAGTGGGACATGGTACAAAACAGATTTGGAAACACTGGTCTAAGTGAAAGGTATACACACACAAAAATTGTCTACTTGCTGTAATGAAATACCACACATTTGTATATTTAGCTTTGGTTTCTCGTTTATATTTTTAATTACACAAAGTTGTGTGTTTGTTTTCTGAATGTAGATATCTAATCAATGTTGGTTATGAGTTCTCTATACGTACAGACGTAAAATTGGGTTTGCAGTCTTATCGTTTGCAGATGTCTTTGTTTTGTTTTGTTTATTATTCCAGTGTTCCTACGGAGTATTTATTGAAACAAGAAAATCGGCCGAAAAGCACAGCAATAACATGCAATTATAACGAGGATAACAACTGTTTGTTGAGACATTCAGAGACAATGTCAATATTATAATATATAATAGTCAAGGAACTGCATAATGTGATCGCGTATTATGAGATGCGTATAAATAATTAATACAATAACAGGTGCTATTGATTCCTTGCAGGGTTGCCGTATTCATATTTTTAAGGTTAATGGCATGATATTATTTTGGCCATTGTTATTTTTATTTGGCTATGTTTTGCCTTTTTTTTTTTAAAACGTATCTACTTCCCATATTTATTTTTTAAATTTGACTACAAATTGTGTGATAGATTCTTGTGTGCATATAAACTAAATTATAAACACTGTCTATTCTACTCGTCCTATAAATGTGGAATGCAGAATACATGTTTCAAATAGGTGTTTGATAATACTTTCCTCGGAATGTCTAATATTTGTTTACAGCATTGAGATCCGATACAGAAAACAACGAGAACAGACGTTTTTATGGCAGCAAGAAGCATTAGATAATAGCAGGGGCAATAATTTAACTGCAAATTCAGTTATTAAATAAAGAAAAGTAAATGTATAATTTTACTATGTACAAAACGATAAATACTCTCATTTGCTTTTAATGTCTAGAGAAAGTTCAGACAATCAAAAGAACATTACAGGAACAAAAATTTAGCAATAACATATATTTATAATTGTACAATAAATGAATGAATGTTGATATTGGAGAGATAATACAAGTTGATAGACATCAGTAGGAACATTCAACTTGTTATTAGTAATTACACAATTTAACAAAATAGAAATTAGCTTCACACATAAACTCATATCGCCCATCACAAATGCTGTATCAGTATGCTTCAACACAAGTACACGCTTCTGTCCTCCTCGAGGGAGAAACATATAACCGAATTGAGGTCCAAAACAGGAGTCAGACAGGGATGCATGCTCGCATCACAACTGTTGAACATAGACGCAGAAAATATCATGCGAAATGTACAAGAAGACCCAAATTATAAAAGTTTCAACCCCTTAATATCGGTGGACATAAGATTCCAGAAATCAGGCGTGCAAATGACACAACCATAATATTAAGAAGCCCCAAATGTTAGAAAACACGATTATAACAGTTAAACATCATAGAGAGGGACATAATCGTTCCTCTATGCAATAAAGATAAAAAAGATACACGCCAAAAAATGAACTAACAGCTACAGTAATCACTGGCAAAGAAGAACTAAAAATGTCAGAAACTTTGAATACCTTGGGTCAACCATCAATACCACAAGGGATCGTATAGCAGAGATGAGAAGGAGATTAGCAATAACCCTGCAAAAACTCATATTGAAAAATATATGGCAAGGGGCAAACAGGAAAACAAAGTTACAATTATAAAGAAACTATATTTTACCAGTGGAAACATATTGTTGTGAGACGCGTGTAATGACATCCGCAATGGAAAAAAAATATCAGCATTCGAAATGAAATATTTTTGAATGGTCAAACGAATAACAGGGACAGAAAGACAAATCAACGCAGACGTCAGCAAAGACTTCAACATAGAAGAAGACTGGCTTCTCAAAACTATTTGTAAAAAAACGCAAGCGAACATACTTTGAACATATAAAAAGACACAGTGATTTAGACAGATTAATCATGCAGGGAAATGTTCCAGGAAAAAGAACAAGAGGCAGTCTAAATATAGGACGGACATGATACAAAAACATCCTGAACGTGGCACTGAAAGAGGCTTGCACAGAACCGAGAGATTTACTGAGTGGCAATTAAAATACGCTATCTAAATGATAAATCACATAGATACACATTAAGTTTTGGTAAATATCCAATCTACTTCTACTGTATCTGCCTAAAGTTTTTGTTTCAGCTAAATCCACTTTTGTCACTTTGGCCTCGCAGTTCATCAAAGTAGGGAAATCTGAGGTATCTGATCCGAAGTCTCTTTTTATAACAAACAAAATGCCATATGTTCCAGCCCTCTCAACCTAGATTATCCCATGGAGTAAGTAAAAAAAAGTAAAGTAACCCATAGCATTTATTAATGCCGTAGCGGTGTGAGATGTTAGAGGCTCAGCAAATGAGGGCGGTAGCCATCTCCTCTTCCTCGCAGTCTTTACTTGCCGGATTAATCCGGTACCCATTTAAGGCTGGGTCGACCTGGGAGCTGGTGCGATCTGAAAAACATTTCCGCCTCAACTGGGGAATGAACCCAGGACCACTCATATGCGAAGCCAGTGCGCTAACCACTGCCCTAACGCGGCTCCCAATACTTATCCCATGGAGTACTGATCTCCGAAGTTCTCTTATTTCGCTCGCTTAAAATGTCTGTATATGTAATTTGAAAAACAGGCCCCTATCTAGGACTTCAAGGATACCGATGACCAATATATGGATATTGAAAGAAATAGACGGATTAGTGAAAGCATGTTTGATCTCTAATATCAGATTGTTATTGGTTGGTTGGTTGCTGATCCAGCGGTCCATAAGCTCATGCTCTTTGACCCAACAGATTGTTATTCCACGGGCCTTTCTATCTCATATCTCTTTACCGCTATTTTGCTTGATTCCTTACACATAGCTGGGTCTTCATTAAGAGATTTTTGCTCAAAGAGTCAGGTCTTGCAAATAATTTCCAAGATATCAAGATTTTGTCCAAACTCCTTAAATGGGGCTATTAATGTATCTTTTAAGCGCTTTTCTGGTAACCGTTTAAATTTTTCATCATGAAAGAATTATTTTGGCAACTTAAGGTCTGACTAGCGAAATAAATGACCTGACCAGGACGAATAATACCTCAATAGAATCATGGCCATCTGTAGTATAAGACCTATTGACATATGTGAATGAAGCCTTCTTAATGACTCATTTGACTCATTCCATGATCTACACTAGTCACAATGATTATACTTTGTGTGACAGCCAATGAAAATCAAGGAAATATTCAAATGTGTCATACTAGAAGATTGAATACAGAATACTTCCGATGCCAGGGGTATGAACATTGTTGGAGTATCGCCGGAATCCTACTATTAGATATTTATTATAAGCTCTGTGGGGATAGGAGATGCGGATTTCGTTTTGGAAGGCCAAGGAAATAGGTATAAACCCCACAGCAGGTAACAGTGCAAACGGATCGCGCAGAAAGCTATAGAAACCTACTAAACTTATTTATATTGCCTAGAAAATAACTAAAGTCAAAATATTCTGTGATGATTTCTACTTCTTGAATCTTCAGTTTCTACTTTTTTCCCTTCAAACTCCTACATAACAGCAGGATGTAGTTCAGAGAATGAAATGCGTTATCAATAGTCTACAGTTAGCTGCGATATCTGCGCTTTTCGTCCTGGCACATCCAAATTCATAATTTAAGGTCACTTTAACTTTATATGGGATGGGGCAGCCAGGTCTACCTCAAAACCTACTTAGTCGTCTTTTACATGCTTGGACGGTAACATTATCGGTATTCTGTGCTCCACGTTCAGAGTAGAATATGCTCCAACATGTTCCCACAACAGGTCGAATAAAAATAGTTGAAAGTCCTCAAGTGATGCCTAAAGGCAGTCCATGGTTATCGCACAGGTTACTAGTCTTATAAGCACTGTATGTCTGTACACTGTCTGCTTTGTCCATAGATAAATGTAACTACTTTAAAACCATACATGGATGCAGAGTTGATCAAAAACTGTTAATGATTTTGTAGATTCTAATTTTCCATCAATGCGATATCGTATGTTGGTGCTATCTTCGTTAATACCCATACTTACATGGACATGACACTTTTAGAGGGATAGTAATCGCTGATGTGAAACACTTTAATTTTTGATCTATCGTTACTCATATGCTCGAATGACACTATCATTGACATATTTATCAGTCGTATACGCGTGAATTAATGTAGCGCTAATCTGTCATAGTTTACCAATTATCGATCTATTTTTCACTTTGTTTAACACCCCCATATAGGGTTACGTCCATGTTGTACGAGTGTTAAAGGGGAAAGCACCGTTATATTGATTCCCATGACCGCGCTAGTGAAAGCAGCCGATATCATAGCAGAGAATGCAGCAGTGAAGAGAATAGATACATGTCCATGCTTGTTTGATTCCGCATGAAACGGAAAAGGATTTCGCTCACTATTTTCAGAAACTCTAGTTTGTATTTTACCTTGCAGTTGCTCAATGACTATGATAAACATTTAGCAATTCACTTTGCTATAATCTTCAGCAGGTTCTGTATACTCACTCTGCTTAATGAGTTTGACATATCAACGAATTCTAGGAAACACGATGAGGCTCTTCTATCGCGTGTGCAATATGGAAAGGTGTGGGGGGGGGGGGGGGTCGTGGTGCGCTAATCCAAAGCTTTATGTGAACTTTATAACACAGAAGTTTCCTCGGCTCAGCTAATGCGATAAGTTGAGAAGAATTATCCTACTTAGGTGTTCTAAAAGTCCGATTGAAACCTCTCGTCCACTGAGGTTGAAACATGAACTATCAGCATTGTCGATTTATTTAATCAAAGGGTATGTGTGAGTGTGTGTGTGGAGAATCCATATTTCACCACTTTGTATGCAGAATTGCAATGAAATAAAAGTCTGCAACCTTTTGGTGGTATAAATGTTATCCATTTTCGATCACATGATTGTTTCAACTGCTTGGCTTCAGTACGGCAAACACTCTGGTAGAGGGGCATATGTGTACATATAACCATACTACAGACTTACAATATGTGTGCAACGCAGAAATGTACGGTATATTTTCTTAGTATAATTCAAGTCTTCGAAATTCGCCCCCCCCGACTTAAATGGTTTAAATGCCGCCCCTACTTAAATGGTTTGTTTACTAAATGCCGCCCAGACAATGTATTTTGAATTGGTGCCTTCAGATGCGGCTGCCTCTCTGCATCATAGCACGACCCTGGTGCAACGGAAGAATACAATAAAACTATGTACCAATTGTTAAGTAAATATAGAACCCAATATTAAAATATTAAAAAACAATTTTTCGTGGAACAATAAACAGAATCGGCGTTTCGACCAATATGTCTTCATCAATATAAGGGGCATACGCATACATATTAGAATTACCAAATCAAGCGGAGACTACATGACATAGTCAGCCATGTGGGAACTCACAGGTCAAGAATACAACAACAAGACGAAAAAGGCGAGAGTGACAGGATCGTGAACTGTTAAAATGTAGAGAAAATACAGCACACACGTCAAATGCAGACTGGAAAACAGAAGTATCAACAACAATAATAAAATAAACATTCCTAGGATGGATAAGTGCGAGACTGTCATATATATATGAACGCCAGATAAAATATGTGTATATGTGTAGTTGACATGTATATAATGATAAATTGTAAATAGAATGAAAGCTCTATTAGTTAGGATTCTTAATGGAAGCATGCCTATAAGCAATGTTAACATTGTTCAAAGAAGACTAATGTGTTATACATTTATTTTATGAAAGCAAAGGGGGAGGAGGAGGAGGGAAATTTAAGAACGTGTTATTGATCTAACATCAGTGGTTCTCAAGGTGGGATATATAGTTCCACGGGAAGGGGCATAACGAATTGCAGAGGAGGGGCCACGATGAAATTTTAAAAAATGGTGGGAGGGCACAGACTCGTCTACAGAAAGGTAAATATTTGAACGATGAATAACAAGAAGAATATCTGAAAAACCTGTAAAAACTCTTGATGCTTCATACAGAAAGTAATAGCCTTTCTTTGGCACAGGGGATCGTGGAAGAGAAAATATTTAAAAAAAAACTAGGTAAGGGGAAAAATTGAGAACCGCTGATATTTAAGAAGTAGCTAGTGTGAAATAGATATGATAATGAGAAGATGAAACTAGTCTGAAATAAATATGATTATGAGATGTGACTAGTTTCTGACTGGTTCTATTACGTACAACATCCACTTGAGTCTGCGATGCCGCACACGCTGACTGGGACGTTGGAGATACTGTTCTCGTGTCCAGGTGGTCCATGTCTGGAGAGCTGGTTTGAATCTGAAAATCCAAGGTGTGTCCAGGGTTATGGAGAATCAGATAAAATATTGCTGTTCAGTTACAAAATATAATTATTCAGTTGATGAAAAACGACAAATGTATTTTCAAGCAGAATAAAATAGAGATAATGATAGATGCCCGTTTAATAAAATTAGAAGCCGGAAGTAGACGGGATTTGAACCAGGTCCATTCAGCAAGCACCTAGTCATCTCGGAACTTGAGTTAACACGTTTTTCGAATTTAAAAATACCCAATTTCTAAAAAGATTTTCTAGTCAAGACTTTCATAGTGTATATAGTGGAATCCCTCTATAGCGCATTCTTTTATAACAAATTTCCCTGTATAACAGCACTTTAAAACATTTCCTAATTATATTTAGTTTATCTTATTTATACTGTATGTTGCGAATCTCTTTTGTTACGCATATTTTGTTGGTCCGGACCAAGTTGTTATAACGGGATTCCACTGTATATTCAAATTATTAGGAATTATAAATGAAGTTACAGTCGATTGATTTTTTTCTATAACTCATTGATTCTTCTTATTTATATTTTTGATTTACGTTTTTATCAAAGAGACTTTGTTGAATACGTGATATTCATCGTAATGATGATTTAAGTCTTCTATTTAAGTCAGGGTTCGTGGAACATTGTCATCTATTAACTTAAATTACGGATATTTGTTTGCATAAATACGGTAATTTTGCTGTTAAAAGGGGGAAAACATGTCCACTTTTCGATTCAATCTGGTCGTTTACGAACACCTCACAGCACAAAGTAAACGTGTCAGCAAAATAATTGTATAATAAATAATTATTATATTAATTTTGTATAGCAGAAGAAAAAAATATTTGCTTCTCATTTGATATAAAATATTATAGTTGTGGTTTTTTGTCTACATTATTCCCAATATTTAAGTTATTACCCATTTTAGGTATTTTATCCTGGTTTCCCAACAACTGACCCAAGTCAGTGTTTCTCAACCGCCAGGCCAAGCAATTTCCCGGGCTACTCCAACATATCTACAGGCAATGAGAGCTTCTTTTTTGATTGGTAGTATTTTCTATGAGTATGCAGAATTTGGATTCGGCCCAGTTACTGGACGCATTGGTCTTACAAAGTTTAGAATCACTGACCTGAATGATGCATCAGAAGTTAGTCGTGTATGTGTTCACAGGGGGCACCGATGACGTTATATTTTGTATGTGTGCGCAGGGGGCACCGATGACGTTATGTCATGTATATGTGCACAGGTGAGACTGATGACGTTATGTCGGAGATATCTCTACTACTTTGCTTTCTCTTGTTATTAGTTCAATCTCAAACTTCTACAAATTAGCTGGATGTTGTCAGGAGACTCAATTTCTACAAATGAGCTGGACGTAGTTCGGAGACTCTCAAACTTCTACAAAAGGGTGGATGTATTCCGGAGACTCTCAAACTTCTACAAATGAGCTGGACATAGTCCGGAGACTCTCAAAAACTTCTACAAATGAGCTGGACATAGTCCGGAGACTCTCAAACTTCTACAAATGAGCTGGACCTAGTCCGGAGACTCTCAAACTTCTACAAATGAGCTGGACCTAGTCCGGAGACTCTCAAACTTCTACAAAAGGGTGGATGTAGTCCGGAGACTCAAACTTCTACAAATGAGCTGGACATAGTCCGGAGAACGCAGTACGTTATGTTATGATTTACACGATATTTGAGTCTTTTCTAACCGACATATCCGACTTAATTTGACCCTGTATGGGATTAGATAGCCAACTGCACCTCATAACCTTCTTAGTTCACTCTTATGACATTTATGAACGGTTAACACTGTAACTATTTCGCTCCCCTTCTTGGCCTCCGCCAAGACTACTTTGTCCAGGTACCATAGAAAAATATCACGAGACTGTTAATGTACGATAGAAATAACAAAAACAATTCTGGATGGAAATATTTAAAATAAATATACATATCACTATTTAGTGACTTCCTGTCAATGTTTTCATGGGGCTCGAAAGGGGAGCACATAATCGCAACACTGCCTTTCATGTATATTGTAATAGGCGGGTTATGGGGTAGGGTTGGTTGTGTCAACCCAAATAAGGTTAAAGTGACTCAGAAGCCATGCTGTAGTCGGATGTTCCAGGTCGAAATGCACAAATATAGCAGCAGATCTGTAAATCATGACACAACGTATTTCGTTCTCCAGATCACATTCTACTAACCTGCAGGAGTTTGAGAAAGAACACAGAATACGAAGTGATTTCGCATGCTGAAATTTTGTTATGCTCATACGACCGCAGCTAACTATCGTCAAGTGTTTATCGTGATTGACAGGGAAATTTCTCACCATATTTAGGCTTTAATTCCCAAAATTTATCCTACCCTCCCAACAGAAAATCAACGGAAGTATCCAAAATATATCTCTATAAACGGATAGGTAATATTGAAAATTCGAGAAGCAAAATATAGAAATAATTGGATCTAAGAATAGAGGAATGTGTAAGTTGAACCGTATATGGATGCATAGAATGTATACTTTGAACTGTACTTGGATGTATAAAATGTAGAGTAGAGTAGCAAGCAATTTAGATATAATTCTTTAAGAATACCAGATAATTATAGGAAACTGATAGGTTAGTTAGTTAGTCGTCGGATCATCATCACTGCAAACTGGATACGTCCATAGTTGCTTCGATCTCTCCCTGAGTGTATCCGCCATTACATATCTGCTGATAGTACAGTCCTCTTCTGGTTGACCTTCATTCTTCTACGCCCTCCATAAAATTCACTTCTAGCAACACCGCATTTCAAACCCTGATCTTTAATTCCTGGCCATCGAGAAAGAATCATCATTCACATTAGTCTCACTCTCGCGTGCTATATCTCTTATGGATTTCAAAACGTCAGTTAGATCCATTGTCCCATCGCCCCTTCCCACAATCGCGCAAGACGCCAGCTGATCTGCTCTTTCATTACCTCGAACACCCACATGTCCCGGCACAAAAATAAATGTATCTACTTTCAACCTTGCCTTTCTCAAATCTGCTCTTGAACGAGACCCACTTGTACCTTCCTAATCATACTCATAGAGTATGATTAGGAACAAGATACATACCTGTGTTGCCTTCTATATGCCTACCCACTCAAATGCCTTAGTTACCGCTAGTCTCCAAGGTCATTCTACTTGTAGTCACAACAAAGACCCGACTCTCCTCCCTGATCGTTTTACCTGCGAACTGAGCTGTGAAGGTCCAAGCACTGCGAATATGTCTAATCACAGATCATCAGTGTATATAATGACATCTACCCGATTTCATTCTTTTTCTTCTTCTTTCGTTCACTTGAAACATGTCTATATCTGTTATTCTGTCTCGTGAATAAAACTCAATGTGTTTTACAGTTTACGTATTGGCCTTAGAGCTTTGATTCCAGTGTTGTTTCCTCTGGCCAAAATGTTTGCTTCAGCATTTCATACTCAGAACACTCTTGAAGTATGTTTGGCACTCTGTGCTACCTGTCCACATGTACACATGGCCGTGTTGCCAATCTTAAATTTTGTGTACATGGGACGGCAGAGTTGGTTATGTCCCGCTCTGAAGCGTAGAATTACAACTTTTTCTGATCTGTTCATAATGTGATAGTCATCTTGTGTTGGTGTTTGTGGTTTTCTTATTGACTTGATCAACTGTTTTTTTATGATGGTAGGTGATTGGTGCATCTTGTTTGTCTTCGGCAGCACTTTCCTTAGCCAGTTGGTCTGCTTTTTCATTTCATGGTATTCCACAGTGAGAGGGTATCCACGGCATGGTTACCCTATACTGGCAAGACAGTTGATTAAGTAGTTTTTGTTCTGTTAGTTTTCCAGACTGGAAAGCATTCTCACTGACCAAAGCATGTACCTCTTGCTCCACAGCCGTGGACACCATTCTGTGCATTACCTGTTAAGTGTTATTACTACTATCAAACAAGTTTCGAAATCTGTGGGCAGACATATCCACAGATATGATAAGAAATAGATATATAATACAAGTGCATGTCAGCGGGAAGGGAGGAAACTGAAATATAGTGCAAGTTCAGTATAAATGAAGTCAACTGAAATATAGAGGAATATTATAACATACTGTTATTTACACTTTTTGTAATGATTATTATAATTATAGTGATCATTTCGTGTCCTTGTTTATATAAAAGTGTTTTTTTACTCTAAATGAATACACCAACTGTGTAACTATGATGTTTCTGCTTTCTCAGATCATTTCCTTATTTAATTGGAGCAGCTTTTATCATGAAAATCCCGTATAATGCAAGCACTGGTATTTTCTTCCCGCTGGCTGTCACAACAATGATACAAATGTGATGAAAAACAGATAATTTTATTTTGTGGAACTGACGAATAAAATAAAAAAAACCCAGAGTTTTGACAACATACATATTAGCATCTTTTGTTATTATACCTGAAATGTCCTTTTATTAAGAATAGCTGACACATATATAACATATTAGTATTGACCTTATTTACACAAAACATTCAACACAAAGAATTTACATAAAACACTCACCACTCAGAATTTACAAACATTCAACACTCAGAATTTACAAACATTCAACACTCAGAATTTACAAACATTCAACACTCAGAATTTACAAACATTCAACACTCAGAATTTACAAACATTCAACCAATTAAATATTTAATTAATGAACAAGATAAAGCATATTGACTAGAGTCAAATTCGTTGTCAAGGTGACATGATTACCTGAACCACGTCTTTAGATTTTATTGTAAAAAAGCTCTGGTATAACCAAATTGGACTTTGGTTCGTGGTTGGAAAGGGTCCACATCACCACCTCGAGAGGTATAAAATGAATGACCAAGCTACAACATAAACCTATCATACGCCTATCATAAACAACATAAACCTATAATACGCCTGTGTGTATGTGGATAGATTCATATGTATTCATGGATATAAATATATATTGGTATGCATATATTTATACTGGTAGGGGTATAGATGTATGTTTGCATATCCACACACACACACACGCAAATATGGGAGTGGATGAACTGGGAATATTTTTTTTAAATTCCACATCACGTGGGCCTCATACTCAGGATGAGTAACAACACAACGTGCTAACCTACCACCAACGTTTTACCCTACACTCAACATGTTAACATACACTTAACGTGTTAGCCTACACTCAATATTTGTTTACCAACACTCAACATGTTAACGAACACTAAATATGTTAACATACATTCAATATTTTTTTACCAACACTCAACATGTTAACCTACACTTAATGTGTTAGCCTACACTCAACGTGTTACCATACACTAAATGTGTTAACCTACACTCAAGATAGTAACCTTCACTCAATTTGTTAACCTAAACTGAATGTGTTAACATTCACTTAATGTGTTAACCTACACTCAACGTGTTACCATACACTAAATGTCTTAACCTAAACTCAACATTTTAACCCACAGTCAACGTGTTAACCCTACGCTCAAGGTGTTAGCCTACACTCAGTATGTTAACCTACACTCAATGTGCTAAGCTACACTCTACGCGTTAACCTGCAATCAACGTAAAAAAAGTCCTTTTTAGGATTAGGACTAGAACTCACCCCCCCCCCACACAATGGAAAAAAGAAATTATGTCCATTTCATAATTTTCAGACCAGACTCCAGGTGCGATTAACAAGTCCTCTACTGGACAACCCATATACGTCTGATATAACCAAAAGGACTAGCACCCAACGTTAAAAAGGCGTTGAAAAGGATATGTCTTTGACAACCAAGACGAACCTACCAGTCAGAAAAGAGCAGAATATCAAATAATAAATGACTGTCTTGATCATCTTAGTTTATATGGTATTCTACTCAGAAGAAATATATATATATATATATATCTGAGTTAATGAGCAGTTAGGATATCGGTTATCTACAGATCGATGGTTCTCAACCTCTGTTTGCATGTGGTCACGTCTGGAGCAATTATATTTTTCTGTGACGCCTCTTGAGTCTATAAAATTTTATAGACTTTCTACAAGGCTCAATGCGTATTACTGTACACTATATTAAGTATTGTTAAAATAATTATCTCTCCGTGCTTACCAGATGGGTTTGTGAGCTCCTAACGCTTGAAAGTTAAGTGGCTGTCGCCTCTACTCCAAATTAAAAAATTTCTTTGTGACCTACACCATGTAAATCTCTCTAACACCAGGTGGTATTACTGCCCACATTGAGAACCACTGCTTTAGATTACATGAATTAAGCCACGGATCTCTTGATAGAAGAGTACGCATCATGTTCCGTCACGACAACCGTTTATTAGATGAAACAGATATTACTAGGAGTTCTCTTACGGTAACTACATTGCTAGATATGCTGGTGAAACTTGAAAAAAATCTTCTTTCGGCATGACAAATACCGTAGGAAATACCTTATATCTAGAGATCCAGAATTAAACTCACACACAGAAGCGATTTAAGTGGAGAACATTAATACGACACAATCATCTAAACCAGTGGTTCTAAATATTTTTTCGCCCGCTACCACCCATAAGACTTTAGAACAATTTTCTTCTGTGCTCCTCCCATTTTTGAAACAAAAATTTAATTTAAAAAAAAACAAGTTGAATCTGATTAAATATCGTTCAAATAGTTACCCCCTTAGACGAGTCTGTGGCCCCTCAAATTTAAATAATTTCTTCGTGTGCTTCTTCTCTCTGGAAATCGTGTGGCCCCCTCAAGAACCATATGGCCGACACTGAGAACGACTGCTATCAGCAAGCACACACTGGCGTACTTACATACATAAGTACTGTATACACTAAATAATATCATGGGAATAGGGTCATAACCTTTCAGCGTAATGCATGCTCGATATTCTAGCTAACATACCATGGAGAAAACGTCTAATGCATGCTCAATATTCTAGCTAACATGCCATGGAGAAAACGTCTAATGCATGCTCGATATTCTAGCTAACATACCATGGAGAAAACGTCTAATGCATGCTCGATATTCTAGCTAACATGCCATGGAGAAAACGTCTAATGCATGCTCGATATTCTAGCTAACATACCATGGAGAAAACGTCTAATGCATGCTCGATATTCTAGCTAACATGCCATGGAGAAAACGTCTAATGCATGCTCGATATTCTAGCTAACATACCATGGAGAAAACGTCTAATGCATGCTCGATATTCTAGCTAACATACCATGGAGAAAACGTCTAATGCATGCTCGATATTCTAGCTAACATGCCATGGAGAAAACTTTGCAGAATATACAACGTCACATAAATCTATGACACACACAACATATGATTTCACATAAAACACAAAATGAAAAGGTATACAACAATTTTTCCAAAATGAAAAATAAAGTACATCTCTATACACCTTACTAAACAATAATAGAACATGCTTATTACAGTTTGGGAACTATTATTATTATAGAAGTCATAAATACATTCTAATAAATTTTAGAACCTTTATAATTACAGAAAATCATGAATGCATTTGTAATAAATTTTCTTCTGTAAGATGTTTATTGTTGGATATCATGAAATTAAATCTAACGTATTTTTTTTTACATGTTCCGATGTTCCTATATAAGCTATAATATAGACTCACGTTCGTAGTTCACGAGTCGTGTATTACTCCTAAGAGACGAATTTCATACACACATGCTATTTTTTTTTAAAATGCGTTTGTTTGCTACAACAATATCCAACCTTCAGACAAGTACTAACTGGCACAAAATATTCATTGACAGTCAATAATAAAACAGTATTTTGTTTGATCCACAAGAATGACAAGTTATATTGATTGGTTAAGTAAAATATACCTCTTATTGTGAGGTATGCTTCTTTTAACCGCGGAAATATAGTTCAGTTTTGACATATCAGATATTTTATCCAAAAACATAGTGGATATCATGGTTCAGGTAATCCTGTCAAAAGGGCTCCAGAGTTAAGTATAGCGTAAATATAAGAAATAGAGCTGTTTTAACATTTTGGACACCCTCCCATAGGAAATGTATAAAAGATATAATAGCTCTATTGCTTGTAATTCGTGGAGATAAACAACGAAGGCCTTGCGGTGCCTATGTATAGCTTTATTTCATACCAGAAGACTCCAACTCTCAGTGGTGCTCAGTACTTTCAGAGGAAGTCACATACTTGGAAAGAGAAAGGCTAACACACAACTAGACAGATGAAATGTTAGGGCTTCCAGAGACGAAAAACCTCAATATTTGATTATGATATCTACTAGGAGTTTACTGTTGCTTGGTAGGTGGTCTAGCGAACCACTGGTCAGACTGTTAAACACCCGAAGCAACACTTAAGGTGATGTTTTACAAGTTCATGTCATGTTAAAAATATGTAAGATGCACCAATTGTTTTCAATAACAGTGCGCGGAATATAGCGCATACTTTTATTTTAAAAAATCCTTATTTAAGAACACTTTTCAAAACTTCCATTTATATGTATAATTTTAAACTATATATAGCGAATCTTTGTTATTACATACATATATCCTTGGTCCGGACTAAATTGTTATTATGAGGTTTGATTGTACAATACTTCAAATCAACGAACAACGAACTACATTATTGTTTCTATTGCAAAAAAAGGTGATATAACCAAATTGTACTAAATGTCCGCTGTTGAAAAGAGTGCGACAACGATACGTTTACAATAAGAAAGTTAATTTAAAAAGTACATTTTATGGTGATGTACGCTATTTTCTTTTCAACGTTAGTCTAATTCAGTGAACTCCAAAACATTTTTGCCCCGTAGACCACTTGCCGATTTTTTTTTATATATATAAAACATTCTGTCAGCAAAATATTGAATTTTCCGAAACATATTAACTTTAAATGTGTTTTTCACAACTGACAAAGTGCTGCTCACTTTGATGGTTTATTTTTTGTAGAGTAAAATAAAAAGTAAAGTATCCCATAGCATTTATTAATGCCGTAGGGGTGTGAGATGTTAGCGATCTCACATTTCACAGGCTCTGCAAATGAGGGCGGTAGCCATCTCCTCTCCCTCGCAGTCTTTACTTCCCGGATTAATCCGGTACCCATTTAAGGCTGGGTCGACCTGGGAGCCGTTGCGATCTGAAAACATTTCCGCCTCAGCTGGGGAATGAACCCAGGACCACTCATATGCGAAGCCATTGCGCTAACGCGGCTCCCAACTTTTGTAGAGTGGACAATTGTGAAAAAGAAGAACACGTACAAAGTTTATTTGGCCTTTATTGAAAAGACACATAATTCCAAGTAAATATTTGGATTTGGAACAAAACAAATCAGAACCTAGTAGAATACTTATTTATAATTAATACACAAATACTGCTGTTGATGAAAGGGATGGACCTGATGCTCTGATATCAATTGTCCAATATTTGGCTTCAAATTAATGACATATAGTCTTAAATCGTCACATACAATGATTTGCAATCGATGCATCTTTTTTTTCAGAAGAAGATTGGTTTTGCGATGTAAGAAGATTGGCTAGAATTAAAACGTGAAAAAACTTCAACATGAACATAGCACACCACGAAACAGATTGGTAATTAAACAAGTATATGAAATATAACAAATATATATATATATAAGTAATTTCTATGTCTATTATATCTATTATAAGTATTATGTACACACTATCTGTATGAGGTGTAATAAGACATTTACGAAACGCCTCAATGTTGATGATCACCTGCCTAAATGGGGTCCGTCCATGTGATCACCATTTAGATCCCGTTAAAACCCCAATTTTTCCCCTCGCTGGCATGAACCCTCTGCAAGTCGAAATCAACACGTGAAGCCCATAAAAACCACTTAGGGAACCACTAGTTATAGTTATAATGGGTTATATTAGAGATAACACAAGAGATAAAAGAAAATCTTCCGGAAACACCCCTATTGATTGGTTATATAGATCTTTTTACCTATAAAAATAATTGAGGTTGTGGTTCAGTGAATTTTAAACAGCAAAGATTGTTTTCTACCATTATATAGATACACCAATATTTGGTATTGTAAATTGATAGCACAACCTAATGGCACTTGTTGCTGAGGTAGCGCAATAGTTAACGAGCTGATGGGTTCTCTAGGTAGCAATGTTCGAGCCATCATAAAATGTACATGAGTGCATAGTTATTCGTACATGAGTGCATAGTTATTAATGTATTGTTGACGGTCGTTCTCAAACTTCCACCGGATCTCTCTTGTAGCAGAAGAATGGTATTATTAGATTTCCAGCAGAATGTAGTTAAGATGACGGAAATTCATTTTGTCGCCGTTTTATTTGCTCAAATGGCCCGATACATCCGATTTTGATAGTGTTGTGAATGTTGATAAAAAAAAACAACAACAGAATGACACTCGCATCATATCATCCTAATAATGGCGTTGAAAATATAAAAATATAGGCCTAACATCGTATATCACATATTTTTCAGTGCTAGGACACAGGTAGTTGACTTATATTTCTCAGTGCTATGAAACAGGTGGTTGGCTTATATTTCTCAGTGCTATGACACAGGTAGTTGACTTATATTTCTCAGTGCTATGACACAGGTAGTTGACTTATATTTTATTTTATAAATATATCATTTTGCTCAAAAACTGTACAATATCCTTATAGTTAAACGACACTAAACTGATATGTATTGTTTAAAGACTGTTTCTCATTCAGGACTGAACGGGTAACTTGTTTTCTAGAAGTGTGACCATCTAAAAATTAAAACGGAAATCAATTCATCCATGCAGCCAAAAAAGACGATGCCACTCACAAATTTGGAAAAAAATGAACAATCATTTTAAAACTCAGAATAAGCCACAATAGACCCAAATAATACACGTATGAATAGAATTAGCGACACCGATATGTGCCTCTGTAGAAGATCTGCAGAAAATACAGGAAGTTTTTGCAGAACTACCGACTGTACCACAACACAAGAATCAAATTGTGACAATCTTAAAATGCTTCGATGGATAAGCTATTATACGGCTCTGTATCGGGGATGTTGATAATAGTACAGTTCGATGAATAAATCCATAATTGAAGAAATTATACATTCTTGCTGCAGGTGACAATGACTACTTGCTTCCAGAATTTTCACAAAATGCAATTTTGTAACATATTGAACGCATCAATATGCACTTATTAATAGTGTGTTGCATTGTCACTGGGTGATGATTTCCTGGTGAGAGAAATCCGTCTCCCAGCCAATTAGTTTATATTCGTTATGGTTTTGTGTTCTTAATTGTTTTTGTTGTCTTGATAAAGGTCGCAGTTGGACCGACACGTTGACAATTGTATTTGTTCTTTGTTTTATTGTTATTTTCTATATTTTATTTTTTTATATTGACCATTTTCTACAGCAACCTTCCTACCTTATTTGTATTTACCGCAATTTTGCAACATGTGACATCACTGGAAATTGAACTCAACCAATATTTTTTCTGAACTCAGTAATAAGGATTTGCAGTTAGTATGAAATCCATACAAATTTTCAGTTGAAAAAGCTCCTCAAGATTGTCAAGATGAATTTCTGGATCTGAAGTTTCATTCCAGAGCTAGACATATGTTTCATGAGAAACCAATTTCTAAATTTTGTATCTTGATTTCTACCCAAACGTGGCAGTAGAGTTATTCATGCAATGCCTCCATTTATATAAACATATCTATATGTGGTTGGATTTCATATATGAAATATGAAATCTGGTGCAAGTAAAGTGAAAGATCGGAGTATATTTTATGCTGATAATAGCAGTTCTGTGCCCTTTCAAGCCCTCATCTAAGAATCGGCATGGAACAAACAATTCTAATTGTGTCTTTGAGTGAAATCTTGATCTGTTATGAATTACAATAACCAGGGATTCTATTGAACTGTTTGCGGAATTTCGTAATTAATTTTTTTAATAACATGTTATGCATATTTTTAAAAATACTTTATTCCAAGAATATCCATTAAATTTTTTTGTTACTTTTAAATTTGCAAAGTTCCACTAAAACAAATTCAAGTTAATGTCAGTTCAAATAACTATTAAATTCATTAACCAAATTCAAGTAACTATTACAATATACATTCAATTATATTGTTACAATACATACAAAAAAAGACTTTCAATTGTATATACATTTTAGAGGAGGAAATGGCAGTTTTCATATGATCAAACGGAGGAATGAGATCGAAAAGTTTGAGAACTACTGTTCTAAGAAATATCAAAATATGGAGAAATGTACTGGTGTATTTTTGATATTACACAATATTGAAGTATTTAAAGTACTTTGTTTATCTGCAGAACAACTGGGAAACTAAGAAATTCGAACCCTAGGAAATCTTTTCCTTTATGAACTCGATAACATTGGCGTATATTATGAATAATAATAATAATAATAATAATAATAATAAAAAATAATAATAATAAATAATAATAAATAATAATAATAATAATAATAATAAATAATAATAATAATAACTATAAAAATAACAATAACAACTCCACAAATAATAATAACAATAGTGATACTATTAATAGCAATAACAATAACGATAACAATAAACGACAACAACACCAATAATAATAATAATAATAAAAGTATATCTTATACAGGGCACTGTTTATCAACTGTTGATAAACTGTTGATTTTTAAATGCATTTTAATGCACTACACCTGCATTCAGTAACGAACCCTCATGTTTGTTGTGGTGTGCACATTTTGCTAGTTTCTGCAAAGCTTAGCCTCACAATCCAAAACATCCAGTTTCAACGAAAATATGTTCCCAGGGAGGAATGATTCTTGAATTTCAAATAAAGCGAAATTTAGATTAGATTCGATGAAATATAGTATCTGATGATGATGATCTTCCTCCTTCGCAAGCGAAGATGAGCATTGTATGAAAAACAAATGAATGCGATGGAAAAAAACAACTATTAACAATAAACTGGCAATTGTCTAATTTGGCTGTGAACCTGCAGATGTCCGATTCGTGCACGGAAAGTTCTATTGCAGTGCATGCAGGAGTGCTGAAGGTTAAGGGTAGGAGAGTCTTCGGATCTGTCCTTTCGCTTCTTGCGCTTGTGGATTGCCTGCAGTGTTCTTTCATTTTCATATATCATGATGCCAGCAGTGATCTGAGTGTGCCACGCTGAGCAGTCAAGTGCTGTAGTTTCCCAGGTGCTTGGATCGATGCAGCAGTGCTTGAGAGAGTTTTCTAGGTGATCCTTGAAGCGCTTTTTATGCCCTCCGCCTGAACGTTTACCTTCGCACAGCTCCCCATAGAATAATCTCTTTGGAAGGCGTTTGTCTGACATACGGACGATGTGGCCAGTCCAGCGAAGTTGGGACCTAGTCACCATGGCATGGATGTTTAGCATACGGGACTTCTGACGGATTTCCGCGTCTGGTACTCGATCCTGCCAACGTACTCCCATAAGGTTTCGTAGGCACCGAAGGTGAAAAGAGTTAAGCTGTCGAGCGTGTCTCGCATAGACAGTCCAGCAAGACGCAGCATAAAGCAGTGTTGGATATAGTATCTGTACATCTACTGTACTACATGTGATTTAGATCTTTTCTAAATCTATATCTATCTATAAACCCGTAACCCGCAAGGGTCGTAGGGGTACCACATTGGATGCTTCAGCACACAGAGACCTACAGCGATGTATATCCTCAACAATGCGGATGAGTGAGGAAAAATTTTGTTCTGTCCATTTCTTGGTGTTGTCAGTCCATCTCTTTATATGCCTTCCTCTGTTTCTTCTCTCCCCTCCCTTTGCGACAGTTCTCTACAGTATTGTTTTTGACAAGGAATCATGTCTACATACATGTCCGAACCATGCTAGTTTTCGTCGTTTCACTATTGAAAGAAATGGTTCTTATACGCCTGCATACATCTCTAGTTATTTCTAACGTACAAATTTGTCTTACGCTCTCTATGGGAAATTCGTAGAATTCGTCTGTAGAATTTATACTCGAAAGCCTGTAATCGTTTCTCCATGCCCGCAGTGAGTGTCCACTCTCACAACCATATAATACAACAGAAAGCACCAGTGACTTATACAGTTTGAATTTCACCACAACTCTGATGTTTCCACATCACTGCTAGCCTTGAAATAGACGCTAAAGCCAACTGCAGCCTTTTGTATAATTTTGCTTTGCATTTTCCATCCCTGCATGTACTGGATCCGAGGTATTTGAAAGTATTCACCTGCTCGAGGTTATGCCCATTCATCATGATGTTGGTCTGTTCTTCTGTGTCTCTGCTGTTAACCAAGATCTTGCTCCTTTCTGTGTTGATTTCCACTACGTACTTGCTAGTAACGTTTTTCCAACTTTGCTACTAACTCACCATTGTAATTTTTGTTCTGACCCAGCTCTAAGATTAATATCATCAGCGAAACGTAAATTGCAATTAATGCGACCTCCGATCCATATAGACATGTTGTAATCATGTAGTGTCTCCTGCATGATGTGATCTAGGTATATGTTAAAAAGTACTGGGGACATTATGCATCCTTGCCGACCTCCGACATTTGTTAAAAAAAAACAACTCTCCAATTGTTTTGTTCGAGACATCACTATTTGTATTTTTGTACAGTGATTCAATAATGTCTATGATTGTGGTGTCAAAATTAAATTGGCTCAGTGTGTGCCACAGACCAGCATACAAAACACGGCCAAATGCCTCTGTAAAATCAATGAAATTGTGGTATAGTTGGTGCTGAATATATTTTTCAATTAATGTTCGAATGTTAAATTTTTTTTCAACAGTGCTTCTGTTATTCTGAAGCTAGCTTTTTCTTCTGTAATTATTTCTTCCGACTTACGCTTTATTCTGTTCAGTAGTATTTTGAGCACCACTTTACTAGGGTGCGTTATAAGGCTAACGGTTCTGTAATTTGTAGACACTTGCAAATTTCCTTTCATGGGAATGGGTATTATTAGTGAGTGAGTCCATTCAAAGGACCATTGTTTTGTGCTTCATGCATTCTGGTAGATTTTGGTCATAGTAGTTGCCACATTCATTATTCCCCCGTATTTCAAGAATCTCTAAATATACACATACATGCATCAAGCGGGAATATAGACGTCAGAGGAGCTGAAACTGAAACCGATAACATATTTTGTTATGGAATCTGGAGTCTCAGTCAATGTAAAGAAACTATGAATGAGAAAAATACGCAAAAGAAGACAGCAAAATATATAGAGAAATTGAGATGAAGTTCTAAATATCAAATCAATTGTCACCGATGCTTAAAAACGCAGAGATCAACATGGCTAACAAACGAAGCCATAGAATAAACACCATCTTTATACCAGCGTTATGTTACCAGTACCAGACAGCGTTATGTTACCAGTACCCTGACAAAAACACTCACGAGAAAGATTAGAACATGTGACATGAGATGCCTAAAAAAGGCTTTAAAAACACCAGAAGAGACCGAATGAGAAATGAAAACATCAGAAAGATAATGTACACAATACCATGCAGATATAGAGAGACAACAGATCAACTGGTTCGTCCACCTTATGTAAATGGAACCATCAGTCAGCCATCCAGGCATATAACAGCAGAAAGAATGGCTACGCGGCGAGAGGAAGACCAAGAACATGATTGGAAAATTCAATCAGAGAGATTGTTAAAAATTATTTCCTATAACCAGGACAGGCGCAACAAAGATAGCCAAAAACAGAAAACTTCAACTCAACACGACACCTCACAGCATTTGTGAAAAAGACAATAGATAGATTTTTAAAAATATGCACTAAACAGCAGTAACAAAACTACAAGAAAACAAATTTACTTAAAATAATTTAAAACATTAATAGTGCATAATAAATAAATTACCAAGATACAAATATACATAATGTAAAAAAAAACAAAAACATCACACACAGTTTCCAGTTCTATCAGTCTTCTATCAGTAGAACAATGACATTACTAGACATAAGGTGCAGAGTAGAAATTGATTGGTTGTCAGATAATTATTTTATCAATATTTTTATGTTAACGCTCTCACTACAGTAAAACATTCTGTGGAAAGAAATATCAGAGAACTGGATGTAGAAGAGTAATGAATGACAGTACGTTGTTTATCTCAGCGGTTTTTGTGTGGTGACGCCAAGATAAATTATTGGTTTTATACATAAAAAGTACATTTACAAGGAGGTTCAAATATATTTTACTATGTTTAAATTGACGTAAAAATAACCGTGCGTATAATATAGAAATAGAGAAATAGAGAGATAGAGAAATATGAGTAGCCTGTCTTCTTCTATGTGCGGGTTTGAACGTCTGCGTTGAGAATGTATGCGTATAATAGAGCAAAGAATAGTAACACCGCTTAACTTTCATGTATGTCGTAAGAGGTGACTAAGGAAGTTATGGGGTATAGTTGGCCGGCCAATCCCATATAGGGTCAGAGTGATCCAGAAGCCATTTTGAATGCGTCAGATGCGTCCGTCCGAAAGAGGCAGATATCGCAGCTAAGCTACAAACCATGAAACAACGTATTCCGCTCTGAGAAACACATCCTGATAATCTGCAGGAGATTGAGAACGGATATAATAATAATAATAATAACAATAATAATAATAATAATAATAATAATAATAATAATAATAATAATAATAATAATAATAATAATAATAAATAATAATAATAATAATAATAATAATAATAATAATAATAATAATAATAATAATAATAATCAGGAGACAGAAAGAATCTATAAATACCATCCACTCATAGCGATACCGACCGTTTCCAATCTTTCATTTAATGGACTGAAAATCAGACAAGCTAACTGCTCTAGTTAATGAAGACTCAGAGAATCATTGAAAGGTTGCAGTCACTGTCTCGAATTCCATCATCTCACTAGGAGTAATTGTCCTCCATGTAGCCTACTGCTGCGTTTAACAAAAGCGCCAACAGAAAAAAAACCACATTTCTTACATTAATAGTTCGTCCTGATATAACCATAATAAACTGTGATCGATCCTATATTGAAAATTTATGTGATGTGGCTGATATAAGCTTTATTCCATGGGTTCTCAAACTTTTCAGACAGCGAGAACCGCTCACGTATAATAATTGGTGTGCGAGGGTAACATAGGACAGCAAGAAAACTGAATGTAAAAGTGAACGTCAAACCTGGCAATATATTATGCTTGTTGCACTGGACACACCCCATTCCCAGTTCATTTCCCATATAATCGTTAATTTTAAAACTATTTGTTTCAGTTTGCACAACAAAGTTTGATTTTTAAAATAAATTTGTGATCGTTAGTTCTCGCGAGCACATTTTAATTCGCATGGCTCCAATAACACTTGTCATTATGAGAGCATTATCGTTCTTGTGAACATCGGGTTGAGAACCACATGCTTTAATCCATTGCGCAGCAGCAAACTATAGCATACCATAACGGGCAGGATCTGAATGTGAAAACATTGACGCCTTCATCAAGAGTGTATCACAGATACAGGTACAATTGAATGAAATGAAGAAGAAAGTTAAACAGGATAGATAGATAGATAGATAGATAGATATATAGATAGATAGATAGATAGATAGATAGATAGATAGATAGATAGATAGATAGATAGATAGAGAGAGATGGAAGGAGGGAAAGGAGATAATTTGGTAAGACATGATTTTCATTTTATATCAAGCATACATGTATGAGATAAATTGAAGCACTTTCGTGTTAGAAAAATGTAAACAAAAATCATGCACTCTGTTATACAAACATGCATAACCAACATATTTTCTGCCTATTTTTTGTTATTGATGTAATGGAACATTCTCTGAAATAATACCCGACATCAAACCGAATGCGAAATATGCTTAAAAGCCTTTCGTGCACAGGAAGTTAGCACTTTTAAATATGGGTGATCACCCTTGCAACACAAATGGCTACTGGGTAGTTACAGCAAAAAAAAATATCTATATTAGCACCCCCATATAAGAGATAAGAATAAGAAACTTGATAATGACGTCGAAAACTTAAAATAATTATTGATTTTTGTTGTCGATGTTCATTGTTTCGTTTATAATTGTTAGCCGAAGAAACGAAAATACTTCGTCATAAAGCTGGTGACGATATATGAAGGCATTATGGGTGTAGCTAATATGTTTTAAATACCTATAACATTTTGGTGTGATTACCTACAGACTGTGTAGTACACACGATAAACAACGTAATTTGTCTGTGTCTAGACATATTATGAGGGAACAGGAAGCACACAACGCAAGACAAACATCTTTGCACATGATAACAGCATATCTAAAAAGTTATTTGCGAAAAAAGGTTGCTTTAATATAATTTCTGGTGTGGAAAAAAGAAGACTGCAGACTACTTTCTCAGGGTTGCCACACGATTGGCATGTTTATTGCCAAATTGTTGATTTAAAAATATTGTAAAATTTAAAAATTGTATATAAACTACTATAAACATACCGAATTTTCTAGAATGCTACCTATCTATAAACATATGTTACCTATCTCCATTTATCAACATTAATTCATTTTACAATGATACATATATGCTATTACTATCTTCATTTTAGTTCTTCTAATTACATTTTGAGAGTCTGAGATTTCTCTAGACATGAAAACAAAAAGGGTACTTTTTGTATCGTTTCGCGCAAATTAAAATTTTATATTTAATTTTTCATTAAATATTATCTAGTGATTTGTGCTACTACAGAACTATTTCTACTCTCATTGTTTGCTGTATCAGATCTTACTTAGTAACAAAACTTCCACTTAGACATTACGAGAAAAGTATGACTAAATGTGTTTGTAATAGACACTACACATTCTATATTTATAAATGAGCATATTGTTCGCACCAGGAATATATTGGTGAAACCGATAGGTGATATGTTTACAGAACACTTTTGGAATATTTCAAACCACACTGATTCATCGAACCTAATCATTTCATCAGTGCCGCACATCTCGGCAGAATTGACGTTTCAGTTGCTGGTTTGATTCTTTGCTCTTTTGGTAACCGCCAACATTTGTCCCTATAGGACAGTTTGATATATCGTGTCGATGTGATCGATCCTCATTGACATAAAATAAAAAAGAGTTACCTTAGTCTTGCTTTATGCCTCCTTTCCCACATGTGTACTACTTTCTCTTTGGTATTTTCTCTTGCACGGCCATTTTGTTTCCAATCTTGATTCCATATTCAATATATGCACGTGCTTATCTTTATATCCCATTTTGCCTTCACCACTGCCCCCCCCCGCTTCATTGGAATCCCTGTAATTTTAAAATATCGCTTCTGTTCTTGTTATTTTCTTCTGTATTTACTCCCCGACTCCCGCAAATTAGCAGTATGTAGGTCGGACAGTGTAATTCGATTTGACATGGAGTACAGTTTGGTTGTGATATCTTTGCCTTTCGTCATTGCACATCCGGCTTCAGCCTGACGTTTGGTTTACTTAGACCTTACATGTGATGGAACGTCCACCTCCACATATGTACTTTCGTGGTCGCCTCCTGCGACATGCATTGTAAGGTAAACGTATTGCTATTCTTTGCTTCCATTTATTGCTCCGGCAACACGGGCGATCTATCTATGTTATATATGTGAAATTGATGTTGTATCGGCCTCTTTATTCATTATTGCATGTCCGCAGGTTGCGTATTGTCGTGGTCTTTTGGGTTTCGTACAGTTATTTAATTTGTCTTGTGCTTATGGTATAGTTATGGATCTTGTTATCTTGGCCTTGTGATTTGGATTTTGTTTTGTTATATTATTGCAGTATTGTATTTGCTGTGCTGGCCGTCAACTCAATCTTGAATGTATGATTGACATGTTGTCCCATTATATTGTGTCTCTTTCTTGTGTCTGAGGCTAGATATTATCCAGGTTTCTTATCTTAGATTTTTACATCTCTTCACTGTGAGCAATTTCGTTGTTCGCGCTCACCATTATTCTAGAACATAACACATAAATTTTTCTGATTTCCGTCAGTCCTATGGAAGGATGTTACACATATTATTATTAATTTTATTTTTGAAATGTGTTCTTAATATGTTTTCCGTATTAATTGTTATTATTATGTTATTTTCGCTCAGACGGAGATGTTTAAAATCGAAACGTCATCCGTTTTCGTCTTTATCTATTTTTTCATCATTGTTTTTACCTTATTGTTATTAGTAATTGTAGGCATGTAACACATATTCATTTTATCACTCTGGTATTCCTATTACTGCTGCACATAACATAATATTCTATGTTATCTGTATATGTCTTTTTGTGGTAATTAAAAATTGATATTTCTTGACTTCTGTTGGTGTCTGACAACACATCAGCGATAGTCGAAGCAAAGTAAACCTCTAGACTATAAGACAGTCTATTCCGTGGCATACACACGGCAGTCACTTAGAGTTATGAAATATTTTAGAATTTGAAAGAAAGCGCTGGACAACGTTTTCGCTAGGGAAAGTATCGGAAGAAACGTAAGATCTGTTTAGTTATGTTGTAATACATCTCCGACAGAGTGAAACTTTTGTTATTGTATTAGTTATGTTGTAATACATCTCCGACAGAGTGAAACTTTTGTTATTATATTAGTTATGTTTATAAAATAATTTAAGTACATGCTATTAAAGTTTCTCTTTAATGGTATCAAGTAATCCTGTCATAGTTTCTCTCTGATATTATCTATTAACCCTGTTATAGTTTATTTTTGATATCTATTAACCCTGTTATAGTTTATTTTTGATATTATCTATTAACCCTGTTATAGTTTATTTTTGATATTATCTATTAATCATGGCATAGTTTTTCTGTGTTATTATCTATTATTTCTGTCATAGTTTCCCTCTGATTTTATATAGTTTCTATGGTTTCCCTATTATTTACAATATTACTGCTACTATTTACACAACAACTATTACTATTATTTACACTACTACTTTTGCTACTAATATTACCGCTGCTACTACTATTTACACTACCTCTACTGCCAGTTTTACTAGTAATACTACCACCATTTACACTGCTAGTACTACTATTTACACAACTACTTTTATACAACTATTACTTCTGCTACTACTACTATTTACACTACAACTTTTACTACTATTCCTACTGATACTACTGCTATTTTAATGACTACTACTACTACTATTTACACGATTACTACAACTATTTTTACTACTACTACTACTACTACTACTATTTAAACAAATACGTTTACTATTATTACAATTATTGTTTCTACTATTTACACTACTGCTTTTACTACTATTCCTACTGCTACTTCTACTATTTTATATGACTAATACTACTAGTATTTTTACTAATAGTACTATTTACACTACTTTTACTATTTACACTAATATTATTATTTACACTACTAGAACTATTTACACTACTAATATTATTTACAAAACTAGTACTATTTACACTACTACTAGTACTATTTACATCACTACTTCTATTCACACCATTGCCACTACTGTTTAGACTACTGCTACTACTATTTAACAATTACGTTTACTACTATTACTACTGCTGTTGCTACTATTTACACTACTGCTTTTACTACTAATACTACTGCTACTGTTACTGTTTTACATGACTACTACTACTATTTACCTACTAGTACTATTTAAACTATTACTACTACTATTTACACTACTACCACTGCTATTTACACTATTACTCAAACTATTTACAATACTACTACTACTATTTAAACAACTACGTGTGCTACTATTACTACTTCTACTACTGCAATTTACACTACTACTTTTGCAACTAATACTACTGCTACTGTTACTATTTTACATGACTGCTACTACTATTTACACTACCACTTCTACTATTTACACTACCACTTCTACTATTTACACTATTACTTTTATTACTGCTATGACTACTGGTACTACTACTATATACACTACTACTTTCACTGCTACTACTACTACTACTACTACTACTACTACTACTACTACTACTACTACTACTGTAACTGCGAATATTTCTATGCGAAGCCAATACAACCAAGAGCTTTGAGCGTCCCGTTTCACCAGGTTTGTTGTACGTCATTCCTATATTTGCTGTCCCAGTGGATTACATTTCAATACGTATATCGTGTGATAACGTTTTATGACTTCTCAGTGATACATCCCAGTATATTAAATTTACATAAATGTTCCATCTCGATGGTTTGCTTTCATTCTAGGCAAGAGGTTTGTGATATGACAAAGTCATTCACTTATGTTCTGTAGTTAGTTCATCGATCCCCTAATCCCCTGGCACAGCTTGTCTACACCATTATGTTCTCTAGCTATGAGGTGTCTAATCAAGTGTCTAGTCTACTGTTTACCCTGCATTTATTCATATTACAAACCGTGGATAATACAACAGTTTGCTGTTTTTGTTGATTATAATCATAATTTTCCTTATTGTTATAGTTTCACAACAGGACAGCCATCTTAAGTTTTGTTAGTGTTTGAATTTAGGTTGCACTATGTTTAGCGTTCATTAGTAGGACACATGTACACATATTTTGTATTGCGTTGTTTAGCTGCGGACACTTAGAAATTAAGGTTTAGTTGACAGCCATCAATCAATATTTAACTTACAACTTACAATAAACCTATAGCTAACTAGCAATCCATATTTAATTGGCAGCTAACAATCCATGTTTAGCTGACAACTAACGATACCTCTTTAGCTGACAATTGTTCTGTCACAATTGTTCTGCAATTTCTAATTGCAATTAAAAATCCATATGTAGCTTACATTTAGCAGTCAAGGTGTAGCTGACATATACAAATTCACGTTTAACTTAAATTTAGCACACTCCATATTTAACTGATATCTCAGCAATCTTTGATTAGCTAGCGACAAGCAATACATGCTCATCTGAAAACTAGCAAATCAATTGTACTAGTGCACAAGATCTGTTAAACAGGACGGTGATAGAAAGTGAACAAAAAGGTTTTAGTTTAAACATAAAAAAGACAGAACCAATGATAATATAAGGAAATAGTACCCCACCAAAAAGTGGAATAGTATTAAATGAGAAAAACTTGAAGCACGTGAATAGTTTCAAATATTTAGGAACAGTAATAATTTCAGATGGTAAATGCAAGACATAAATTATAGGCAGAATAGGACAAGCAAAAGCAGCATTCCATAAAATTAAAAATATTATATTCAACAATTCCATATCGATGGATACTAGAAAACGTGTCCTCAAATGCTATATTGAACCAGTGCTATTCTATGGAGTGAAGAATGGACAATAAATAAGACATCACAAAAATCATTGGAGGCAGCAGAAATGTGGTTTATTCGAAGAATGTTATGCATTCCTTGGACAGCAAAGATTACTAATGAAGAATGTCTTAGAAGGATGGATGTGAAAAAATGCATTATTGATAATATAAGAAAAAGACAGTCAACGTTTATTGGGCACATAATGAGAAGAGGAGGCATTGAGAATATAGTGACAATAGGAAAGATAGAAGGGAAAAGATCAAGGGGAAGACACAGAGAAAGATATTTGACAGTTTGACTAAATGGCTTCGATTGACGACACCAACAGAGATGATGACAAATATAAGAGATCGATGTACATGGAGAAATATGATCGCCAGCGCATTCAGCACGGCACTTGATGATGATGAGTGCATAAGACAACTCAGAAACTTTAAAAAGAAAAGTTTAAATGCGATTAATGTAAATGACAAATGCAATATAGTTGTGTACGATATTACTTGTTGTGTTCTATCATTTCAGTGCCCAACGTATCAGGTATTATTTTTTTAAGTATTATACAATAATAATTTCGTTCAGAGCGGAGTGCATATGATATATTCACTACACAGCATTGCATAAAGATACGAAACAGCCCGAATCATTCAATGCACTTCGTTAACACAGTACTGGAGCACATGCACAATCAAGCGAAAGATATTGGCGATCTGCGAAAGAAAGCAACCCTCACGATCGCGGTACACAGTAATATATGTTAAAATGGTATATGTGTTAATTTATGTGGCCACAGAGTATTAAAATATTAACATTTGGAGCAACAGTATTGCATGTCTCGCGTTTCACAAGAAACTCACACTTGAACATCACGTTATCGGCTGCATTTAATTAATTTCTAGATTGACATACATTTTCTACGGAAAGCGATTTGGGACATTATTTTCAGTGTCTTATTTTAAAAATCATATATAGCACAGCGGCGAACTATAGAGAATTCCAGACAACTAACTTGTAATTGTAAAAATTGCCCTAAGCGGAGGCCTTCCTTGACCTATCGACAATAATACATTACAACATAACGTTACTGCGCGTCATTCCGAGAATTTACTTCGTTCCTTTGAATGATTGGAGATACATGAGAAGCTTCTTGAAGTAACGCGAAATTGGATAGTGTTATGACAAGTTTCTGTTGATAGGTAAAAACCTAAAAAAAAAGCATCCAATGAGCGGATGTTTTCGTTTGGTAGTATCGCCATCTGAATAGAGCGCTGTATATTGACCCGTAGTTTAACTAGCAGCTAACATCCTAATCTGAATCTGTTTATCCAGAAACTCTTCAAGAATTAACTGTCAGAATTCAAAAAATTTCAACTTGCTATCCGGTAACAAAACTCTTTTGTTTAATTACCATCTAGCTATCAAGATTCAGAACTGTTTAACTACCACTTAGCTACCCAAAGTCAGAACTGTTTAACTACCACTTAGCTTCCCAAAGTCAGAACTGTTTAACTACCACTTAGATACCCAAAGTCAGAACTGTTTAACCACCACTTAGCTACCCAAAGTCAGAATTTCTTTAACTACCACCTATATACTCAAAGTCTAAACTGTTTAACTACCATCTAGCTAACCAGAGTCAGAACTGTTTAGTTGTCACCTGGCTGTCCATTTGTCAGAGCTGTTTAGTTGTCACCTTGCTGTCCATGTGTCAGAGCTGTTTAGTTGTCACCTAGCTGTCCATGTGTCAGAGCTGTTTAGTTGTCACCTAGCTGTCCATGTGTCAGAGCTGTTTAGTTGTCACCTAGCCATCAATGTGTCAGAGCTGTTTAGTTGTCACCTAGCCATCAATGTGTCAGAGCTGTTTAGTTGTCACCTAGCTGTCCATGTGTCAGAACTGTTTAGTTGTCACCTAGCTGTCCATGTGTAAGAGCTGTTTAGCTGTCACCTAGCTGTCCATGTGTCAGAGCTGTTTAGTTGTCACCTAGCTGTCCATGTGTCAGAGCTGTTTAGATGTCACCTAGCTGTCCATGTGTCAGAGCTGTTTAGTTGTCACCTAGCTGTCCATGTGTCAGAGCTGTTTAGGTGTCACCTAGCTGTCCGTGTGTCAGAACTGTTCAGTTGTCACCTAACTGTCCATGTGTCAGAACTGTTTTGTTGTCACCTAGCTGTCCATGTGTCAGAACTGTTCAGTTGTCACCTAGCTGTCCATGTGTCAGAGCTGTTTAGTTGTCACCTAGCTATCCATGTGTCAGAGCTGTTTAGTTGTCACCTAGCTGTCCTTGTGTCAGAGCTGTTCAGTTGTCACCTAGCTGTCCATGTGTCAGAGCTGTTTAGGTGTCATCTAGCTGTCCGTGTGTCAGAACTGTTCAGTTGTCACCTAGCTGTCAATGTGTCATAACTTTTAAACTGTCACCTAGCTGTCCACGTGTCAGAGCTGTTTAGTTGTGACCTAGCTGTCAATGTGTCAGAGCTGTTTAGGTGTCACCTAGCTGTCCGTGTGTCAGAATTGTTCAACTGTCACCTAGCTGTCCGTGTGTCAGAACTGTTCAACTGTCACCTAGCTGTCCATGTGTCAGAACTGTTCAACTGTCACCTAACTGTCCATGTGACTGTTCAACTGTCACCTAACTGTCCATGTGACTGTTCAACTGTCACCTAAATGTCCATGTGACTGTTCAACTGTCACCTAACTGTCCATGTGACTGTTCAACTGTCACCTAACTGTCCATGTGACTGTTCAACTGTCACCTAACTGTCCATGTGTCAGAACTGTTCAACTGTCACCTAACTGTCCATGTGTCAGAACTGTTCAACTGTCACCTAGCTGTCCATGTGTCAGAACTGTTCAACTGTCACCTAGCTGTCCATGTGTCAGAACTGTTTAGGTGTCACCTAGCTGTCCATGTGTCAGAACTGTTCAACTGTCACCTAGCTGTCCATGTGTCAGAACTGTTCAACTGTCACCTAGCTGTCCATGTGACTGTTCAACTGTCACCTTGCTGTCCATGTGTCAGAACTGTTTAGGTGTCACCTAGCTGTCCATGTGTCAGAACTGTCGCCTAGCTGCTGGATGAACAATTATCAGAACTATTCGTCTATATCAATTGGTATATATGCCATTTTATCGATTCAATACATAATTGTGGCCATATAATTTCATAGAATGAATACATCAATTGTAGATAACACCAGTAGATATAAAGAAGAAGAGGTCTATATAACCTTGTCAACAGCTATTTATACAACCAATGTGTGTGGCGTATCATTCTTTCTCTGATAATTTTCTTATCTTTTCGGCGGCTTAATTATGCTGGTTATATTTTGGTTGCTGGATTCTAAAGTTCAGGTTTCAGAAAGCTATAATTAAGACGTGACATACACTACAGGTTCAACATCAAGATCAAAACCTTTGTGACTTGTAGGTTTTTGACGAAGGCGATATGACTGGATGTTTAGAAGATTAGGTAAATATAACGATATGATTAGTCATACGAAGTAAGATGGTGTGAATAAGTTCGTGGGAATGTGTTGACAACACCAATTCTAGGAATCATAAAGAAAACTATATGCTGTTATATGCTAGAATGTAAACATAACTTACAGGACTGTACTACCTACATGTATAGCTAACATATACGTCTGTTATATGTCTGTTATATTATGACGAAGAGTACTGACAGTAAAATTAGATAGTCGCTCATACCCGACACACGACACATAACATAATCTTTCATATATAACATATATATGCGATTCATAGGCCTATATATATGTATATATATATATATATAAAACATTGAATTGTTTTGGCTAATATATGAGATCTCAGTGACATCATATGGATGTGTAAAGAGAATAATACGATCTCAGAACTAATATCATCATCATCAGGTGCCATGCCGGCTGGCGTAGGCAATCATGACTCTCCACAGCTTTCTATCTTCAGCATTATGTATCAAGATCGCTGTTGTTTCCCTGCCGTGCCAGGTTGTGAAACTATCTAATATTTTCTCATGTTGTCGCCCGTTGTCTCTGTTGCCTTCAATCTTGCCTGTTGTGACTATGTTCTTCAAACCTCTCTGTCTCATGAAGTGACCAATAATGTAGATTGTCTTTTTCTTATATTATTGTATTATCTTATATTATAGAACTAATATATGGACATATACATAGAATGATAAGATCTCTGATCTAATTATATGACGTATACAGAGAAGATAAGATCTCAGATATAATATATGGATGTATAAAGAGAATGATAAATACATGGACTGTATATACATTACATCAGAAATTAAGGGGGATGGGCTCCTGAAAATATTTGAAAAATGTCGACAAGGTGAAGAGGGGATTGACAAAAGTTGACATCAATACTTCTGTATTTCTGCACCAATTAAAATTTCAAAATTTGAAAGTGATTAAAAATGTGTTTAAAATTAAAAAAAAAATTTATGTTATTAATTTTCCTGCTAACAATTGTTAATGGAAAGGGGGGGGGTGGTTGATGTCATGGTTTAAGTTGTGAAGGGGGGGGGTCTCTGAATTCGTGACAGTTGATGACAAGGGCGTGGGAGTGGGTAAAAAAATCTAAAAATTGCTAACGTTATTTATGGACAGACCCTATAATACCATAAACATTTAAACATTTAGTAATGAGAAAATATAATTGGACATAAGTAACACGCAACATATATTATAAATCAGCTGGAACAAGAATTTGCATATAAACATAATGGTATTACAGTATTTTTGCGGAATAGATTTTGCAGAATAGATTTTGCAGAATAGTTATGCTGTGAAAATTTTCATCTCAAAAATTGTAATGTCAAATTGATGAAATTTAATCAACTGGTAGGTAGGAGGTTAGTGTTTACCTCTCTGTTGGAGAGGCGCGCACATTTCAACCAGCGGACAACAAAGTCTAATTAGGTTATATCAGGACGCACTACCATAAAATAGTAGAGGTAACACAGACCCCAAGATTAACTTTAATAAACTAAGAAAGTGAAAGTTAATTTATATATCGCATATTTTTTGAAGGTACTTTACGAGATACGAAATAGACAGGAAATCATTTTACGCTAGAGTCCATCAACAAAAAGCCACAACCCTTAAGGGTCACAGGCGTACCATATTCAAGCAAATAAATAAAGGGGGTGATGGTGTCACAAGGTTTTTAAAAAGTATGGGCTCAAACCCGCACTCTCTCCCTTACAAATCATAACATGAAATTTAGTACTAGGAATTTAGTACTAGGAGAAATTTAGTACTATTAATTTAGTACTAGGAATGTATTATTATGGAATTTAGTACTAGGAATTTAGTACTAGGAATTTAGTACTAGGAATTTAGTACTAGGAATGTAGTAGTACGTGCGAAGCAGTCTGGCTAATGTTTTATGGATCATTTCCGGGCAGTATAGCTTGAGAACGAAGGGGATATGCATACATGCGGCAAACAAGATCGTGTCCGGGCAGTATAGCTTGAGAACGAAGGAGATAGTGTGCATGCGGCAAACAAGATCGTGGCCGGGCAGTGTAGCTTGAGAAGGAAGGAGATAGTGTGCACGTGACAGGATCGTGTTCAAGCAGTATAGCTGGAAAAGGAAGGAGATATGTGTGCACATGACAAACAAGATCTCCGAATGACACCTCTCGGTTCCCACAGCAAAAAAAAGATGTCGCTGCAGAGCAAAACTGTGTGAGGTCTGAACTACTGTGCTGTCATCTCCAAAACTCACGAGCATTCAGAATCTTTATTAAGTCTCCAACGAAGTAAGGCTAACATATCGAATACAATGAGAAGGAATCATAGCGATAGAGGGTGACCCTATGAGCAAATAGAATGGACGAAAAGCTATATGGAAATCCTAACTAAAGCAACGTTGAGCTCCAGAACAAGCGTGTAGTTACCCACAAGAAGAATGTCTCATGGGATATCCCCCAGTGTTCCTAAATATATGTATAGCCTCAGGTTTGGACGATGTATTCACGGTGTCAATGAATGAAACCTCGGCTAAGAGGGCGAACGAATACGAGCCCAACTCTAGAGTGTTTCCTATATCGGAACAGTGATCATAGAAGAGATAGGTTCAGTACCCGAGGGAATAGGGATAATGTGCCTAATTACGCGAGACAAGTTCACTGGCAGCGTAACACCTCGTGCGAGATATACGTTGCCAACCCAAGTCTAAATCCCTGAAAACCGCCTCCCCGGAGACTGCATCCACGGACATATTTTTACCGATAAAAGTTCGTCCAAGGGCACGGTGTGTGATAAGCCGTCTCGGAGAAGAGTCGATACACACCCGAGTACATCTTGCATGAGTTAGGAGCAGTAAACGTTACATGGGGGATATTTGAACACTTAAGAAAATTAAGTGTAATACGAAACAATGTAAATGAAGAGACATGTTTCAATAATAATATATAATATTACATTTTGACAGATAGTTACAATAACACAGACATGTTGGAATAAATGACAGGCGGAGAGTTATTTTCAAGTTATACAAATAATCATGAAAATACGTGCATATGTATTTGTGGTTTAGTCAGAAATAGTATCTGTGTTTTGTAAAGGTGTCATCGGTTAATTAACACCTTTACTACAAAACAAAGATATTATACTAGAAACAAATAAAGCACTATTCAACACTAATTTTCTAATAACGTTGTGTTATCAGTGTCAAACTTGGACATTAGATTCTAGAACAATACTTAAGATTAACACCACTGAAAAGAAATGCGTAAGACCTATGATTGGAGTTATCTTGAGAGACAAAATCAGAAATGAAGTACTAAGAAAAGATTTGGGGATCAAGTCAACACCAGAATATATTCATAAACAACACGTTAAATGATTCGACCACATAACCAGACAGAAAGAGCAAAGTATCATTCAAAAAGCCCGTAACAAACGATACGAAATCTACAGACCTATTGGACGCCTTCGTAAAAGGTGGATAGAGAGTGCATTAGAGACACTCAGAAATATAACAGCAGAAGAGGCAAATAAAAGAGCAAAAGACCGTACACTCACTCTCCCTTCAACATCAAAAGTTGCATGAGGACAGAAAGAAGCAGCCAGAAATGAAAGTTTAAGATTAACTATTCATTTGTCTATTTATTTTATTGCTTATTGGCTTAATTTATTCAAAATATTTCTATTTCTTGTGCTCATTTACTCAAGCATTTATATTTCTTGTGCTATATTTACTCAAAAATTTATATTTCTTGTGCTATATTTACTCAAATATTTATATTTCTTGTGCTCATTTACTCAAACATTTATATTTCTTGTGCTATATTTACTCAAACATTTATATTTCTTGTGCTATATTTACTCAAACATTTATATTTCTTGTGCTATATTTACTCAAACATTTATATTTCTTGTGCTAATTTACTCAAACATTTATATTTCTTGTGCTATATTTACTCAAACATTTATATTTCTTGTGCTATATTTACTCAAATATTTGTATTTCTTATTACTTTTATTAATTCATTATAATGAAAAGTTCAAAATATTTAGTGAACTGGCGTCATAAATAAAAGTTCAAACGAATTCTTCTTCTTCAGCGTTCGTTCTCAAACTCCCGCTGGATCTCTCTTGTAACAGGACCATGGTTCTATTAGATTTTCAGCAGAATGTAGTCCAGAGAAAGGAAATGCGCTGTGTTGCCGTTTTATTTGCGCCAATGGCCCGACACATCCGTCTTTGCGGAAACGAATTATAATTAGTGAACTGACCTCATAAATAAATGTTGAAAAAATTTAGTGAATTGACCTTATTATACTCAAATTTCCCCATATGTATTCCGTTCCTCTAAACGAAGAGACAAGCCGCATACCGAGAGTACAATTCATAGCACGTACCTACATAGCCGAAGGGAAGAAACAAAGAAGGGAACCACTTTGTGAACAAGACATTACGAGCAGAATTAGAACCAGCTACTTCTTGAACACAAGACAAACAGTTTAACCACTAGGCCACACGATTCCCAGAGTGTACCTGTAATAACGATTATGCAGCAGCCATCAGACGATCAGTCAACATACAACAATGATGTGGAGAGCAGTTTAAAAAAAAAATACTGCTGGCACAGCTATGTAAAAGTAGAAAAGATTGAAGTTTGAACGGTATGGCTACTTAAGATAGATCAGAAGTTCACTGACATGCCTTGGTGCATATACATTCCAAATGAGCTTACTTAAACGAATAGCTGGTGAGTTCACATGTCCCATCAGCTTTGAATAACGTGTCCTGACACTTCACCTGGATAAAAATGTTCTGCGATTTTTCTACAGCATTTAAAACAAAATTTCATTTCCACCCCCACCGCCAGAGCAGGAAGCTGATCCTTTCTTTATTTTCACGACAAATGTTTGTCTTGTAAACAGATTTTCTCTCTAAAAATACTTTTGCAAAGACGTTTTCTCAGGAGGAAGTGATGAACTATGACGTCATATGGAAAGTAGCATTCGTGTATGCCAAAACTAAGACTGTCTAGTTAGAACCACCTTTCTCTTATCAACAATTACATTTTCTTGTAACTAACAGCGCTATATCGTCGTTATGAACAATCGACTGTTCACATCTGAACAAAGCCATTTGGATGACAATATTATGTTACCAGGCTCTCACATGACTAAATGCATTATCCACCACGTAACCAGTTCCATTAACAGTCATAAATGTGTTCGTATCCTGTCCCCTATAATGGGAGGAAATAATATGCTTACTGTAGCCAACACGCCAAGTCGCAAAAGGCGATTAGGAACGATTGTGAATTATGATGGCGTGATGATGGCATCCTATTAAACGTATTAGTCTTTAGAGACACTTGTTCATCATATGATTTTTTTCGATAGGGTCATACAGTAAAGAGAGAATGAATTATCTTATCGAAGACATATTTTTTTTGTATATGCAGTGATGTAAAGGTGTATCTTCCATAGGACTTTGTTTTTAGAAGTGAGGGTAAGCTGCAATCTTTGTTTGCTTGTTACTGGTGGTTTACATCATGTGACAGAGACTCACCTTTTTTCAACAAAGAATACATTTATATTGGTTGCACTCTTTCCCAGGATAAACTATTTATACAGTAAGGCTCAGTTGTACTTTCCACAGGACGAACTATTTATACAGTGAGGCGTATTTGTACTTTCCACAGGACGAACTATTTATACAGTGAGGCGTAGTTGTACTTTCCACAGGACGAACTATTTATACAGTGAGGCGTATTTGTACTTTCCACAGGACGAACTATTTATACAGTGAGGCGTATTTGTACTTTCCACAGGACGAATTATTTATACAGTGAGGCGTAGTTGTACTTTCCACAGGGCCAACCATTTATACAGTGAGGCGTAGTTGTACTTTCCACAGGACGAACTATTTATACAGTGAGGCGTAGTTGTACTTTCCACAGGACGAACTATTTATACAGTGAGGCGTATTTGTACTTTCCACAGGACGAATTATTTATACAGTGAGGCGTAGTTGTACTTTCCACAGGGCCAACCATTTATACAGTGAGGCGTAGTTGTACCTACCCAAAAAAACTACTTATTATCCAATGAGAAGGATTTGTATCTTTCCCTTTCAATAATGAAAAAAAACATAATATCTTTCACAGCTCGGATTTTTGGCGATGTTTATGTAAGTTTTAGATATTGTTCATATAGCATGTCTCTGTTGTCATGGAAATCCAAGAATATTTTAATTAATGCATCTGTATTTTCTGTTTTATACATATAGTATGTGCCTCAGTTGGCGATGAAAAATCATATATATATATATATATATATATATATATATATATATATATATATATATATATATATATATATATATATATATATATATATATATATATATATATATATATAAGCAGTGCGGGTCTATGGCTGGAAGACAGTTTAGCAATGATAACGATTGCCCGTAACTATTAAACAGAACGCCACTAAAGAAAAAACAACTTGCTGATGTTGATTAAGACGTCTTAATAGGCAACTAACAAACCAACATATACGCCATCATGAACAAATCCCTGCGGTGGTGATGCGATATAAGTACGCAACTAATTACTGAAAAACTAAGCACGACCGAACCCACCATTTAGCAGGAAGATCATTGTCTGTTCTAGGGAGTTAAATGTAGGTGACAAGAGTTGAAGATTTACCAGTTGTGGTAACAGACTGAAGAACAGTTGGAATTGCATTGATGAGAAATGTTAACTGAGTTCACCATATGACATTGCTACAGTGTATGAAGACTGATGGAAGAAACGATTGAAATATGGGATGTCGTAAAAGCACTTTCTTATTCTTCTTCCTTTATCCAGAAACAGAAACTGATATGGATTTTTTCAGTGAACTGTACTGTGGTCGCCAGGCCCGTGACAGAGCCGCTGAGCTTATCCAAGCTGTGTCAGACGGTCATAATTTTCATCAGAGCTGTGTCAGACTGTCATAATTTCCATCAGAGCTGTGTCAGACTGTCATAATTTCCATCAGAGCTGTGTCAGACTGTCATAATTTCCATCAGAACTGTGTCAGACTGTCATAATTTCCATCAGAACTGTGTCAGACTGTCATAATTTCCATCAGAGCTGTGTCAGACAGTCATCGTTTTCTTTGTGTGTTGTGATTTGTGGTATGGTACATTGGATAGTTCTGTTTAAACACGTTCTGTGTTCTCTGCAGAATTTACACAAGGTTACATATCGTATGTATGTTACGAGCTACACATCTCCAATGCATGTGTTTCTGGAGTCTTCTGTGACCAGCTCTCAAATAAAAAATGATTGTTTATTCGTATCTTCCAATCTTGTGGATGGCATCGTATCTTCCAATCTTGTGGATGGCATCGTATCTTCCAATCTTGTGGATGGCATCGTATCTTCCAATCTTGTGGATGGCATCGTATCTTCCAATCTTGTGGATGACATCGTATCTTCCAATCTTGTGGATGACATAGTATCTTCCAATCTTGTGGATGGCATCGTATCTTCCCATCTTGTGGATGACATCGTATCTTCCAATCTTGTGGATGACATCGTATCTTCCAATCTTGTGGATGACATCGTATCTTCCAATCTTGTGGATGGCATCGTATCTTCCAATCTTGTGGATGGCATCGTATCTTCCAATCTTGTGGATGACATCGTATCTTCCAATCTTGTGGATGACATCGTATCTTCCAATCTTGTGGATGACATCGTATCTTCCAATCTTGTGGATGACATCGTATCTTCCAATCTTGTGGATGACATCGTATCTTCCAATCTTGTGGATGACATCGTATCTTCCAATCTTGTGGATGACATCGTATCTTCCAATCTTGTGGATGACATCGTATCTTCCAATCTTGTGGATGACATCGTATCTTCCAATCTTGTGGATGACATCGTATCTTCCAATCTTGTGGATGGCATCGTATCTTCCAATCTTGTGGATGACATCGTATTTTTTGGTTACATAGATGAGCAGGAAAAGCACATAAACTCTGGATGTGACCAAGACCTCCTCCTGATGTTGTCCTGCATACTGATCTCACACAGCGTCACCTATCTTGGTTAGTCCAGATTTTCTCGCGCTGTTCATTACGTGACGAAATAAAGTATACACATTTTCATTTTCTGAATGCCATCATTCTGGAAATCTAGTTGAGCCATTATCCTGCTACAAGAAAGAATCAGTTGACCAATTGTGCTACTACAATAGAGATCTAGTTGACCAATTGTCCTGCTACAATAGAGATCCAGTTGGCCCATTGTCCTGCTACAAGAGAGATTCAGTTGACCCATTGTCCTGCTACAATAGAGATCTCTGGACTGTTTCTTCGATGTTTCTGTGTAAATGTATCCACTGGATGACTGTTTCTTCGATGTTGCTGTGTGAATGTATCCAATGGATTACTATACTCTAGAAATTATGATTGAATTTACACCAAATTCAAACACTTGGTACATCTGCACCGAACCGTTATAATGGCGCACCTCAACCGTGGCTATCATCAATAGAAGAACTGTGAGCACACTTACAAGAATATTTCAATTGCTGATATATATATATATATATATATAATTTTCCTTGCGTATGGATAGTTCTTTGCCCATTTCCCACGCATTTCGTCAAGTCTTCTAATAGGAATTGAGTGGTTAAACTTTCCCCTTTTATGAAAATAATGCATGAGATTAGCACAGTCAAACTAGTAAATCAAGGTGTAACAGCCACCTCTCCCTAAATAGTGTTGCGAAAATGATAATGAAAAACTCCAAAGAAACGAAGTTTTTAGTTATTTCTTTTAGACAACAATAATACTAGAAGTAAGCTTATGGAAGTCGTATTGACATGTTATATTAAAACCTTTATATATATATATATATATATATATATTCAATGTTGAAGAATGAGGTATACAGATACATGAGTTGTTATATTTTCACACAACCGACTTAAGCAGAATTAATAATATGCGCTCACTGAAGGAGAATTAACTGAGATCACAGTAAAATCTTCAAATATAAAAAAATCCACCAATCTCCAACAAAGAAATGACTAAACGAAATACATAACAAAAACATCAAACACTTGAATGACATTGTTAATATTTCAGAAGTGATACAATCACATCATCAGAACAATTATCATAAATTGACCCCAGAAGACAATCAAGCGAGATACAGCACCAACGTGCCAGACAATCGTAGAAACTGAGATAGTTGCACATCAAGAGGTAAGGATATTTTGTTGTTTCAGAAGACGCCACCAGACGTGATGATCCTTTTACTTTCTATTTCTATACTGGGAGATGAAATGAAGATTGTATATCTTGAAATAGAGAGCACGTGCATTTCACGGGTAATTCTCCATGAACACCGTAGGTGGTCTCCAACAGTTTATTGAAACTTTAACGTGTGCATGACTCATTTTTACATTTTCAGATTGCCCGCATGTCTTCCAATACTAACAACAATTAACACATGAATACACACATTTTCAGATTACCAGCCCAGGCAAACTAATATCCCCCCCCACTCCATGTTTTTAAATATCAAAGAAATATTTCAAACAATGCAGTAACAATATACGAATGGACATCTATTCATATAAAACTATGTGATTTGATATCTATTCATATAAAACTATGAGATTTGATATCTATTCATATAAAACTATGCGATTGGATATCTATTCATATAAAACTATGAGATTTGATATCTATTCATATAAAACTATGAGATTTGATATCTATTCATATAAAACTATGCGATTGGATATCTATTCATATAAAACTATGAGATTTGATATCTATTCATATAAAACTATGAGATTTGATATCTATTCATATAAAACTATGAGATTTGATATCTATTCATATAAAACTATGCGATTGGATATCTATTCATATAAAACTATGAGATTTGATATCTATTCATATAAAACTATGAGATTTGATATCTATTCATATAAAACTATGCGATTGGATATCTATTCATATAAAACTATGAGATTTGATATCTATTCATATAAAACTATGAGATTTGATATCTATTCATATAAAACTATGAGATTTGATATCTATTCATATAAAACTATGCGATTGGATATCTATTCATATAAAACTATGAGATTTGATATCTATTCATATAAAACTATGAGATTTGATATCTATTCATATAAAACTATGAGATTGGATATCTATTCATATAAAACTATGAGATTTGATATCTATTCATATAAAACTATGAGATGTGATATCTATTCATATAAAACTATGAGATCTATTCATGAAAAACTATGAGATTGGATATCTATTCATATAAAACTATGAGATTTGATATCTATTCATATAAAACTATGAGATATATTCATGAAAAACTATGAGATTTGATATCTATTCATATAAAACTATGAGACAGGATATCTATTCATATAAAACTATGAGATTGGATATCTATTCATATAAAACTATGAGATCTATTCATCAAAAACTATGAGATTGGATATCTATTCATATAAAACTATGAGATTTGATATCTATTCATATAAAACTATGAGATCTATTCATGAAAAACTATGAGATTTGATATCTATTCATATAAAACTATGAGACAGGATATCTATTCATATAAAACTATGAGACAGGATATCTATTCATATAAAACTATGAGACAGGATATCTATTCATATAAAACTATGAGACAGGATATCTATTCATATAAAGATTGTGAGATTGTGAGAGTGTGAGATTGGACATATATTTAATACTTAACTTAATATAAAACACCACAATCTTTACTGCTTGCTAAAAATATGGAGAAGCAAGATCAAGTTGTTTTGCAGTGTTAGTTTCACAGCGGGATATTGAGTCAATATTTGGATACACTAACTCGTGATGAAACAATTAGTACACCTGGTAACTTTTTATCCAGGTGAGAGCCGAACGCAGAAAAACAAATAACATTGCACAAGAATTACATGAGTTTTTGACATCCACAAACAAGGTATTATGTTAACAAGAATAAACAGATTTCCAGGTTCAATTCCAATACGTCAACTCCTATATGAGAATATACCAGATACTTTGGGCACGACCGTCTCCAGTAAGACCTGGTATCTAGAATTGTCATGTGACCGGACGTAGGTCTTTGTTGTGCTTCAGTTCGTCACTATATATATACACGTATATATATATACGTGTATGTGTGTGTGTGTTGTCACCTAAGCTATTTTTGGCATGTAATTCCAAAGAATCCAAGTATAGAAATAGTAATCAACCAAACGCCAGTAATAATCAATTAGATCAATAATATATTAGAAATTCTATCATTGCGTTTAAAAAAAAATTATTATCGACGTATCGTTGGACAGTATTCATATACTTGGACCAGCGTATCGCAGTGATTAGCGCATTGGCTTCGTATATGAGTGGTCCTGGGTTCATTCCCCAGTTGAGGCAGAAATGTTTTTCAGATTGCAACGGCTCACGGGTCGACCCAGCCTTAAATGGGTACCGGATTAATCCGGGAAGTAAAGGCTGCGAGGAAGAGGAGATGGCTACTGCCCTCATTTACAGAGCCACTGCACTGACATGTGAGATTGCTAACATCGCTCGCACACCCCTACGGCATTAATAAATGATATCGGTTACTTTACTTTACTTATTCATATACTTGGAGTCACATGTATTTGAGGCATAAAAATGGTGAAGAACGGAAATCACGACAATAATTTCAAAAGTTACGAAAGAAGCCCTAATTATTTATGTGCAGAGTTCTTCTATACTGCAGATAGTAATGGATCAGAATACTACATGAAACTTCTAGTGGATAGCATGAGTATATAGCAAGATATGTTTTACAGTGAAATATCCCTCTAACCTTCAACCTTATAGTTATATGTTTAGTGTTATAATTCATGCCCCACACTGATTGGTTAAATATGTTTAGTGTTCTAATTCAAGTCCTTCACTGATTGGTTAAATATGTTTAATGTTCCAATTCCTGTCCCCCACTGATTGGTTAAATGTATTTCTTGCCATAATGTATTACTTGTGTCTTCTATCAACATAATTACAAAAACTACTTAATGTATTGTATTATCAGTATAGAGTAACTATGCAGTGGACACTGTAGAATACCAGGAAATTCAGACCAACTGGCTAAGGAAGATACTGCCGAAGATCAACCAGATGTACCAATCACCTACCATCAGAAGAAACACGCGATCAAGTCAATAAGAAAACCACAAACACCAACACAAGATGACTACCACAAACACCAACACAAGATGACTACCACAAACACCAACACAAGATGACTACCACAAACACCAACACAAGATGACTACCACAAACACCAACACAAGATGGCTACCACATTATGAACAGATCTACGCCTCAGAACGGGACACAAATGACTTCGCAGTCACATGTACATAAAGTTCAAGATTGGCAACACGGTCATATGTACATGTGGACAGTATGGACAGAGTGCGAAACATATACATCAAGAGTGTTCTGAGTATGAAACAATGAGGCAGACATATTGGCCAGAGGAAACAACACTGAAATCAAAGCTCTAATGAGCTCTGTATGAACTACAAAAGACAGTGAGTTTTAACCAGGAGACAGAATTACAGATATAGACATGTTTCAAGTGAACGAAAGAAGAAGAAGTCTTCTATCAATAATCCGCATGGAATATGAAGAGATACCTTCATTGCACATATGTTGTTTTCTGACAGATTACAAGATGCGGAGAAATGCCAGATGTGCGACACTGGGGGTACTTAGATACTGCTGCACTGGAGTGCCTTTTTTAGGGACTAAACATACATCCATTAACCCCTCCCCCACCTATCATAGCCATGTCTTTGATACCACGAATTTTACTGTCAAAAGGCTTTCAAGAACTTTCTGTTCACAGCTACAGGTATTAATTCATAATCATTTTCACTTTCCTCATTGTTATCTTAATTATCATCACGTTATTCGTGAGTTGGTTAAATGTTTTTAGAAGAAGAATCGCTCGAGCATGAAGGTATTGACCAACGGAGAAAGTCTGTGGTATAGAAGACCTTCCAACAGAATTAATTAGGTCCCCATTTATGACGTTTTTAATAATTATTCTTGAGATTTCGGTTGATGACTATTCATATACTTAGAGTAGCCTGGACTATTCTTAGCATTCGACTCCAAGTATGTAAATAGTGACCAACCGAAATGAAAACAATAATCAAATGTGTTACTAATGGGGTCTTAATTAATTATGTCGGAACGCCTTTATTGGAAACGGTCATGAATCAACCATATCTTTATGAAAAATTCTGAGTTGCAATTGCCAGTTGTAATATGCTAAAAGGTAATGTCCTTACTAATAACATCTTCAGTATACACTGCAAGACGTATTAATTTTAGTGTACTCACTTCCACCTGTCTTCTACAGGGCAGGGACAAACAGAACGTCAGCATGATCAATCAATAGATTTATCGATTGATATGTTGCCAACATTCAGACAAATATGGTGCTCGAGAAACAACGTTTATTTAACAATCTCTGTTGCTGACGACTCTGCTAACAATTGATCATGCATGCAATACATTTATATAAACAGTTTGTTTTTCGTTCTGTATTTATGGATAAACCAATCCCCTTTCCAGAATATTTGTACTCAATGCTAATAATCTCGCATAACGTCGCTTGACTTGGCTGATCCTACTCAAGTTTTTCCGTACAAATGACTAGTTGTCACACAGAGTATATATTTTGCCTTCTTTTGTGTTCATTCTCAAACTCCTGCAGATTTGTAGAATGCAGTCCGGAGAATCTAGTCCTATGTGTCATCATTTACAGCTTTCTTGCGATATCTACAATTTCGGTCAAATACTACGACCAGCATGACTTCTGGATCACTCTGGTCCTATATGGGATGGGTCTGCCAGCTTCCCCTTATAACGTTCTTAGTCACCTCTTACGACATCCATGAAAGGTAAGCAGTGTTGTTATTCCTTGCTTCCCTTCCTGGCCCCGGCAACACACGGGCTACAGATTATATTCAAAGTGACCAATAGTCAGTGCATCAGCCAATATAAGATCAGCACATTAGACCTATATTCTGGAGAATTTTTAAATGACATGATATGACTGATCAATGTAGCACTGATTGTATGATAGGAGTTACAAATGTAGCACTAATTGTATGATAGGAGTGACAAATGTAGCACTGATTGTATGATAGGAGTGACAAATGTAGCACTGATTGTATGATAGGAGTGACAAATGTAGCACTGATTGTATGATACGAGTGACAAATGTAGCACTGATTGTATGATAGGAGTGACAAATGTAGCACTGATTGTATGATACGAGTGACAAATGTAGCACTGATTGTATGATAGGAGTGACAAATGTAGCACTAATTGTATGATAGGAGTGACAAATGTAGCACTGATTGTATGATAGGAGTGACAAATGTAGCACTGATTGTATGATACGAGTGACAAATGTAGCACTGATTGTATGATAGGAGTGACAAATGTAGCACTAATTGTATGATAGGAGTGACAAATGTAGCACTGATTGTATGATAGGAGTGACAAATGTAGCACTGATTGTATGATACGAGTGACAAATGTAGCACTGATTGTATGATAGGAGTGACAAATGTAGCACTAATTGTATGATAGGAGTGACAAATGTAGCACTAATTGTATGATAGGAGTGACAAATGTAGCGCTAGTTGTATGATAGGAGTGACAAATGTAGCACTAATTGTATGAAAGGAGTGACAAATGTAGCACTAATTGTATGATAGGAGTACAAATGTAGCACTGATTGTATGATAGGAGTGACAAATGTAGCACTGATTGTATGATAGGAGTACAAATGTAGCACTGATTGTATGATAGGAGTGACAAATGTAGCACTGATTGTATGATACGAGTGACAAATGTAGCACTAATTGTATGATAGGAGTGACAAATGTAGCACTAATTGTATGATAGGAGTGACAAATGTAGCACTAATTGTATGATAGGAGTGACAAATGTAGCACTAATTGTATGATAGGAGTGACAAATGTAGCACTAATTGTATGATAGGAGTGACAAATGTAGCACTGATTGTATGATAGGAGTGACAAATGTAGCACTGATTGTATGATAGGAGTGACAAATGTAGCACTGATTGTATGATAGGAGTGACAAATGTAGCACTAGTTGTATGATAGGAGTGACAAATGTAGCACTAATTGTTGGAAAGGACTCACTAATTAGAAACTCATGGAAAGAAATAGTCGAATAAGAGAGAAAGGGAGAAAGAGAAATAAGAGATGATAGAAAGAACGAGATTAAAAATATCATTAGAATGGTTACGAAATACATTAAGAAGACAAGAACGACTGCATTTTTGTTGTAATGTATTTGCGTTTGTTGTCAATCTCCCACAGGACTTCTCTTGTAGCAGGACAATGATCAGACTAGATTTCTAGCAGGATGTATTCCAGAGAATGAAGTTGCATTATGTCGCCGTTTTATTTGCGCTAATGGCCAGACACATTCGACTGTGGGGTGAATGCTTTATACGACTGGCATTAATCTGGAATTAGCAGAGAAAGTAAAATAAGACCGAAGGAATACTAATGCACGGTAATCATAAACAAGAGTGATGTTTAATCGTAAACAGTATGACTTTGGGACACATAAAAAAGAGCCAAGCACAAGATGGAGCAGGTGTCCTTCAGACCCCTGGCATAAAAGTTTAATACAAAGCAATGCAAATCATGTAATTCCAATTTTGCAAGCTTCCAAATGTAACGTTAAAATTTTACGTACACCAGATCACGTGACAACCACTGTATAATGATGTGAACTATTATCAGGCCCTGTTTGCACACTCCATTGCGCAGACTCTGCAAATGCAATTGTGCGCACTATATGTCGTTCTCAAATATCACGTGAACACATTTGTTGTCTAACTACTTCGTTCAATTAAACTTACTAGACACATTGTGATGCATTTTTAGTTTGGTTATTGATTGTTTTTAAAATATTTCTCTTCGTGTTGTTTTTATATTTCTTGATAATGACCCCATGGTCGTAACGTAGAAATCGCTATTGTTAATAATATATTTACTAGGATTTTATATTTGTTGTTGTTATTATTGTCTCGTGACATATGATTTTTGGTAGCATATCCTATTAAGGGCGTAGCTATCAACCAAGCATATCCCCCATGGCTGTGGTGATTTTCTAGGCAATATAAAACGTTCTGTAGTTTTCCATTGCTGTCTGAACGGTCCGGATGCACAATTGCCCGTGGCGGAGATCGAACTCGGTACCTTAGTCGTCATAGACGCACACTGTACCACTGCGCCAAAGAGCCGGACATATTAATAATTCTACTTAATAAAAGTACAATTTTTATATCGCCTTTTATCAGATACTCGGTGGCTTCTTGGTGATTAGATACTTGCAGCTACTTACTAGTAACATCATTACTACACTGTACGCCAAAACGTATTTCTACAAGTATATCATTAACTAGTATCATCATTACTACACTTTACGCCAGCACGCATTTCTACAAATTTACTCACTCATGAAGATCAATTCAGAAAAAAACCCCAGAAATAATGTCTTTAGGCAGAAAACCCAAAACAAATGCTACAGACGTTTGTTAAGAATTAGCTTTATAGAACACAAGACAAATATATTTGTCCGGCAACAAATGAACACACAAGTTATCAAGGGCCACTTTTGGCAGTGGTGGAATTGCGTAAATGTTTTTTTTATACATGTAACAAGACACGATTCGCTTTTTAAAATTATTTTGCAATAACAGTTGAGGGTGGAAGGAGGATATGAGATAAGAGAAAATCATGAAATTCTAACATTAAGGAATGGACTGGGCGTGATTTTTTTCTACGCTCCTCCGAATGACTGAGTATAGAGTTGCTTGGAAAGCTTTTTGTACTGATGTATCCAGTGTGGCGCCCTACGACCCTATCAGGTTACGGGTCTCATTATTCTTAATCCAATATAATCAACAAAAAGATAAATGATCAAGAATAGAAACTTGTGCAGGATTTTAAATATATTTACAGCAATTTTATAAACGACAGGAGAATGGACATAGAGAACGATACAGGAATTAAAAAAGCCAGCTACGTAAATTATGAACTTAACCAATTTTGAAACACTCATCTATTCCTATGGAAACCAAAATGCAATTCATAAATTCAATACTCGTACCAACATTGTTTGTTATCGATGTCAGATATGAGCGCTAATTAAAGAAAGCAAGAGAAAACTTACGTGTGAAATGATATTTCTAAGAAAAGCAGTAATCAGAAGATATCATGTAAGGAATGGAGAGATTACAAGAACAGTTGGAGCAACGTCGGTGATTACATGTATACAAGCAACAGATAATGACAAGGTTCGGCCACTTAATAAGAATGAACCTATACTGGCAGCAGCAAGATCATACAACATGATAATTGAAACAGCAAGAGAAATAGGAAGATCAAAGAGAAGGTGGATTGAAGGCGTTAGCAACGCTCCGAGACGTCACAATATTAATGCATGTCAAGCGAGCAAGCGTGTCATAGTCCGAAAACCGTTAATCGCCCCTGTGTTGCTGGGACCCGAAAGGGTTGCAAAGAATAGCAACACTGTTCCTTCCACGCATGTCGTAAAAGGCGACTACGGAGTTTATGGGATAGAGTTGACTGTCTCATCCCATATAGGGTCAGTGACCCAAAGCCATGCTGAAGTCGTATATGTCAGGCCGAAAGGCGCAGATATCGCAGCAATGTTGTAAACCATGACACAACGCATTCCGTTCTCCAGACTACATCCTGCTAATCTGCAGGATTTTGAGAACTAACGCAGAAGAAGAAGAAGTCCGAAAACCGATCGTCATTCAATCCTGCGACTCCTTACAGCAAAAGTATATACACATTAATATATAGATAGATATAATTACTAGTATTATCATTAATACATTGCATGTATATGATTTTTATACGGGTATATCTGCTTTACTGGCACCCAAAGCTTCAAAGCAACACAAACACCTACATTGTTGTATCGATCACGGCAAATATCGTATTTCTATTGTGTCGTTACGTGCGTGATATTTTCTCCATTTATCGAAATTATACATTACAAAACAGCGCAATTAAAAACTCGAAAATAAAACTGTATTTAACTTTTCTTTCATTCTTTTGTAACCTTTACATGTCATCGTATAAATTCGATAGATATCGATTCCTGGCTGGGTTGATTACTAATGGCCGAAGAAAAGTCTGGAACACCAATTTCCGCAGTGTGTCCGCAAGCTGCAAAATCTGTCAAGTCTGGACAATGTGTGAAGCTAAAATAAACAAGGACCGCGTAAAAATGTTGATCTTCAAGTATCGGTTTTCCGTTTCGATAACAAAATCCCTTATCTGTATCGTGGTTTTCCCTATTAGACATTCAAGAAATAAACAGAGAAACTGTTTTCTAGTCATTACATTACAGATTAAAGCTTGTGTAAAATGTGTAGGGTAAAACTGATAATCTGTAACAATGGATTAATGGTGGGGTATTTTATGTTATAGAAATCAATAGTAATAGTTGTAGTAGTAATGGTAGTAATAATAATGGTTCTAGTTGTAATAAGAGTGGTAGTAGTAATAGTAATATTAGTGGTTGTAGTTGTAATAGGAGTGGTAGTAGTAATAGTAATAATAGTGGTTGTAGTTGTAGTAGGACTGGTAGTAGTAATAGTAATACTAATAGTTGTAGTTGTAGTAGGAGTGGTAGTAGTAATTGTGGTGTTGGTTGTGATTATTGTTTGGAGTTTTCCTACTCGGTGATCTTTTAGGGACTGTCCATTAATTATGATAGATTTATTGCCAATTTTTGGCGCCCCCCCTTTACACCTCCTTGTCAACAACTGTCAAGAACTCATATCCCTCCTTGCTCAATTATGTTAAAATTTCCTTGTAGTGAAGGGCCTCAAAAATTGGCAAAAACTCTTTGCCATAATTTATGGATAACCCCTAAAAGGTTATCGAGAATGAACACTCTCAACAATAATCACAACCAAGAGCACAACTACTACTACTACTATTACTACAACTACAACCACTATTAGTGGTTGTTGATCAGACTCTCCATGCGCTCATGGCTTTGACGCAAAATCTGTGAGAGATCCGGCTGTTTGCGTCACTTTACACCACATGATGATGATGTTCGTCCGTCGTGATCGACGATGACCAAAAACTCAACCATAATAATAATAACAATAAATAATAAAATAATAAAGTTAATAGTGCGTTTTTAAATGACTAGCAAGTCCAATGCGCGCACAAAATGTTCTTTTACAGAATTGACAACAATAGAAGGTATCTGTGTGAGGTTGAGATGTTTTTTCTTTTCTACGTGTCCGCTTCTGTCTTGCAGTTTCCTGTCTGAATTCTTCCGCCGCTAGTGCTCCCGTTCTAATGCTGTAACGCCATGCTGTTCTATCCTGAGCGAGGATCTCCCAAGCGCCTACGTCAATGTTAAGATGTTTCAAGGATGACTTGAGCGTGTCTTTGAAACGCTTTTTCTGTCCACCAGCTTTTCGAAATCCTGCCTTGAGTTCTCCATAATATATTTGTTTTGGCAAACGCGAGTTCTCCATACGCACAAGATGGCCTGCCCAGCGTGCCTGCGCCTTCATAAGTATTGTGTGGATGCTTATTGAGGTTGATTTTTCCCAAGACCTCGTAGTCTGGTACTTTGTCCCACCAATGGATGTTTAGTAATTTACGTAGGCAGGTAAGATGGAAATGATTTAACTTTCTTGCATGTCTAGCATACACTGTCCACGTTTCGCAGGCGTATAGTAAGGTTGGTATAACAGCAGCATGATATACTTGTAGTTTGGTGGTTGTTCTTATACCTCTTCTGTCCCATACATTTTTGCGTAATCTGCCAAATACAGCACTAGCTTTTGCCAGTCTATTGTTAATTTCCACATCAATGTTGACATCGCGAGAGAGAGAGTGCTTCCACCATACACCACATACTCTTTTGATGACCGCCAGCTGTGACTGGCAATGTTTTGGTTTTTTAAATTTGTATTTATGATACACCACGTTTTGAAAGAATATTTTGGCCATATCAAACGCCAACACGGTCTAGAGAAAACCATAAAGGAGGGAATGTTTTGGAAGATGTCAGGAGGGTAAATAATAGGCAAACCAAGAAGAAGGTGGACGCAAAACATCAAAGACCACCTGAACATGACAATAACAGAAGCAGGAAGACTGGCTCAAGATAGACAGAAGATTCGAAAGACTGTGATGACTGATACATTCTGTTCTGGATATGCTATCCGATGATGATGACATTATGAAAAACAAAATTTAAAAAGGCTTTATCGCTACTATTCTTATACCTCACTTTCTTGGACCTCAAGTATTGATTGGCCGTAGTTATTGTTTCCTCTGTACATATGCACCTGCATATTCTAGTTATCCCCGTAAAACCACCTCGTATGCCCAGTGATAATTGCTAGAATCTCGTGTCACTGTTTGTGCTGTCCAGAGTTACTCGTGTTCCATCTTTAGACGATTTGGAACTGATTTCAAGGCCAGTTTCTACAAAGCTTAATCATATCGTGAGAGTAGAGTGTACTACACACAGACAGCATCGGCAAATTCACCGATATCACGCGAGGATTCTACGTGACCTAAGTTGATAGTTGGTAAATGTCGCACTCATTTCCTCGTTTGAGGACCTACAGGAATGTCATATTTGTTCCACTGATATTCCACCAATTTTTTCCACCCTGCATGTCGAGTAGTATGTTTATAGGGTGAGGATACTATTTGTGTATACAGTTTTCATATTAAATTTATCTGAAGATGAAAATGATAACATTTAGTTGCTAGCTATACAAGAATGCCTAATGGCGATCGGTTGTATGTTGTTGGGTTCTCAAAGGGGATTCAAGATTAGCAACACTGACAACTTTCATTATTTCGGTGGAAGAAATTAAAGGGATTATAATTGGGGTCGGCCAATTCGATAGAATCAAATCACAATCCACGCCGAAATCGAATGTGTTTGATCTATGTGTGCATATATTGTAGCCAAGAGTAATGTCTTGAGAAAGCTCAAGACTACATCTATCAGGTTTTGTAAACGAGCGCAGAAAAAGTGAAAAAAAAGTTTACTTGCGGTCAAATAAAGTAAAGTTCGAGTAGTTAAAACGCTAGTTTCTGGGATGTTATTGAGCGGGTTGAAATCTTTTATTGGTTACTTATCAGATACTATAAAGTTAAGCAGAACACCAGGCCATTTAAATGTTTCTGTCAATGGTACAAAACTAAAGCAGGTCTCAAATATTTAGGAAGCATCTTTACAGAAGATGGCAATCTTGAAAGAGAAATCGAAAGAATATATCAGAAAGTCAATACTTCGACTTAACAGTTATCATCAATACTGAAACATCAATCAATCTGTATGGCTATACAACGACATTTGGTAAATTGTATTTTATAGCAACTCTGTGTTATCAATGTCTGTTGTGACCCTTGACAAAGACAATAGCGATACGATTACAGTGCATGAAATGAGATGTATAAGTACATATATAAATGTCAACGGAAGACGAATGTGACGGGCAATTGGCGCAAATAAAATGGCGACACAGCGCGTTTCCATTCTCTGGATTACATCCAACTAGAAATCGTGTAGGACAATTGTCCTGTTACAAGAGAAATCCAGCGGGAGTTTGAGAAAGAATGTCGAAGAGGAAGATATATAAATATCACCAGAAGAAACAGAAGGAGAAATTAAGATATAGTTTCAGAAATAAATACAGACCTTCTCAAGTCAAGACTACATTGAGAGACAGCAAACTTGGTGGTTTGGCCACATAATGAGAATGGAGACAATTTTACTAGTCCTTCGTGCATACAAAAGCAGAAGATAGGGCACAAGGGGCGAGGAAGACAAGAACGTGATGGGTGGAGACAACCAAAGAAACCTTAAAGAGACATGTACTCACTATGGCCAATGCGACCTAAACGACCAACGAAAGACAACCTCACTCTCTCCCACGACGCGTAACGGCACACGTGGACATGACAATACATATACAGATAGGTTAGTTAGGTCTCAAATATACGCACAAACTGAAAATGATATATGATACAAAACAACAAATAAAAACTACACAACTATAGATTGCGTGATAACAGCCAGGGTAAACTATTCTTAATCGTGGAACATCAGGATTACCAAATTCATGATGCTCTATGAGAATACTTTATTTCATGATTAACTCTATGAGAATAATTTATTTCATGATTAACTATGAGAATACTTTATTTCATGATTAACTCTATGAAAATTATTTTATTTCATGATTAACTCTATGAGAATAATTTATTTCAATATTATTAACTCTATGAGAATACTTTATTTCATGATTAACTCCAATGAGAACACTTTATTTCATCCTAGGAGCAAGATGTGATGTTATATTTATCAGTAGTAGGTATTCTGACTTCAAGCAACAAGTAAACCTAATATCAATTCTTGAAATATGCAATGCCAGATGCAAACATTTACTAAGGTTGATAATAAAATACTAAAGTGTATAACACCTCGGAGATTGTTGCAACTTGATTACCTGAATTGCGTCTGCCCATTTTATTTTTGGCCATAAGCTCTGATTTAATCAAATTGGATAAATTCGTGGTTGAAAGCAGCGTACCTCACCACAAAGGGTACAAATTAAGTGATCATAACACATGAATGCCAAAAACTAGGGATCTCTTTCTGTCCTAATCAGGATTGCTACAATCATATAACTATGCTCATTCTAGCATTTTCTGAAGACAGAGAGCAGATATGTTTATGTCAAATGCATCAATAGTAGATGATTTCTGAATGGATGTGGGGAACACGTAGAAGTTACTTAGCGAACGCTTGATAGATGTGAATAATGGATACACGAAGCATATAGAATGCAACTAAATAATTTGATATTAACTGTATGACAAATATTAATGGACATCTGAGGGGCAGAATACAAAAGTGTTTAACTAGCGAGCCGCGAGAGACATCAGGTATGGATGCCCTTCAATATTGCTCAGGGAAGACAATATATATCGGTTTGTCCGGGAGTCGCCGGTTCATAAATAATAACCAATAAGTCTATGCTAGAATCGAGATATTACACAAGAAGAGATACTATTACATTTAATAATGGGAGGTATTCTGTCTTTATATATCGTATCAACCTGATATAAACACTCGAAATAACAATATTATCTAATTATCACATGTAAACATTGATCAACATCCAGTGAATATTATTAATGATTTACTAAGATAATAACACTGGTTTTACGAGAACTAAGACGCATGCGTACACAACATATGACACGTGATATCGAGAGAAAACATTCATATCACATGCCTGTGTACATATAGACATTTATATCATACACATATATATTGTGGATATTTTATAGAGAAATATGTACATATATGTCTATGTATGTACAAAAATGGTAAAACTCGTCTTGAAATAAATGTCGTTAGTGTTTTAGTAGCATTGTGTCTCAAAGCATTGGTCTAAGATTTATTTGATTCCTCTTTATCGCTGCGTCAATCTTCTGTTGTGTTGCAAATATATTGTTGAATCAATGGAAGGGTGCCTGTCCAGAGGTATTCTTTGGTCGCCATCTACCAAATTCCATTAGAAATAAATATACCTAAACTGAGGATATCCCGGAGGACCCAAGCGACATCGCACTACCGGAGTAAGAATAGTATCGATATTGTAGAAGCGATTTGGAGGGGGGGGGGGATCCTAATATCAATAGCGGTATGGCCTAACAGAAATTATCCTTGAGCCCCAACTACACTGTACGACCATGCTGGCATATTTGATCTCACTTATTACACCCGTGAGGTTTACATAAATAAAAAACCCAAGAACCTTTATTATGTTTTCCTGTGGAAATAAAGACCGTTTTGCCATAGTATAGGCCGAGATATGTACATGCAGGATTTTGATTGTCTCTCCGAAAGAAAAAATCCGGTCCCTACCGTTGATTGAACTCGGGACATCAAGGTTCTGAGACGTTCTAACCACACGGAAATGTGCCCCAACATTTATATAGAATATCATAGTATAATCTATATTTTATCGTACTTCCGTTAGAGGCTGTAAGATCATCTGTTGTCTTGTAGTCTTTAAATTGCTTATTTAGTGCTAACTTTCTGGGGAGATATAGCGTTTTAAACTTGTGGAGTGCATGGCAGTGGTTAGAACGCCGTTCTCAAACCCTTGAGGTCCCGGGTTCAATCCACTGTTGGGGCAGGGATTTTATATCGTTTTAATAGATTTGAAATCATGGAACATCTGACAAGAGAGCCGGTTCTCCAACCACTGTGTGGTGTATCGTCTGAGATTTGCAGGGAACGACGCTGAGTATACTGTAACTCTGTTACCTGTCTTACTTATAGGAGGAGAATACAGAGTAAGGAGACTCGGGTGGTGTCTGTCTACTCAGTCCCGGTAGAAAACCATAATAACCTCAGGTACTGGAGGTATATAACACACCCATATAAAATAATATAAATGGTACTGCTGGGGTAGTATTAGATAAGGACATAGAAATAGAACTCGCTCATGACATGTACTGATGGCAGAGGTTTCTTGTAAAACTATGCATGTTAGGGAGCTGCTGTCCTGGCTACTCCTGTGATATTACTATCATTATCATCATCATCATCAAGTATCGTCTCCGCAACGAAGGTTGGCTGCAACAGACAACCAACATCTGTCTTTTGTATTGGTGGTGAATTTAGCTAGACTGTAACATGTCCATCTTGTGATGTTACTCTCCCACTTGTATCTCTACCTGCCTCTTACTCGCTTCCCTTCGATGTTACCCTCAAGTAAGGCATTCAACAAGGTATCATGTCTTTTAATGTGTCCAAAATATTTTATTTGCTTGATCTTTACTTCTCTTAATAATTCTTTATTCATATTCAGTGTTATTAGAATATTACTAACATCATCATGTAACATCACCTAATATTGCATTTACTATGCAAGTATTAGTAACATTGAACTAAAAATCCCTTATTTGGCAACGGTGTATAGAGCTTTGAAAATTGTCCATGTTTCAAGGAACATTCATAAATTTAAATTAAATTTTAAAAAACCCACCCTGAAATGACGTGACGATGGTAGCAAGGGCATGCAAACTTTATTATACAAGCAACCAGAAATATCCCTGGAACTCCCTAATGGGACACATGCAGTATTGAAAGATTTTATTGGGACATTCGCAAAGAACAAATGGCTAAACATGAACTAGGCGTGTTATTTCATACATGTTGTAGTGATTAAGCACTGATAATGATTAAGACATATGCCCTTATATGGTTTCATATATACTTATTGATATTATACATACACAAAAAATGTACGTGTGTTAAAAATGAGAGGATGACACTACTTCGCGGTTTTTCACTTATTGCGGCCGGTTCTGGTCCCTATTAACCGCGATAGCTGAGGGATGACTGTATTCTAATTTATGACTGATGAATGTCATTCTATCTGCAAAATATTATTATAATTTATGACTGAAGAATGCCATTCTCTCCGCGAAACGTTATTCTAATTTATGACTGAAGAATGCCATTCTTTTTGCGAAACATTATTTTAATTTATGACTGAAGAATGCCATTCTATCACAGGCACATTATTCTATAGTAATTTATGACTGAAGAATGTTGATCTATCTCAGAAACATTATTCTGTAGTAATAAATGAGTGTATAATCTCATTATATCCGGGCTACATTATTTTGTAGTAATTTATGACTGAATGATATAATCCTATCAATGACACCACATTGTGTGGTAATTTACGACTTAAGAATGTCGTTATAACAGATACACATTATTATGTAGTAATTTGTGACTGGAGAAGGACAATCTATCTTGGGTACATATTCATACACTGTTTTTAAATTTTTTATAAAAAAGTACTTGTTATAACGAGATGATCTCTTTCCACTGCGAAAGTGAGTCTATTTCTGCTATAGCAGAGAAATAACTATCAAAACGTAAGAGGTCGTGGTTAAAGTAATCTTGCTACCATAATCTCAGAGCTCACTCATGAAGGATGAAGCCTAATACAGAATGTGACACAGATATTGTATGATTGCCAATCTAAATTGTTACTGTTGTACTAAATACATATAAACAAAATACAATAGAAATAAATATTATGGCATGCATATAATTTCTACTATATGCAATCAATTAAGAAAAGTAGAAAGATTTACAAATACCTGGTTTTGTTATTGCAGGCCCTGAAAGAGAGATGAAATGACAGTAAGTGTATGCAAATACTCTTCTATTCTCTCTCGTTCTCTGTGTCACAAACGTAAGCAAATGTAAAAATAATAGGAGAAACACGATTGTGAATTAAGTGTAAATATATTCTGCAGAAAGCAATTTCAGTCAGTCAGAAATGACATGTATCAGCGAGCGTGACTGCATGTCTGGACACATGGACAGTTTAATGGCATGGTTATTATTGTTTTTATATAAAGGCAGCAATGTATTCAATGTATTGATCTTTTCATTTGTTGGAAAAAAAACAGTATTGTCTTAGTTGTAGTATTTTTAATGATGTATACTGCCTATCATTTGACATACGTAAACATCGTTTCATTGCGCTTAAACAAACACGTGAATCAAGTCTAAGTGGGTAGATACATATCTGAATCAAGTCAATGTTGGTAAGACACATGTCTGAATCAAGTCAATGTTGGTAGACTCATGTCTGAATCAAGTCAATGTTGGTAAGACGCATGTCTGAATCAAGTCAATGTTGGTAGACTCATGTCTGAATCAAGTCAATGTTGGTAAGACGCATGTCTGAATCAAGTCAATGTTGGTAGACGCATGTCTGAATCAAGTCACACGCCAAAGACGGATGTGTCGGGCCATTGGTGCAAATAAAACGATGACACAATGCATTTCCGTTCTCTGGACTACATCCTGCTCGAAATCTAGCAGGACCATGGTCAAGCTACAAGGAGATCCAGCAGGAGTTTGAGAATGAACGCTGAAGAAGAAGAAGAAGAAGAAGATTCAAGTCAATCTTGGTAAGACGCATGTCTGAATCAAGTCAATCTTGGTAAGACGCATGTCTGAATTAAGTCAATGTTGGTAGACTCATGTCTGAATCAAGTCAATGTTGGTAGACACATGTCTGAATTAAGTCAATTGTTTGTAAGACGTTTGTGCATATAGTAATTATAAATCAATCTAATTGACCAGTAACAATGGTTTTAGTGGACAGAGTTTGGTCTGCTGGTTTGTTTTTGCCTACCACTCTTGTAGAGCGAAGAAAGAAGTAAGGGAATATGTATGCGTATATATCTCCCCTGTCTTGTGTGATCTCGCGTGTCTTGTGTGACTCCCTTGTCTTGTGTGATCTCGCGTGTCGTGTGTGATCTCGCGTGTCTTGTGTGACTCCCTTGTCTTGTGTGATCTCGCGTGTCGTGTGTGATCTCCCTTGTCTTGAGTGTTCATAGACGAACTAGTTTAGTCATTAGTACATTAGTAGAAACATAACACACCGGATAATGAGGAAATGAAACATATTACCAGATAAGTAGAACAGGATTATCGCTCTATCTACACAAGTGACAACAAACATCACGCACTCTTCCAACAGATTACATATATAAAATTATATTAACGGAGGTCGCGGTGGCTGGATTACCAGAACTGCGAAATAAGCTATTTTTTTAATAGTTGTGATGCTCTGATATAACGTAATTGGACTAAGGTGGGTTGGAAAAAAAGAGTACTTTCATAAGTGGTGCATTTTACTTGATAAAAGAAAAAGTTGTGACCTGACAACAATGGCTCATTGGGGTTTGTTACAAAAGTGTTTATCGTTATCGTACACCTGAGAATAATTACACTTGTAGGTTAGGTGAGGTAATTACACTTGTAGGTTAGGTGAGGTAATTACACTTGTAGGTTAGGTGAGGTAATTACACTTGTAGGTTAGGTGAGGTAATTACACTTGTAGGTTAGGTGAGATAATTACACTTGTAGGTTAGGTGAGGTAATTACACTTGTAGATTAGGTGAGGTAATTACACTTGTAGGTTAGGTGAGGTAATTACACTTGTAGGTTAGGTGAGGTAATTACACTTGTAGGTTAGGTGAGGTAATTACACTTGTAGGTTAGGTGAGGTAATTACACTTCTAGGTTAGGTGAGGTAATTACACTTTAAGTTTAGGTGAGGTAATTACACATGTAGGTTAGGTGAGGTAATTACAGTTTTAGATTCTATCTATATATCTATCTATTTACTAAACCCTTTATTTCCTTTCAGCGTCAGGGGTAGAAGAGTTCTCTGGAGATGGCTTCCGTTAGGTAAGTTATACCACTTGCAGGTTAGGTAAGTTATACCACTTGCAGGTTAGGTAAGTTATACCACTTGCAGGTTAGGTAAGTTATACCACTTGCAGGTTAGGTAAGTTATACCACTTGCAGGTTAGGTAAGTTATACCACTTGCAGGTTAGGTAAGTTATACCACTTGCAGGTTAGGTAAGTTATACCACTTGCAGGTTAGGTGAGTTATACCACTTGCAGGTTAGGTTAGGTAATTTATCCTTGTGTTGGGATACATTTATTTTTTAACAGCAGACTCTTGTCCAGTTTGGTTACATTATAAGCTTATAATCATTAAAACATAGATTGCGGTTCAGGTAATCTTGCCAATATGACTACACGACCTATTGTAACTAATAAGTGAATGCTTTTGTAGATGTAGATATACTGTAGCACATAAATACATGTGAAATATATTTTTACACTGTTGTCTGAGAGCCTACAAAGAGGACAAACAAAATACAAGGAATACGAGAATATTGATTAAACAATATATATATATATATATATATATATACATATCGCCCTTGTGTGCCGGGGCCCGAAAGGGGAGCAAAGAATAGCAACACTGTTTACCTTCCACGCATGTCGTAAAAGGCGACTAAGGAGGTTATGGGATGGAGTTGGCTGTCCTATCCCATATAGGGTCAGTGACCCAAAGCCATGCTGAAGTCTGATGTGTCAGGCCGAAAGGCGCAGATTTCGCAGCAATGCTGTAAACTATGACACAACGCATTCCGTTCTCCGGACTACATCCTGATAATCTGCAGGAGTTTGAGAACGAACGCAGAAGAATAAGAATATATATATATATATATATATATATATATATATATATATATATAGTGTTGCTAAAATATATATGTAGAATGTATTGGGAAGATCAAAAACAACCCGTAGAAGAACATTTATGAGTGAAAATCAACAGGCATAAATGCACAAGACCTGCAATCTCTAGAAACTGACCGACAGGCATGGGGAACTATGACATCCGCCCTATGTACCAGACTTGGTAAAAGAGGAACTGGCTGACTGATTGGGCATGATTGAAACACACTGATACATATATTTTATAACATGACATGCATTTTGAATATATGCATCCGACGGATGGTGATAAGAGATCACAAGTTCATTATAATTGTTATTGTAAGGTATCAGGATAAACAAAAAGTATGCAGGAAATATGAAATACAAATAGAAGAGCACAAAACAAACAACTTGTACAAAGATTCACGAGTACTGTGAAAAAAAAGTTGGAAGATGTCTACCCTGTACTATCATAATATTCACATTGCCAAAGATTGCAGAGATAGAATATGGTCTTATGTTAATCAATGTCCAACGTTTCTGAAATACTATTTACTGAGTGATAAATACTGCTCTAGTTTTGTTATCAATCGATATCTGTAACTGGGGGAAATACATCTACCAACCAGAGCTGTACTAACGCATGCAGTCGCTATTACACATACATTAAAAAATGGATAATTACAAGACATACACATATTTTGGTACATCTTAAAAAATACAATTATAACAAAACATATAAGATGTAGTGTATGATTAATGTAATATATTAAAGATATTCGATGTCACACAGCCTGCTTAAGCGATTCTTCTTCTTCATTCCGACCTCTCTTTCAGGACAGGATTGGCGTATATAATATATATATCTTGTGACATAATCCTTTTGCGCTGCTGTTTTCAAGTCTTCTTTTAAGATTACCTTAAATTAGTAGTCTTTCTAAACCACTGTGACATTCCATGTGGTCAAATATTTACATTTCTGAGACATTATCTTGTCTAACAAATGTCTGTTTTTTGGGATTTTTTAGTTGCCAGTCCAAGTATTGTCGGGTTTGAAGCAGAGAATAAAACAACAATGCTGTGAATTACAACATATAATCGCTAGGGACATAAGCGGTTTTATGCGCATATTTGCCTGTTCCATCGCGTAGGTTACAGTGACCAATAAGCCATGCTCAAATAGAATATGTCAAGTCGAAAGGCAAAATTTCCCAGAACATCTGTAATCCATGACACAACTCATTCCTTTCTCCGGACTACATCCTACTAGCTTGTAGGAGGTTGACAGTGAACAAAGAAGAAGTCGGTATGTTAAACACGATTGTCGAATCTATTCATCTCCAAAAATTCAATTATATTTTAGTTTAGTTTCAAAAATACTGTATGATTGACATCAATTAACTTATTATGTTATCGCAATAAAAAATATTCATTTTGACCAAGTTCTCAATTTCAGCACCACTGATACAGACTAGTAACGTATATACGGTTCTGAGATATCACAGTTATAATGGCAACATTTGATCCTAAGGTAACAAAGGAATCAACGAGAACAGCAAATCATGTAGAATGTGGACTTACATTTATTTGGATTAGGCTTCATTTAAAACATAGAACAATATATGCCTTGAGAAAAATCATCACTTTAACTGGATGTCTTGACAAAAATCATCACTGTAACTGGATGTCTTGACAAAAAGCATCACTGTAACTGGATGTCTTGCCTGGATTTTTTACTTTTGTTCGGTTGATAAATGGTTCCCATGGATGATAAAGATATGTAGGGCAGTGGGCATTGCACCTTTGGTTTTTTTGTGTGGCTAGGATGTAGCTAGGAATGCTAGGTGAGTCAACAGATCTGACACAAGAATAATGGAATAGTTGGTCAAAATGTATATGCCTCGCTCCTGCCAGGACGTATTGTTGATTGGATCCTGGAATACCTGGCACGCGCTGGAATGGTTTTAATCGGGGATTAAACCTGCACCCATAAACCACCCTAATACAATCATGCCGTTGAGACAAGAAACATATGAGTTCGAGTGTCACTCGGTTACTCAACTCGGTAGGGATTGTGCTTTTTTTAAAAGAAACACTGATCACAAATAAAGAGATTATTTCATAATTATATGTCTTGTATTATTTCTTCTGCGTCCTCTTCTGCGTTCGTTCTCAATTTCCGGGATATTAGCAGGATTTAGTCCGGTGAACAGAATTCGTCGTGCCATGGTTTACAACTTTGATATCTGCGGCTTTCAGCCTGACACATCGGACTTCAGCAAAAAGTCTTGGTCACTTTGATCCTCTATGGATTGGGACAGTTGACTCCACCTCAAAACTTATTTAGTCGTCTCTTACGACATACATTGAAGGTAAAATTCAGCTATTCTTTACTCCCCTCTTTGGCTCGGGCAAAACACAGGCGTCTATTATTTTAATTATAGATGATTTAAATTGTCCTTCTTCGGTGAAATATCCGATAGGCTTTCAGACTCCATCTCAGTATGAGACAAGACTATTAGGTTTGTTAATGTTTTCACAGCGTTATCTGCCATTGCTTGTGTCATCACTGGAGTTAATATAAGAACCTTCGCTAGTTAAAATAGTCGTTCAATGCAAATGTTGTAAATAATTATAGAACTTGTGTAGGATGTTAATATGAGTAGACTGTGATTCAAGGTATAAATGTTTCAGTGTAGGGTAACAACCCTAAACAGGAAGTAGGTGGCTGGAGTAACACGGGGCAAATATCAGGATAAACACTAATAGGTAGATGTGTTACCAAAATAAAACATTAAACAACCTAACAACGAGTTATCTACGTTTCGACTCAAGGTACTCACCTACAACGTTGAGCTGGACATTCCGTACAGGACCGGCACGTGAAGTCACCTGACATTCGTAAAGACCGTCATCTTCATGAGTCACACGATGGATGACAAGGTCCCAGGTGGTAACATGGCCAGGTTTTCTAGTAATTACGTGTCATTATTAATAGTAATAAAAGTTCAATGGTTTTAATCTACTCGTATAATTTATATAAATCTGTCATGTTTATACATTTATAATTTGTATGAATCTGTCACTTGTATAAAATATATAATTTGAATACATCTGTCATGCGTATATATATATTATTTGTATAAATATATCATTTGTATAATTCTATCATTTGTATAAATATTTTATATCTGTAAATCTGTAATTCGCATAACTCTACCAACTGTAATTTACCAGGTTGCTTCAAATGAAAACGTGTTTGGTTTGATACAAATTTCTGGTCGTGCTACCTGTCAATGATTTTGCTTAGGACGTCAAGAGTGCTCTGGATATGACAATTTGAAGCAGGAGACAACGTGACGTCGTCACGGACGTTTAAAGATGGTTACCTCACTATTATATATCTATGCACTATTAATGCATACACGAGATGGAGTGCTAGGGTGTTATATTGAGCCAAAACTTCTTTATGGAAGTGAAGCATGGAAAGTAAACAAACGTTCCCAAGATAAGATGCAAGCAGCTGCGATGTGGTATTTCAGAAGAATGTTGAAAATTCCATGGACAGCCAAGAAAACTAACGTAGAAGTTCTCAGAGATGCTGGGTAAAACAGCAAATTATAGCGAAAATTATTAACAGACAATCATGATTTTTAGAAAATGTGATGAGAATAGTAAAACTTGAACTCTTAATAACCACTAGAAAGATCAAGAGAAGAAGAAACAGAGAAAGACAGAGATATTTCTGGATCTATTGTCACTGTGGCACAAAAATAAGTCACCAACAAAACTTATTAACAATACAACAGACAGAGAATTGTAGAGAAGTATGATCGCCTACTTCACCTGGCATGGTACTTGATTGATTGACCTTATTAGTGCCATGCACCAAAAAGGAACAGTGTTCTTGTGCCCGTGTTTGGATCACTGAAAGGGTAACACCAATTACAAACTATCGTCGAATGAAGGGCCTATAAATCCAGCAAACATGTAAGTGTAGTAGGAAGTAAGTTTCAAGACAGTGATATACACAGCGGTCGTATAACGTCTGTCACAGTATGATTGTATAGGACTTACTGGCTAATATGAAGTTAAGATTTTTCAAATGACCATTTGACTATTACCTTGATTTTAAATAGTTGCCAGACAAAATATAAATATCGTGACCAATGAAACATCACGGGACTAGTCAAATCAGTCATTAAGTAGGCTTGATTTCCTATCAGAAAATTCGAGCTATATTGTAGACCGAGTGTTATAAATCTTTTAAGATAGCATGCACCGCTAACAGGTACTACTAGTGTGTAACACCATGGCATATAATATGATTAAAGGCAAATTCAAAGTTAAAGTGAATAGAAATATTGGCCATATAATTATCTTTATTGCACAATATACCTCCTTTTCTAATTATAGATATTAACAGTTTTGGGCAGACATGTTGAACGCCCTGCGGGAAAACGAACGAATAAATGACCGTATAAGTGACGATGACACTTATACCATGACTAGAAAAAAGGAGGCTGGTTTGAAATGAGGTGTCGCTAGAAAGGAAGGATTTCGTGGGCAAGGAAGAATGATGGTCAATCAACGGCGTACTGGGACCGTCGGTCTACTTGTAATGGCGAATACACTCAAGGAGAGATCTGAGCACTTATGTACTTGTCCGGAGTGTAATAACGATGATCTAATGACTAACTAACTGTTTCGGTTTGTGTAACACATTTTGAATTGTAAAAGAAACTCCTGATTGTTATTACTTGCGACTACTTGTTAACTTTCATGGCGTAAGAACCCCAAGTGATTTCGAGAGCACCATGTGCTCTGGTGCTCGCAAGCACTGGACTGAGAGCGGCTGTTGTTTTAAGTACATAGTGAAATGCCTCATACCCTTTTGGCTTATAATCATCATGTTACATATTATTTCCAGAACATGGTATTCCTTATGGATTCTCTGAACACTCCGCGTTTTGGGCGTGTTGACCTGTCACAGCTAGAGACATGTTTAAGCAATCTGATACATCAATGCATCATTGTCGTCTTGGGTGCTCTCTTCCCCTGTTGTAGTTAACTGCCTTCAGCTATTATTTTTTCCATGATGCTATGTCTCTCTATATGCCCCATAAAACTCCACAATTTTGAAAAAAAAATAAAGAAGTTTTGAAGGAGCGATTTCGAAATTTCATTTCATTTCGAAAGCAGCGATTCTCTTTGCTACTATTATATTTAATGTCCATGCCTCACAACCGTAAATAGCCACTGGAAATACTACGTTCTGATCATACATATTTTGGTTATGCTGCTGATACCTTGTCAAATATTTTTCATTTGGACAAGTCTCAATGTCGCCGCTGCATTTCTCCTCTTGATTTCCCGTCTCCTGAGCTATTTATGTTTGTGCTCGAACGTTTTGATAGGGGCGTCTCCTGAGCTATCTATGTTTGTGCTCGAACGTTTTGATAGGGGATTGAAAAAGGTCCGAGTACAACAAACTATTTCAACTATAGGTCATTACCTAACAACCAACAAACCTGGAATGGTTCAATGATACATTGGTATCTGCTGCCCACGACAAGGTACCAATTGTTAGAAACTTGTCACCCTTAATGCGACGCCACGCCACCTGTGGATAAAATAGAGTGGTTCAGTTCGATCATTATTATAAAGATGATTGAACTATAATGTATGTTGGTAACACACGTACATGTATCAGTAATTAGATAACTTTCTCGCCAAACAGCAGCAACAACTGAACTGGAATTGAAATATGCATTACAACATCAATATTATCAATACCCTCAGCATCGATATTATTTCCATATTTATCAGAATTATAACAACCGCCATCAGCATCATCACCGCAACCACAATCACCGGTCCCAACATGAACATCTTCAACACATAATTACCTCCATTATAATAATTAACTAATACATCAACACTTTTGCTACAATAATCCTCAGAAGAATCTGTGAGATTATGGTGTAGTGTTTAATCAGTTCGCTCTCTGCTTCAGAAGTGTCATGTTCGAATGCCGCACCCATCGTCTTGTGCATAATGTGCATACCCCAAAATGTGCATACCCCAAAATGTGCATACTCCAAAATGTGCATACCCCAAAATGTGCATACCCCAAACCGAATTGTACTAACGTCTGAAGTTGAAACATGCATACCTCAAACTAAATTGTATTAACGTTGACGGTTCAAATTGGCATAGCTCAAACCAAATTGTACTAACGTCTGCGGTTGAAATGTGAATACCTGAAACCAAATTGTACTACCGTCTATGGTTGAAATGTGAATACCTGAAACCAAATTGTACTAACGTCTGCGGTTGAAATGTGCATACCTGAAACCAAATTGTACTAACGTCTATCGTTGAAATGTGCATACTCCGACATAAAAGGTACTTTACTATTTTAAAAATGATGGGCAGAGTGGACTCTAAAACTTATATTATTCGTATTTTTTATTTTTAGTTTAACATATGTCATGTATATTACATTTTTAGTTTAACACATGTCATGTATATTACATTTTTAGTTTAACATATGTCATGTATATTACATTTTTAGTTTAACATGTCATGTATATTACATTTTTAGTTTAACATGTCATGTATATTACATTTTTAGTTTAACATGTAATGTATATTACATTTTTAGTTTAACATGTCATGTATATTACATTTTTAGTTTAACATGTGTCATGTATATTACATTTTTAGTTTAACATGTCATGTATATTACATTTTTAGTTTAACATGTCATGTATATTACATTTTTAGTTTAAAAAATGTCATGTATATTACATTTTTAGTTTAACATGTCATGTATATTACATTTTTAGTTTAACATATGTCATGTATATTACATTTTTAGTTTAACATATGTCATGTATATTACATTTTCTCATCTTGCAACTTGACATAATTTCACGTTTTTTCATTCTGTTACGTTCTTGTTTCTATCTTTGCGTATATCAGTTCCTTTACTTCGTTCTACGTAGTTTAGTATCTTTCCTGTTCCCTTCTATATTTGTTTAACTTGAGAACCTGTTGGTCGAAACGTCGATTTCGTGCATTTGTTCAAAGTACAACTTCAATTTAACTTATTGCTTTCTGGTTATTTTTATTTTCACCCATCATATTACAGCTGTTCGTTATCCCATGAACTTTCAAAGTATTGTTCGAAAAATTATATTACACAGAACTAAAAATCAGTTTTGAAGGATATAAATATAAAAATAATACATTACATTTGATTGCAATTAGCAATAGTTCAACAATTCTAAAATTCTGAGATAATTGTAAATGTATGATTTGTTAGAACAATAATGCAATAATAAAAGAAATATAAAATGTGTTTTCTGCATACACAAACACTTTTCTGTCTCGGAGAAGTTTTATTCAACACGCCTAATTTAATTCAAAATGCATTATACATTTTTTGCAAGTTTTTTCCTTATTTTGACCTGATTTCAAAGTGCTTGTATAATTCAAAGTTCTTTACGCGATATTTAACAATAATATTTCATTTAAAGTCTAATAAATCTAGCCATTTTGTTAATTCAGTACGTCATTGTAAATATGCGTCTGTGGAAAAATTATTCAGAAACATGTTTTCCAGTAACTTAAAATATACTGTGAACAAATTACAGTATATTGCATATTGATTTTATTCCGTAGTTATATTATACTTCAGTGTTGCCATAATTTGGCTATTTAATGATCAAATGTTATGCCTGTGAAATTAAACTGGTCTTGAAATTAATGTTTTGGTTAGTTATGTATTATTAATTAATTAGAAAAAAAATAAAAAATAACTGCCTTGTTAAGCTAGAGTGTTCTCATTATCTTCAAGTGCCGTCTCTGCAACGAAGGTCGACTGCAACAGACCTCCAACATCTCGTGTCTCTTGTTTTGGTGGTTAACTCTGCTAGGCTGTAACCTGTCCATCTAGTGATGTTACCCTCCCACTTGTATTTATGCTTTCTTCTTGCTCATCTACCTTCGACTTTATCCTCAAGTAAGGTCTTCAGCAAGGTGTCAAGTCTTTTGATTTATCAAAAATATTTTATTTGCCTGATCTTTATTTCCCTTAATAATTTTTTCTCATATTAATTGCTGTTAGAACCTCTTTTTTTCCCTTCTCTTTTCATGATGTTCTTCCTAGTCTTCAATATATCCACATCTCAATGTCTTTAACTCTTTGTTTATTGTCCATATTTCTGAGTGAAACTTTAATATAGAATAGATGTAGCATTTTATAATTATCTTTTTTAGCTTGTTTGCAATTGTGTGTTTTATCTATCCTTAAACTCTATCTCCCGAAGCGTTTGCTATCAAATTATGCCTTGGTTTCAGCTTTATTACCTGTATCCGCAATGTCTCACTGGTAACCTACCTCGCCCTACGCTGACTAGCTGTATGTCATGACCATCTATATAGGCCTATATATAAGACCTACCGGATAAGTTTTTAAAAAGCCATGCTTCTTGAAATACCACATTTGTATTTTCTCTTGATTTTCATTGGGCACACATACTAAACTTAATAACCAATGAGAATCACGAAATTAGTCGAATGCGTTACTAGGAATGCTTGATTTTGTGTTAGGCAGTAGGTCGTATATTGTATCAGGTAATGTATGTATGGTGGCATGCGCCTAACCCAGTGTTCGCCAAAGTGGGCCCACGCCGCACAGTGGGGTAATTTGATTGTTCAGCGCGGTAGCAATTCAGGGGGCAATTAGGGAGTAATTAAATTTTTAAATGTAACAAATATGTATAACTTACGCAGAATTTTAGAATGGCTGAGGTGGAGCATGACAAAACAAAAAAAAATATTAGGAAACACTGGTCTAATCATTTTGAGTTATATATTTATGAATATGTAGCTTACTGCAACTTTTTGTCTGTGTAGTGGTGTTATAGTTCTATCATAATCATATTCAGAAGACGCTGTAAATATAGATCATTTGTTGATTTACAGCACGGAGGATTGGTCTAAGTGGCGGTTATCAACGATAGCATATTGACTAAAATTATATTTGAAGTAACAAGCAAATATAACCAAATATACATATATATAATGATAACAAAAACGTTTGTAAGTTTGTATTGACACAAGATGCAAGTAGGGGAAGGAACTCGCGACGATATACTCGTATTAAGCTTTGCGTGAGCGGGAGCTTTGTCATCATAAATTCGAATCACATTTTTATTTGCTAATACTTCTATCTCTATCCTATGATTTCATTTTTGGTGCTCCATAAAGTACGTCAATAATTAAATGAGGGATGGATCTGTAACACTGTGATAGTTGTTTGTGAAGTGGTTGATTAAAACTGCCGTTCACAACACTGTTTATTAATGCATCAATTTAATTGCATATATATATATATATATATATATATATATATATATATATATATATATATATATATATATATAACATATATGAATTAAATATGAATTGCTTCCCTAACTTATTGTATCACACACATGCCATGAATTATATTTGGCAGTAAATTATGAATTTCAATGTCACAAAAGTAAATTATGAATTTCAATGTCACAAAAGTAGATTATGAATTTCAATGTCACAAAAGTAAATTATGAATTTCAATGTCACAAAAGTAAATTATGAATTTCAATGTCACAAAAGTAAATTATGAATTTCAATGTCACAAAAGTAAATTATGAATTTCAATGTCACAAAAGTAAATTATGAATTTCAATGTCACAAAATAAGATTTTCAATGATACAATCTAACAGATTCGATTTTAACTATGTTCTTGCAAAGCTAGTGAATTTTTTATAGATTCGTTCATTAAATTGGTAATCATTATTATCAAGTGCTGTCTCCAAAACGAAGATTGTTAGCAAGGGTCATCCCTTTAGTGCCTTGATGTTGCATTTTGCAAGATTGTAATCTGCCCATCTCGTTATGTTTCTCGCTTGCTTCTCTGTCTACCTCTTGATCGTCTCCCCTCGATTCTACCCTCAAATAAGGTCTTCATCAAGGTCTTTTAATATGTCCACACAATTTATTTTTGATCTATATTTCCTTTGATAGTCCCTCTTTCATAGGAAATGTTAGAATCTCGTTTTCTTCCCCTTTTCGTGAAGTTCTCCCTTAATCTTGGTCGTATATATAATGAATGTAACAACTTTTCTATGGATAATTTACGATAGTGGAGTAAGTGGCCGCATGGCTAGAACGCCGGTTTCAGAATCCATGAGGTATCGGTTTTAATCCAGGGTTGGGGCAAGGATTTTTGCAATAAAATATTCTTCATGTACACGTCGCGTCGACAGCTATGGCAAAGCGGCTTTTATTTCCACAGCCTAGAAAAGTATCCTTGCCGTACTCTTTAACAGGAAAACACGCAGTAATGAAAGTATAATGTCCGAAATGAAAGTCATGAAAACGTTATTGATTTGGAAATTCATCATTGTCGCAAATACACAGAGGAGAAATGCATTTAAGCAGATATTTATCAGCAAATTCCTCAAGTAACACCATACACATACATTAATTATTTTGATGAAAACATGTCACGTTTTTAGTGAATTATTGTGAAAAAAATATGTTGAATCTACACATAGGAATATATTTTCCTTATATAGTGTACACTTTTGTGCTCACTGTCAGCATTAGTATTTTTCCTCTTCTGTCTTTATCTCTGTATGCGCTATAGAGGTCGCAGTTCTGGGTGATAAAACATTTTCTATTTCATGATGAACATGAAGCTTACAAACGCAGACTATGGAAATACCTCGAATATATGGTGGCGTCTACTGGTAATGTATATAATGTTCAAACTGACCCCTATATTCTTTAAGAAAATATAACACATGACATTGAATACCAGGGAATAAGTTGCTTTTTCTGTTTAGGTAAGACACTTCATCTTCCTTACGAAAGAGGCATCTACGGTCTTGTATACATGTGAGACATAATATCAGAGAGAAACGAATTATATATACTTATAATCTTGGTCAAGAGCTATGCAAGATAAGAATCTGAGAGGTTAAGACAAGGCATTACTAATCAATATCTCTATCTGTTTCTGTATCAGGCAATGCCAAAACTGTTCATTATGATATCCTGGACACGCTTTGTATCAGAACCCTCATCCAAAAAAGTTGAATTGTGGGGCCACTGGGAACATCATTTTCTCCATCAACAGAGGCGGCTTCCCTTGTTTAGTTTCACCTCGGACATCAGGAATTTTAGTAAATGTCTACGTAATATTAGAAGTGTATTAACGTATATTTGCTGTATCGTGGATACCGATGTGGACACCAGGGAGAGTGTAAATATTACCTAGATAATGTCAGCTTCTTGAAGCTAGAAAATGCTTTGAAATACATGCTTTCATGTTTTCATGCTTTCATGCTTTCAACTAGGATTCACAAGGAGTATATTCAATAATAGTGCAGACTAAGTGCTGGCTGATTACGTTTTAGGGATCTTTAAAAACTAATTATCAAAACTGAACGTGTTTTATGTTGTCAGAAAACTGGAATGAAACTATTCTGCAATGCATTCTGACAAAATATAGTCGCTTTGTTCAGTTCACCTAGAACTATTTATTGATTGCAAATTGCTCCTTGGTTAAACGTGGATATTGTCCTAAGCCAATACATACACGCATAATTAAAACACGCCTTCATACGTCATGTTTGTTATTATTTCCGTGCATTTCGTTGGTAGGTGATTGTAGACGACATAAAGTATATACATAGTCACTAACGAAAAGCAATCAAATAATCAAAATCATCACGTATGAAGGCTTGTTGTTATTTTTGCACTGTAGTGTTGAGAAGAGACAGGGCTGAATTAATTAGGTCAGTCATGGATACACTACAGACGAAGAAGTGGAGACTGAAAGAGACAGTCTACATATTCAGAGTTGGATAGAAATGAGAGTGACAAAGGCAGAGGGGAGAAAGTAGATTATCTTAGGAAATATCAAATATCCCGATATCCCAAAATCAGTAAATGACTGGGACACAGAGTCTATACACTCTTAGATAGCTGCCAGTCTAAAGAGCTGAGTAGTTACGAGAATATCCCCAGTGCTGTGATGCTTTTTCCTCTTGAAGAATGACGACTGGAAATAAACAGCGTAGAGGAATCAACTTACGCTATAGAAAATGAACACAAAGAAGAATACACTGATAAAGTGTCAAATGGTACCAGACTAATTGGTAGAACTTGTGCACAGACGAGGGATGCTTAGATGGCATACACTTTAAGAGAATGTGAATAGAAATCTGCCTCAAATCGATTATATACTCTTAGGAATTTGTACATTTTTTAAATATTTATCAGTGAAGACCAGGTGGCTGCTACATAACATTCATTAGTGTCAATGTATAATTGTTGTTGTAAAAACAAAAGACTAATTATGGAACTCATCACAGCACAAATTGTGACATTTGATACAGGCACTCATCACTTAATTATTGTCTTCATCAACGCATCAGTTTAGATAGTCACTTGGTGCAGGTACACAATTATAATACATATGCAACCATGATACAATCATGATACAACTATGATACAACCATGATACAATCATGATACAACTATGATACAACCATGATACAATCATGATACAACTATGATACAATCATAACCATTGAGGAATGAGTAGCGGCATTTCCTAGACATAACTCGATATTAACACGGTGAATCTTTTTCTTATACAAGCCCATTTGACTAATAATAACTTCACAATTTTAAGAGTTATTTCCCTGTAAAGTTAGAATGTTTTTTCACCGTTTTCTGAAACATTAAAGATAATACATGATTTGCATGATATTCTACATGTATTTAAATATGTAGAAACATTTAAAAAAAACAGCAATATTTTTGTGCTGTTTTAAATGGAGTATTTTCTTGTTTCACTGTAATTAGTTTTCTAAAATGAAATACTCAGCATTGATACCACTTTAGTGTACTTATGCATTCAGTTTTTGGCAAAATAAGATCGTTCCTCATCAGACCAGCCATACATCATAGAGAAATGGGTACCACATCCATACAAATAATTAATACATCATCATCATCATAATCAAGTGCCGTGCCGAATGGCGTTGTCGATCATATTTCTTCATGTACATCGATCTCACATATATCATCGTCTCTCTTGGTGTCGTCAATCTAAGACATTTAATCAAATCGTCCAATACTTATTTTACCTTTTATCTTTCATGTTGTCACTATATTCTCAATGCCTCCTCTTCTCGTTATGTGTCCAATAAATGTTGACTGTCTTTTTGTTATATTATCAATAATGCATCTTTTCACATCCATCCTTCTAAGACATTCTTCATTAGTAATCTTTGCTGTCCAAGGAATGCATAGCATTCTTCGAATAAACCACATTGTCACTGTCTCCAATGATTTTTGTGATGTCTTATTTATTGTCCATGCTTCACTTCAATAGATTAGAATTGGTTCAATATTGCATTTGAGGACACGTTTTCTTCCTTATTAATTAATACTTTTCCAAACTGTATTAATATAGTGTGCATACCTGAACTTAAAGCACTAGAAGTATGCAGTAATCATATGTTTTTTTATCATTGAAAGTCTTGATGGTATAATAGAGGAATATTTGTATAATGGATATAAATATTTTCAAAGTTACAGATCATCATACAAAGGATATATGTTTGTTTTTAACCCCAGACAGTGTGTTCTGCAACATTTTCTTCATTATGCATTGAGATGTGGTTTTTGATTTTCCATTCGTAATGTTTCAACTCTCAACGGGTGTTTGATGCTTTTATTTAAAAAAAGACTATTAGAAGTCTACTGCCATGCAACTTCAGGGATGAATCGAAATCATCTTCAGCTTCCATTTGTTTAACGACTGCTGATAATCACCTGTTACACACGGGGTTACCTTTTACAATGAATCTGTTACATACGAGGATACTTCGTACAATGAATTTGTTACATACGGGGATACTTCGTACAATGAATTTGTTACATACGAGGATACTTCGTACAATGCATTTGTTACATACGAGGATACTTCGTACAATGAATTTGTTACATACGAGGGTGTCTCGTACAATGAAGACAATCAACTATTTGCAGCTTTTGGCTGTAGTCACGACCTACATAGTCATAATTCCTGTAACCAAGGTGAAATCACTGTAGTTGTTCTTAACGATTGTCTCACTAATTGGCCAATAGAGCTTGATTGATCTTCCTAAAAACAGACCAATTTGCGATTGTTTTAATAAATCACGTAAAATCTTTCATACGTAACATCTGTGCCTGCTACCAGGAAATTCCGTTGTATAAGCTTTCTGCTAGAAAGATTTATATTGACGATGTAGTACATCGTTCTGATAGCATTGTTTTAATCGCAGAAAATACTATTGCCCTACAGTATGTCACAACCTGTGCTCACACTGCACGCTGATTACCAAATTCAAAGCTAGTCACAGTTAAATAAATGTCCGTGACATTTTAGCTGTTGTTTGTGTTACTAACGACACTAGGCGCCCAGTTTGTAATTGTATTCTGGTTGATGTTGAAAAGACAAATTGGAGATTAGCGTACATATTTTATCATATTTAATGTACTGTTTGCATATGTGACACATTTCATTGTAATGAGGGATATGGTATACGCGCAGTATTCTTCTTCTTCTTCTGAGTTCGCTCTCTTATAACCACAACGAATAATTCGTGTGCTTTCTGCCAAGGAGCGTGAAGTACGTTGTACCACAAGTTCAACAGTTTAACTGTGTTATTTTAACCTCGGTTGGCTTACTTTGTGGTCTACACACCGAGACCCAGCACACCCGCTTTTCTTCATGCCGTTAGTTCGGGTATAGGCTTCCCTAACACGTGACAACCTGCATATCTGTTGATGGGCATGCGGGTGTATATTGACTCTTCGCCGAGACGATTGTCGTTCACGTCTATCTCGCGCAAGGTGTTCCGCCGTCTGTGAAATTGCCTCGTGTAATTGGACATTCTGTGTCTGTGCCAATCGAGTACTGAACCTTTTCTCCTCCGCGAGCCTGGTCCCGGTTAAGAACTCAACAGAAGAGTTGGACCCTGGCTCTTTCGCTTTCTTAGCCGAGGAGTCGTTCACCGACATCGTGAACCCCTGGCCAAGTCCGAGTCTCACACTACATGTTTGGGAGCAAGGCGTGTTCTCGAGCTGAACGACATTGTCCCATTGATGCCTGAGCACATCGGGTACTGAACCCTTTCTCTCTGCAAGCATGTTTCCGGTATATGAAAGCTTGACAGTAGAGTTGGGCCTGGACTTCATTCTTTTCAGGGTGCCCACGAATGAATCTCTGCCCATAAGAAGTTCCGGCATCTAGAAGCTTGTGTGGAGTTAACAAAGCTTGTAGTTACGATTTGTTTGGAACATTTTCCCTTTCTTTAGTCTCTATTTCATTGGCCGCCCTTCTGATGATCGTTACGGACAAACTAGCGACACGGTGTGTCGACAGTGCCACTGCATATGTTGGCGCAGTGATGTCGGAGATATTGATGTCTCTTATGCAGTCAATTCTCTTTCCATCTGTTGCCTCCACATTTACGGACACGATCCCCAAATAGTTTTGGCCAGAATCAGCACGAGCAGCTGGATTTCTGTTTCCAAGATGCACCACTAGAGGTACTGTTGGGATCTTGAATATCTACTAACCCTGGGTCCGTCGTGAGCAGTACTGTTCCCTTTGCACCCCAGGCGCCGTATTCAATATATGAACACACGAATTATGTCTTAAATCTTAAGAACAATCACGCATTCTACTATAAGAGTAACGAACGATATCCCGTATATAGGGAGGGGAGGGGTGTTTGGGGTGCTCAAAATATGATTATAAAATGTACCAGAAATCAGAACATTACTCCTAGTACTAGGAATTGAGGCACATGAAAGGTAATCGCCCTTCACACCACCCTTTACCAATTTTCCAAGAAAGCTTACGAAAAATCTCTTGAAAATGAAGGAATTACATATATCATATATAGTTTAAGAATCCCCTTACTGAATTATATATACCATATATAGTTTCAGAATCCCCTTCCTGAATTACATGTATCATATATCGTTTAAGAATCCCCCTACGGATGACTTATTTACCATCATGAATGAACGCAAATGATATTGTAAACTTTCTAAGTTGCTGTCATATATCTTTTATAGTAGGAACTTAGAAAAGTAAAAAAGTAAGTAAAGTAACCCATAGCCTTTATTAATGCCGTAGGGGTGTGAGATGTTAGCGATCTCACATTTCAGATGAGGGCGGAAGCCATCTATCTATGTAATCCATATAGGTAAATGTGTGCAGCCTCTCCTCTCCCTCGCAGTCTTTATCTGGTACCCATTTAAGGCTGGCTGGATCGAGCTGGGTGCCGTTGCGATCTAAAAAAAACCACTCATATACGAAGCCAGTGAGCTAACCACTGCGCTACGCGGTTCCCTATTGGAAAAGATGCCACAAGAATCAAGTCTATAGTCGACAATGTTCGCATCCGTATGTTTCACGAAAAAACGAACAAGATTTCTGACATGAATATTTTGCTCATATTTTCCGATATATATTCTATTATGTTTCGCACGAAATTTTATACATTGGTATTCTTGAAAAAGTCGTCGTCGTTCTTATCTGTTATAAACTATCTGTTTGTCGTGATTTTGAAATCATGAGGTTATGTAGATACAAACATAGAGGCTAGATGAGATACATTTATGAGTCTAATTTCAATTCTGACGACACTACACAATAGCAATTTTTGGCGAGATACACTTACGTGTCTAACGTGACTTTTGACGGCGCTACAAGAAAGAGATGTATGGCCTGATATACTGCAAGCCCAATGTGGTTTCTGACGGCACTTCCTGAATTACTAATATATTAATGAAGAATAATTGAGTAGCAATACGACTATTTATTTGACCGTTACAAATGTGGGAGCTACACGTCCGGCTAATCCTTTTACGATCGCCAGACCATAGTTTCCTCTAAGACAATCCATACTATCCTCTAGATCATAGGTTCTCAAACTTCGGAAGAGTTCCACTTCCTAATAGAGACTTGAGAAGATCGCAAGGAGGACTTAAAGCGATTTCGAATTTAGTGCATTAATGGCATGATTTCTTATGGCATGATTGCTTATGGCATGATTGCGTATGGCATGATTGCTTATGGCATGATTGCGTATGACATGATTGCGTATGGCATGATTACTTATGGCATGATTGCGTATGGCATGATTGCTTATGGCATGATTACTTATGGCATGAGTGCTTATGGCATGATTGCTTATGGCATAATTGCTTATTGCATGAGTGCTTATGGCATGATTACTTATGGCATGATTGCGTATGGCATGATTGCTTATGGCATGATTGCTTATTGCATGAGTGCTTATGGCATGATTGCTTATGGCATGATTACTTATGGCATGATTGCGTATGGCATGATTACTTATGGCATGATTGCGTATGGCATGATTGCTTATGGCATGATTACTTATGGCATGAGTGCTTATGGCATGATTGCTTATGGCATGATTGCTTATTGCATGAGTGCTTATGGCATGATTACTTATGGCATGATTGCGTATGGCATGATTGCTTATGGCATGATTACTTATGGCATGATTGCTTATGGCATGAGTGCTTATGGCATGATTGCTTATTGCATGAGTGCTTATGGCATGATTACTTATGGCATGATTGCGTATGGCATGATTGCTTATGGCATGATTACTTATGGCATGATTGCGTATGGCATGATTGCTTATATATTGAAAATATATGCATAATTTCAAAACAAAATATTTAATCAGAAAGCTAAAGTAAAAACACCAATGTTCCAAATACAAATGATTTTATAACCACATTTCATTCTACGATATCTTTATAAGAATCTAGTACTGAAAAAAAGAGGAAAACATTTTCTTCTTTAATAAAATTCATGTCCAGATTGACCCGTAGATTCCATGAATTATGTCTGTAGGTATATTCTGTTATATATAACTTCGTATACTTTATTTATATATATATCGGCGACATCAACGAATGTATGCACATGTCTTTGGTCAATGCTGGCCTGCTTGCCCAGAACAGAGAGGCGCTCAGAGTATCCACGACGAAGACAACGTTCTGGAAAGAATATGTCACTTGATATATATATATAAATGTTATATTCTATATTTAAAAATGAGTATTATGGGGATGAGGATAATGTGGGTATAAATTTGGGGCGTCGGTTATAAGGACTTTGTAAATGTATAAGGGAGTAATGAGCGAGAAATATTGGGAATAATACTCTAGATTGTGACTGCCAATTTAAAAGCGAAACTCATAATTAACTATCTGATGTACTCACCATCCATTTGCTTTAACAAAAATGCTCATGGAACATAAAGACGCACTTTGATAATAGTAAATTCTGTCATCGGATCTCATTCCATGAAAGACTGAACCGCGTCACCCTAATTCAGAATTCTGTTTTGTAGTCCAAGTACTCTCCTTTCCCTTCTTTTGTTTTCTGTATTCCACTGTACAATATTTTACGGTTCCCATCAGTGCAATCCGCATATATTGTGTGTAGTATGTTAATGGATGTTCCTTACTATTACATGGTTCTTTGAACATACATAACAAATACCTGAAACGAATGAACTGTCTATTGACAAACTAAATGATTAATGACTTCCCCTGATCATTAAAACCTGCATCAGGGTTAATTAGATCAGAGAAGATGACCGCTATGAAGTACTGGAACTGTCAGCATGCCGTTAATTAACGGATGTAGCTAAAATGTATGTTGACACCACCGTAATCAAATGTGTTGTCTATGATGCTTCAGCAAATGTTGGTTTCAAACTTTGAAAATGGATTCTTAACGGACATTTATTACCGAGTTGCAAAGTTGCAATTTACGCGATTTCCGCCTATCGTGTGTTGTAGTTATTCGCTTGTATCGGATATTCTCTGCTATTGATGCTATGTCACGCAAATGAGTAAGAAAATAGTGATCCATTACCAGTCTCCAGAATAAAAGACATGAGTACAGAACATTTAAACATGATGAAAGACCGATTTTGATTACTTCCGTGTGTTTTGTTGGTCGACCTTGGCTATTTTTGGAATGCGACACCAAATATATAAATAGTGATTAACGAAAATCACGCCAATAATAGAAGCGTGACGAATTGAGCCCAAATTAATTCTGTACGGAGGTCTTATAGTGACGTCGAATGTCACGGGTGATCTCTCTTCCTATACTTGTTTAACATCTACGCAGAAAACATAATGAGAAAAGTGAGATATACGCAGGCATATCCAGAGTTTCATTCTCTTAGCGTCATAGGACAGTAAATCTCCGAAATTACATATGATTTTCATTCGCTGTGAACACAAAGCTTACACAAAGTAACCAATAAAAAACATGAGAAAACTCAAAGACGTCCTTTCGAATGATGATCCTGGATGGGCTAGCAGGACTGTATAATTAACAGTGACAAATAAAGGGGATAAATGACGGACATGAAGGAATGGACACAATATAACAGTGATGTTTCTAGTGAAATACCTAAACATTAATGGTTGTAGCACGCCGAAGTCTTATGTGTCGGGTTATTGACTCAAACAGAACAACGTCACAGCGCATTTCCACCCTCTGAACTACATCCTGCTGGAAGTCTTGAATGTCCGTTATTCTGCTATAAAAGAAATCAGGTGGGAGTTGAGAACGAACTAAAAAACTGGCAGGATCACGAAGCTAACAATTGTGGCTATAAGTTCTAGACCAGAGATCTGGAACCCTCAGGATGACTTGGTTGTGCCCGCCGAAGACAACTAAGGCTGTGTTAATATTTCAATATATCGAAGATCTTCATTAAAAAAACACAAATTAATATTAAGTGAACAATAATAATAATAATGCACATACTAATCATCTTCTTGCGGTTGGATAGGAGCAGTGTGGCAAATGATTAACACAATATAGGAATTCAAGTACAGACATCAAACTGTCCGTGGCGATTGTCATCAAATATATGGACGTACAGATTTGTTACACATCACGACAATAACAACTAATGCTTCATATCGGTAAATGTTAAATCGCGTATAACTCATTTATTAGTGGCATATGTTAGGAATTGGTCACTTGATGTCAATACGTCATCACGGACTATAGGTGCATAAGACCATGTAAATATCAATAAACACAGCCAGTCTGGCAACGGTGGTGATACCTGCGCCTTGCGTTGTGAAATACGTGGTGCATTGTTCAGCGTTCAATTTCTAAGAGAAACAACCAGAAAATGACACGTGTCAAGAGATAAAAATAACTGAAATTGGGAAAGAAGAAAATATTGAACGCAAATTAGACCCGGAGTTTGAGTTTCTTAATAGTAGTCTGGTAATCTGATGTGCAGAGATAACGGAATAGTCTGGTAATCTGATGTGCAGAGATAATGGAATGGTGGACAACTGTGTGCCACTTGCAAACGGTTTTCAGTAAAAGTACACACTACAAGCAAGTCTTTATATGTATAAACAGATGACACATAGCCGAGGAGAAAAGAAATAATAGAGAAAGTGTGTGGCATACTACACATGGGGTCAACAAATAAAATACAAATTAAAGCAGGAAGTCCATCTTTCCAAGAGACAAGGCCACATGACTACTTGCTTGTTGAAGTCAAAAGCAACCATGTCCGCCTTGCATGTGGCGAGGCGTTGGCGAGTAAAAACACCATCCACAAAGAGAAACAATTCCAGTCATCACATTAGGGGTGATATATTGAAATTTTTGAGCAAATATTGCAGGTTAATCTTTTGTTGATGATTATTTTATGCCCCACGAATGACGACATACAATAATAAATCACTCGTGGCATAAAAAATATTCCCGTCGTTGTTTGAGATTCCGAAACTACAAAAGATCTGCAGAAGAATGAAGAGACTAGTTACAAATTACAAACTTAGATAAATGAAAGTGCACATGGACAACAAGAATATAGAATTGTGACAAATGTATCAAGACGTTTTCCTTATTAAATTAAAAAAAAAAAAACTGAAAAAACACAAGGACATTGATGTGTAAAAGTCATTTAAATCATCAAAGTGTAGTTCCTATAACTTGCAAAATAAAAATACAAAACAAAACAAAAAACTTAAGGATGAGATTTTTATATGCGGGTTACCTAATATATAGATGTACTCTACCCCTCTCAGCTCGGTAGCCTTGTTGATAGTGAGCATGCTTACTATTACCGGCGAGTGTGCCAGGTTCGAAACCAATTTCCGGACAACAAAATCATTGTCCAACGTGATTTCTCGCCTGACACGAACGCTCCTCCAGTCGACCTAGCTGTAAATGGGTACTTGACGCATGAGTTAGGGGAGATAAAGACAGCAAGGAAGGGAACTGACCACACCACATAATAGTTTCTTTGGCTAAGTATATGAAGAGTTATCTTCATTCCCTTCGACAAGTTTCTGCCATGACACCTACCTTTACCCCTCTCAACTGAGCAACACGCCTCATGTATGTAGTGGCACACATAACACTTAACTGTGTAACTTCAAGCTAGTGTAACCCTATGAATCTCATGTATAAAAGAATGAAATGCTTACAATCAGGGAAAAGTGTAGTCAGATTTGTTTGAGTAGGGCATACGTCTCGAAAATTTGTAAAAGAAAAGGCTTTAGCCTATCGATACAGATGATTATCTGAAACGGTCAATTACGAAATGCCAAAAATAATATTATAATTTTATGAATGTAAGACTTTTTTTTCTCATTATCTGTTGATGAAAATTTTTACTCTCTTCATTTTTCTAATGTAACGTTTAATTCAGGGAAACAGAAGGTCCAAATCTGAATGAAAGAAATCACGAAGAAACGATAACGGACATTTGCAAGAACGACTGATCTTGAAGATTAACTGAAAAATCACGTCCCAAAGCATCGTTTAATCCCAAAATAGAATCCTGTAGCGAGAAACATTTTCAATGATTTTTTCTCTCTCGGGGAGCAACAAGGAAAGGTGATTGTGGCAACGCTGAATAACACAAGTCAGAGACAGAAAATAGACTCAAACTAGCCTAATTCAAACTGCACATTATGTTGGTCAGAAATGAGCTATTCATTAGCTTAATAATTAGAGAGACAGAGAAATAGAAAGAGAATTCCGTTAGATGTAACTGTTCTCTGACTGGTTTACATTCTGACAGAAATAATCCATGAAGATCGATATTCGAGAATATACAGGACAGTTTGCTTACCCCATGCACTATTTACTGCCCTATGTCATTGCTCATATAGAAACTACTTGTTTTGGTAATTCATGTAAAGTTGAGTTTGGTAAGATTATATCAAGCAATTATAATAATATTATTATCCAGTGCCGTAACGACTGAATAGGCGAACATGGAACTCCACAATTTTATTTCCTGTATCATAGGAATGGGGAAAATATAATACAATAATAAAATAATAATAATAATAAAAAACATAGTGGGCACATGGTGCCACATTGAAGCTATCATCATAAAAAAAACTCGTAAAATATCCATATCCTCGTTCATGTAGACGAATGTAGAAAATTCGTCTCTCTAATACCTCTGTCTCTCTTTCACCATATCCTCGTTCATGTAGGTGAGTGTGGAAAACACGTCTCTCTAATACCCCTGTCTCTCTATCACAATATCCTCGTTCATGTAGACGAGTGTGGAAAACACGTCTCTCTAATACCTCTGTATCACCATACCCTCGTTCATGTAGACGAGTGTGGAAAACACGTCTCTCTAATACCCCTGTCTCTCTATCACAATATCCTCGTTCATGTAGGTTAGTGTGGAAAACTCGTCTCTCTAACACGTCTGTCTATCACAATATCCTCGTTCATGTAGATGAGTGTGGAAAACACGTCTCTCTAATACCTCTGTATCACCATATCCTCGTTCATGTAGACGAGTGTGGAAAACTCGTCTCTCTAATACCTCTGTACCACCATATCCTCGTTCATGTAGACGAGTGTGGAAAACTCGTCTCTCTAATACCTCTGTACCACCATATCCTCGTTCATGTAGGCGAGTGTGGAAAACTCGTTCCCTGATCAATCAGTGATGCTAGCAAGCTAAGCTATTCTTAGTTCGTCTCTTCATTCGGCCAGTGAATGGTTTACCTGTAGGATGATCTTTGAAAGTGAATGGTGTCTGATTAAAGTTCAAACCGCAAAAGATTATGACATTTTCTCACTGTCAACAATGCTGCCTGTAGTCCTGCAGACATGGTCATTTTCTAAGTGATAACACATGTCTTGAAGTATTATTGTCACTGATGATTAATATAATTAATAAATGACAAATACACAAAATATAAAGTAATGCCAATGTGAAATAACAAAACAACAACAACACAGAAATAAGAACTTTTTTCCACTTTTCCAATACCATTTTCATCAAGAAAGAACAACGAACTAGCAATAAACAGATAATACAATCAATAAAATGCGATGATATTACAGCCGAGTCTCACCGCATTTGAAGAAACAAGGCACTATGGTGTTAAATAATAAGCAATAGTAACGCTGGTTAAAAGTGGAATGCAACAAGAAACAGAGTAATGTGTGTAAAACATGATTAAGTGATGGTTAATGTGAATGATGCTAATTGTACAGACAGACATATACAAACGTACAAAATAGTGTACATGTGAAAGATCACGTAGACAAAGATGAAGATGGGGACTGACTGCCAACAGGACAGTGCTGTAGATTTCTCATTATGCTGCAAGTCTGCAAAATGCTGCCCCTCCCCCCCCCAAATGGTTTTTATTCGACATGCCGCCTCGACAATGTATTTTGATTGTTGCTGTCCGATGCGGCCGTCTCTGTGCATCATAGCACGGCACGGCCCTGGCTACCAATAAACAGCATTTAAAATTAGAAGACAGGAGAGGGCTTCAGTATTTCACAAGGGGAATGAAGGCTAGTTTTAATCAAATCTTCATGGCATTTATAATTGTCCATGCATATTTATTTATTGTGTTAGAATGACCGCATTATGTCAGTTTTGAATATATATATATATATATATATATACAATTGTCAAATAATTTATGAGTATGTATTTGAGTAAGAGATTTGAAAACGTTGAAACTCCGTCTCTTGTATTGTTAATTTGTAACATCTGGTAAAATAGCGAAGGATGATAGTTATGTTATTTCTATTCACCCTTAGGGGCAGAAATGAGATGCCCACCACCGAGATAAGTTATGACCTCTGAAATGTTACTTTTGTATCGGCTTAATATTGATCGTACCTGGTTTGAGCTGATGTTTGCAATATGGCAGCAGTAAAGTCTTGAAAGATTAAGTACTTTATTATATTATTATTATAATAATTTTATTATTATTATTATTATTATTTTTATATTTCGTATAATTATTTTGATAAAGCATGATGAAAATAAAAAAAGCACACAGGACTTGAACCACGTATTTATATCAGGTATCAACAGTGAAAAGTGAAGCAGGTCGCTTTTAAGAATTCATCCAGGGACACAATCTGTCTGGTAATACTATTTTTCTAGTTTTAAAAGAGACTGCTTTATTGCGTATGATGTTATCCGCCGCCTGAAATTTAGTATTTACTGCCCCATTCCTTGGTATTGCAAAAATGAAATACTGGAACGAAAATTGTTGTGGAACAATTGTTCATCTATATCGGCAATATTTTAAACGGTCATCTTGTTGTAGAGAATAAAAGAATATAATAACTTGTCCGTGATTGCAAGAGAATATTTAAGTCACATTCAGGTGACATATTATGTCTGAAACATAATCGTCTTTCTGGGTGATCTCATTTGTTCACGAACCTTGTCGAGCTGATCAGCTGGAGATAAGAGCGTGTTTAAACAATCTAAGAGGTCTTTTATTGATAGTTGTTTTGAACGGCACTTACCACCTGTTACCAGCAACCATGTCTTCCATTATTATTTTTCCATGATGTTATGTCTCTCTATATGTCACCTAAAAACCTGAGCTTTTTTCATGTAATTTTGCACAGGAATCAACTCTCTTTGACATTTACTATTTTATGCTGTTTTGCTTCTTGTTCGTTTTTTTTAAACCGATGTCATTACAAATATCCTTCTGTAGCATTTCATTTCACAGTTATTAATACTATATGACACTGGTTTACTAAGGATCCATATTTCACAGCCATAGATTTCTACTAGAAATATGTTTTCTCTGTTCAGATGTAGTGTAGATTTACAGCTGGTGCCTTGTCAAAGATTTTTCAACAATGCTAATTTTGAAATCGAAATTGCAATTCTTTTCTTGATTTATGATGTAAAATCTCGCAAACTATAATGTATGCATATATCATCATCATCATGTAGCGTATTCTTTCCGGAATTCGTGGTCTTTCTTATGGATTTTCTGAACACTTCGTCAGTCTGGGCGAGTTGACCTGCCGCAGCTAGAGACATGGAATCTGATTTATCACTGCACCATCGTCGTTTTGGGCGCCCTCTTCCCCTGTTACAGTTAACTCTGCCCTCAGCTATTAATATTTCCATACTGTTATGTCTCTTTATTTAACGCAAAAAAAACAACGCAAAAAACGCAGCTTTAAAAAAAATTAAGATGTTGTTAAGGAGCCAGTACTCTTAGATGTTTTATTGATCTTAACATTTCTTGATTTGTGTTTTTAGCTGTGTATGGTATACGTAAAATTCTTCTGTTGCATCTCATTTCAAAAGCAACGATTCTCTTTGCTATTGTTTTATTTAATCTCCATGCTTCACAACCGTATATTGCCACTGGAAATACGCATGTTCTGATCATACATAGTTTGGCTATGCTGCTGGTACCTTGCTAAACATTTCTCATTTGCGCAAGTTTCAATGTCGCCATTACAATTCTACTCTTGATTCGACAGAACATTTTCCTAAGCAATTTATTTTTGAGCTCAAATACTGGAAATTTGTAACGTCCTCTAGCTCGAAATTGCCAATTATTATCTTTGGTTGTACTTTCACTTTATCCGTTGTCATTATATATATATATATATATATATATATATATATAATTTTAAATAACACTTTTACTTTTAGTACAAAGAATCGACTTGTTGGGACCGTAATATGAAAACAATGAGACACTGTATCACGTTGATCAGGTACATACAGATGTTGTCCTAAATAACATAGCATCAGGTTAAAGGTGAGTTATCGTCTTCTATCTGCTATTTCACAGTTTGGTAGAGCAAACAGCAAGACTCAAACCGTCTGTGCCTGGTGACATTACCTTATGGCGGAAAGACTGTTTCACACAGAAAGTGACATTTTGACGAAGCAGGTTCGAGTATTTTTGAGGTTAAATAAATACTATTGTGTTGCGGTGTTCATGAAATCATAACAGGAGATAAAACATAAATACGGTGAGAGATTCTTGCAAATGTCTTCAGATAGATATCTGTTAACTCAGGAGCGATGTATATGTTGAGCTAGAATATAAATTGAAATTTCTGTCTCTTAATCATGTAAATAATCTGCAGATTGTTATTTGAGATGATAGTGATTTTTTTCAAGTAAACAATTCATTCATTCATTCATTCATTCATTCATTCATTCATTCATTCATTCATCCATTCATTTTCCTTTTGCGCTGAAATTAGCGCATATGGCAGAGGTCAGATCTCTCCAATTCTGTCTGTTCAAAGTTATTCTATGCACTTCTTGAATAGCACGAATATTAGTTGTTTTACTTTCTCTAAGTATTGTTCTTCTGAGTGTTTCTTTTGGTCTACCCCTATTTTATCATTCGATTTGAATTCTCTCAATGAGTGTTAGTTATCCTACGAAGACATTTGTTCTCGAAACTCAGTAATTTCTTTTACGTAAAGAGGTAAACAATGCAGTAATACAAACCTAATAGTTCACTCCCAAACCAGTACTATTTCTATACAAAAGCTTTCCATGACTGCTCCCAAATCAGTACTATTTCTATACGAAAGCTTTCCGTGACTGCTCCCAAATTAGTACTATTTCTATACGAAAGCTTTCCATGACTGCTCCCAAATCAGTACTATTTTTATACGAAAGCTTTCCATGACTGCTCCCAAACAATTGTGCTGTCTTTCACGAATACTGTAAAATGATTATAATTTTAGTTATTTCTCGAATCTTAGATGTATTAGAAAATTGTATCAGGAAAAGCTATTGCGTACATATTTGAATAGCTTGAAAGAACTTTCAAGAACGCAAGTCATTTCGAAAAGTTTTTCCAAACTACCTTCATGAAGGCAGGGCATTCACAAAGGTCCCTTCAAGCTACCATCATGAAGATTCATAAAGCTTCCTTCAAGCAACTTTCATGAACGCAATGTATTCATAAAGGTCTCTTCAAGCAAGCTTCGTGAAAACAATGCATTTCATAAATACCACTTGATGAGTTACCTTATTCTCTATAGTAGGACTTGAATACAGTAGCTGTGATAATATTTTCGAAATTTTCTCACAACAGAATATCCAGGTGTCAATTTGTAGCTGGAGTTGAAGAATGGAAGAAGTATGTTTCTCGACCATTCAGTCAATTTTATAATAAATTTGTTAATATACACTGTGGATCAACGTATGTGGTCAAATATATTGGAAAATTTAGGCTGAAATGGTTCGGCCTCTGAATGGGGGCGAACCCACGTTGACCAAAACAGCAAGAGCATACTTCGCGAGAATGGAAACATCAAGAACCAGAAGACGATCAAGAAGAAAATGGGTTTGAGGAACTGCAAAGGTTTGAAGGCGTCACAATATTATATTGAATCTCAAGTGACCAAACAAACATGTCATATGCCGAAGACTGACCGTTAGTTATAATAAAAATTATATATATATAATTAATATGAACACGAAAATTGGTACTTCCAGTAAATTCTCAACAATACATCTTGTATGTCTATCGTTGAACAATACATCTTGTATGTCTATCATTGAACAATACATCTTGTATGTCTATCTTTGAACAATACATCTTGTATGTCTATCTTTGAACAATACATCTTGTATGTCTATCATTGAACAATACATCTTGTATGTCTATCATTGAACAATACATCTTGTATGTCTATCGTTGAACAATACATCTTGTATGTCTATCGTTGAACAATACATCTTGTATGTCTATCGTTGAACAATACATCTTGTATGTCTATCATTGAACAATACAACTTGTATGTCTATCATTGAACAATACATCTTGTATGTCTATCGTTGAACAATACATCTTGTATGTATATCATTGAACAATACATCTTGTATGCCTATCGTTGAACAATACATTCTTGTATGTCTATCATTGAACAATACATCTTGTATGTCTATCATTGAACAATAAATCTTGTATGTCTATCGTTGAACAATACATCTTGTATGTCTATCGTTGAACAATACATCTTGTATGTCTATCATTGAACAATACATCTTGTATGTCTATCGTTGAACAATACATCTTGTATGTCTATCATTGAACAATACATCTTGTATGTCTGTTATTGAACAATACATCTTGTACGTCTATCATTGAACAACAGATCTTGTATGTCTATCATTGAACAATACATCTTGTATGTCTATCATTGAACAATACATCTTGTATGTCTATCGTTGAACAATACATCTTGTATGTCTATCATTGAACAATACATCTTGTATGTCTATCGTTGAACAATACATCTTGTATGTCTATCATTGCGCAAAATCATGACATGATTCATATTTATTAGTAAGCTAAAATTATACATTACACCACAGATTGTCAATTTTGTTCGAGTTTCGACCCCATTTTATAGAAGAAAAGTAACCCGTAACTAAGTTTTATATAAGAACAAAAGTATCATTTAGCCACATTTTATACAAGAAATGTACGGAAACCTCGTTATAAAGGCGCAAGATCACGATACATTTAACAATGATGTTTAATATGGTAACAAGAGAAATATACACGAAGAACATGTTTTTCTGCACAATAAAATTATGATAATATTCAAATTTAAAAACATGGATTAAAATTAACAATTTCCTTAAAATCCAAACTTTATATTTATATTACTATTTCTTCCGGCGACTTCGTGAGAACGTTATTGAAGGGCTTATTTGAGGTCGATACTCAAGGTCTGGGAAGCAATGAAATAGATGAAGAATCTCAGAACTCTAACAAGTGACACCAAGAAAGTTTACTTGAAACCTTGTTTACACTGTTAGCTTCTGTTTTGTTGTCCAATACTATGGCATGTGGCGAGGTACCATTTAAAAATGTGTTTATTCTTCTAGCTACTGATGTGCAATAACTTGTGCAGGTTTAGAGATACCACTTGAAATCATGTTCATAGTGCAAGCTGATGTCTTTGTACAAATGCTTTGGCAGGTGGAGAGATACAATTGAAATGTTGTTTATATTACTAGATTATGTTGCTCAACAAATGTCTGGGCAGCTTGATTCACTTGAAATCTTTGTTTATATTGCTAGCTTATGTTGCTGTAGAAGTGTCTGGGCAGGTGAAGAGATACATTTGAAATCTTGTTTATATTGCTAGCTATTAAGATACAAATAGTAGGAATGGTGTAGGGATACCACATAAAACCATGTTTATACGGGTAGCCGGTGTAGTTGTGAAAATACCTGTTGAAGGTATACTACTTCGAACTTTATTTATGCTGCTAGTTTCGAATGTGAAAAAACACTAGATCAGGTGGAGAGATATTGATTGACACCGAGGTCATAGTACTAGCTGCAGTTGTTGTACAAATACATTAATATGTGGAAAAATACCACTTGAAACATTGTTTATACTGTTAACGCCTGATGCGCAAAAACGTGGACTGGTAGATACATACAACTTGAAATCTTGTTTATTGTGCAAGCTTTTGATGTGCAAATACTAGGGCTAGTAGAGATATGTCACTTGAAATCTTGTTTATTGTGCTAGCTTTTGATGTGCAAATACTGGGACTAATAGAGATATACCACTTGAAATCTTTATTTATAGTGCTAGCTTTTGATGTGTAAATACCTGGACTGGTAGAGATATATCACTTGAAATCTTGTTTATATTGCTAGATTTTGATGTGCAAATACCTGGACTGGTAGAGATGTACCACTTGAAATCTTGTTTATATTGTTAGATTTTGATGTGCCAAAACTAGAGCAGGTGGAGCGATACCACCTAACATCATATCTCCAGCTAAGGTTCATTGTTGTACAATTGCCTGTCACACGGAGATATTTTAGTTCAAACCTTGTTCTACCGCTAGCTTCTGTAGTGTAGCTGCAATATCCTAAATTGTTGCAGTTTTATAATTCTCTGTGCAATTTTTATTAAAAAAATAAAAAAAAATAAAGCCGGAATTTGTAATCCGAAAAGCCTTTGAAATTAATCTAAAGCTAATTAAATTTATAGCCCTCTGGGAACTAAACACGTCATTCATCTGTAGCAGAGTCTCTATGTTCGGCCATCGATTTCCATTCATACCAGGTCAGCTCCTAATACGTAGAACATTGGGTCATCAAATCATCCGTGTCAGATCAACATTCAACACAATAAGCATCGATTGAGGAACGCCCACAAGTAGAACAAGAAATATTGCAAGTATGGGGCACTATTTTTCTATAGATATAGATTTCTGTGTAAAACAGTTACAGAGTAGATATTGGAAAGTGACATTTATATTTCACAATAGGTTCATTTCATCTATATACCTCTATGCTAATGTTAAATTTCCTATTTATTTATGATGCCATCATTCTTCATATTGCAAATACACCTGATGAAGAATTTAGTAAGAAAATCAACGAACTTTTATTCGCCGATTAAAATCTTTCTATCTATCTTGTGCCTTTTCTCTGCTTGTGCTGCAAGGCATCGCAAGGTGATTCAATGGCGATCGGTTTTTGGGCTATAGCACATTTGGTCGCTTGATATGCAGTAATATTTTGACGTCTCAGAATGTTGGTAACTCCTTCAACCCTCCTTCTTCATGGTCTTCTTCTGCATTTTGCTGTTTTCATTTCATGTAGTATGCTCTTGCCGCTGGCCAATAAGGTTTCATTCTCATAAGTGGCCGATAAATTTCAGTCTCTGGTTTTCTCAATATTTTACCACAGACATTGTTCCAACAGTTTTTGTAATCTCTTCATTACCCATATGATCTCTTTTTGTTCTGTGTGCTTTTTACTTAGACATATAATTTCATAAGTTGTAAGCGTTCTCTTGTTTTTTAGTTAGTGTCAATGTCTGACATTGATAACATAATTTTATATGAAGATTAAAGGTATGATTTCCCTTTTTGTTACCATCTGGCAAATCAAAAAATCAAGCTTTATGCCAACATTGTGTTATCTAACATACGAAAATTATGAAAAGTTTGCAACACCACATTAATGCATTGCTAATAACATGTAAGTAACATGGAAATCTTAAATCTATCTTTCCCACACTAAGTATGGAAGAACGTTCTGGAGAACTTTATAACTGTTTCACACTGACAGTTATAGTCTTCTGAGTATGGAAGTCTGGAGAAACAGCCCACCTCCCTTCCTCTGACAGTTAGTCTTTTGGGTATGGAAGAACGGCTCTGGAGAAATACCCCACACTGACAGTTAAGAGTATTCTGGAGGAAGAACTGCTCTGAAAATTCCTCAAATCCACATGTGACACAAGGGCTTCATTTCTCATAAACTTAAAGTAATTGCAAATAACAACTGATAAAAGAAACAGTTTCATTTCCAGAAATGAAGTACATCAAAGCTTAATAGACATGGAATAGAACTCAACTCACTGATTCAACCAAAGGAAATACTATGTCATCCAAAGCTTGTAAGAAAAAACACTCATATTTAACGATAAATACTGTATTAAGTAATACTGATACTGTAATAGCCTATAATAAATATAGAAAATACAATAGAAAAAACAATGTAAAAAAAATAACAATAAACAAAAGAACAAGACTTTCTCCAACGTTACAATCCAACTGGAACATTTGTCAAGAAACACATAACACACAAAATTATCAAATTATTAAACTGTGATCACTTGGAGATGTTTTCTCTCTTCATTACTTGGAGATGTTTTCTCACTTCATTACTTGGAGATGTTTTCTCACTTCATTACTTGGAGATGTTTTCTCACTTCATTACTTGGAGATGTTTTCTCACTTCATTACTTGGAGATGTTTTCTCACTTCATTACTTGGAGATGTTTTCTCACTTCATTACTTGGAGATGTTTTCTCACTTCATTACTTGGAGATGTTTTCTCACTTCATTACTTGGAGATGTTTTCTCACTTCATTACTTGGAGATGTTTTCTCACTTCATTACTTGGAGATGTTTTCTCACTTCATCACTTGGAGATGTTTTCTCACTTCATTACTTGGAGATGTTTTCTCACTTCATTACTTGGAGATGTTTTCTCACTTCATTACTTGGAGATGTTTTCTCACTTCATTACTTGGAGATGTTTTCTCACTTCATTACTTGGAGATGTTTTCTCACTTCATTACTTGGAGATGTTTTCTCACTTCATTACTTGGAGATGTTTTCTCACTTCATTACTTGGAGATGTTTTCTCACTTCATTACTTGGAGATGTTTTCTCACTTCATTACTTGGAGTGTTTTGTGGTGAGAAAACATCTCCAAGTGATCCCGGTTAAAATAATTTAATAATTTCGTGTGTTTCTCGTGTGTTATTTATTCTTGAAAAAAAGGTCCCAGTTGGATCGTAACGTAGAAACAATCCTTGTTCTTTTATTTATTGTTATGTATCGTTTAAATTGGTTTTACTATGGAATATTCAGTATATGCTATTACAGTATATGCTATTATATATGTAATATACAATATTACTTATAGTATTTATCGCTTATTTGATTTGTTACTGCGGCATTCTCCATTTTGTCGGACATCGTCTGACATGGTGCTTATTTATTCTTCTTCTGCGTTCGTTCTCAAACTCCTGCAGATTAGCAGGATGTAGTCCGGAGAACGGAATGCGTTGTGTCATTGTTTACAGCATTGCTGCGATATCTGCGCCTTTCGAACTGACAACTCCAACTTCAGCATGGCTGTGGGTCACTGACCCTATATGGGATGGGACAGTCAACTCCATCCCATAACCTCCTTAGTCGCCTTTTACGACATGCGTGGAAGGTAAACAGTATTGCTATTATTTTCTTCCCTTTCGGGCCCCGGCAACACAAGGGCGGTTGCTTATTTAAATTGATAACAAGCCACAGAAAACTTAAACTGCACATGAAGAGGAGATTTATAGTTGACGTCACCAGTATGTATCTATGTGGACTGATGCAGAAAATACATAACATATTTGACATAATCACACAATTACACTGGAACACACATAAGAAAAAAGAAAACTATGGTCTTCTGAGACAACTGTAACTGACAAGTACTTCTTCCCTGTCACAGGATTGGCGACAAAATTTCAGGTTTATTGAAGATGAATATCTTCCATATCTACGTACGGTTCCTACAGAAGAACGAGGAAGAAGAGAATAAACATACCTATATCTGCTTCATACCATGCAGCTCTGAATAATCATTGCTTCTGTTCTTCATACCATGCAGCTCTGAATAATCATTGCTTCTGTTCTTCATACCATGCAGCTCTGAATAATCATTGCTTCTGTTCTTACCATGCAGCTCTGAATAATCATTGCTTCTGTTCTTCATACCATGCAGCTCTGAATACTCATTGCTTCTGTTATTCATACCATGCAGCTCTGAATACTCATTGCTTCTGTTCCCACGATGATCGGTTGATTATTTCATTATTTTAATTAAGATTAATACATTAAAAACCCGACACTCTTCACTTCCGCCCAGTCAGATATTTCCTGGCTTACTTGTTAGAGATTTTCTGCTGAATAACGTATAATCCTCTCCACTTTTACGTTGTCAAACCATTTCTTTCTTGGATCTAATTTTTTAAAACATATTCTACGGTTTCCTGAAGAATCATTTTTGCAAGATCTGATGATTTTGTCAAGTGTTTAAAGCAATGCAGATTTCTCAATCTTAACTTCGTGCGGATATATTTCCTCAGTGTTGTCTCTCCTTTTAGACACAAAGTTCCTTCATATCTTTTAAAGTGTTCCTTCTAAAAATCTCACTGACAACATTGTAGATGGGGAGGGGGGGATAATTGAGGAAGGGAATACCATTATCTTAATATATCATATCACGAATATCATGACTATCAGTGCTAGAAGCGTAGCGAAAAATGGGTAATACACCCCAACACCCAACGATTATCTGCACAAAGATCATAAAAAAATATAATGAAAAAGTTGGAGTTACGATGTAAATATAAATTAACGAATACTTTATTTTGTAGATAAACCCCCACTTCCTTTTACTGAAGACATATGGACAGCCTTGCCCGCTGTGTTTAACTTGGAGAAGGACAATGGTTCAACTATATTTATCCTTCAGCAGGAAAATGTTTCAACGAAATTTATCTTGCAATAGGACAATGGTCCTAGTAAATTTATTCTTCAGCAGGAAAACGGTCCAAATAATTTATCTTTCAGCAGGAGAATGTTCCAACTAGATTTATCTTGCATAAGGACAATAGTCAAACTAGATTTCAAACAGGATGTGTTGCATAGAGAACAAAAAAAGCGTTGTCTTGCCGTTTTATTTACATCAATGTTTCGACACATCTGAACTTCTACAGTACATTCTTATGTGAAACTAAGAATTTCCATAGTTAAGAGATTTGCCCTTGTGCTCAACAGATCGTGGGTTCGATTCTGGGTTATGACGTTTTGTGTACAATTGTAGTTATTCAAATAAAAATAAAACTAAGGATGATTAGTTGAATCTGTGGTGTTACGTGCTACGAGTAATGCATTTGGCAGGTGGTGTACCGCTTTGTTTAGAGGTTAGAGTAAATATGGGGGAAATTGAGTAAAATAAAGTAAACCCTCTACGCCTTTTGAACCCTTATGCGAAACTATACTATTAAGAACAATGAACGAAATGTTTTTGGAGTTACTTTTATAAAAGATATTCGCTAATTGGACATAATTAAATCTATTTACTGTGTTCACCTGATTTGTTTTGTTTGTTTTGCGTCCGCTCAATTGTAATCAGCACGGATATCCGTGCGATTTCCGCCGGGAGTGTGGTTACGTTGTGTCACCGTTATGCGCCTTGTAGGCCTAGCACATCCAATTTCCGCATGCTTTGACAATTCGAATGGGCTACCTTAGCCTGTGACAGACTTTCTCTGTCGCCAGGAAGCGAATGTGAACTGACTACGCGGGGACGGTTTGTCCTTCACGTCTGTCTTGCACGAGGCGTTCTGCAGTCAGTGAACTTGCCTCGTGTAATTAGACGTAATGTGCCCGTGCCAATTGGTTACTGAACCTTTTCTCATCCTGAAGCCTGGTTCCGGTATAGGAAGAACTTGACAGAAGAGTTGGGCTCGACTTATTCGCCATCTTAACCGAAGCGTTGCTAACAACCATCGTGAACCACTCGCCCAAGTCCGAGTCAATACACATATTTAGGAACGTTAGAGACTTGCATTTTGTTCTCCAGCTGAACAGTTCTTGTCACCTTGTACGACTGGAACTGTGCCCATCGGGTACTGAACCTTTTTTCTCTGTGAGAATGCTTCCGGTATATGTCCACCTGGTCATTAACGTCTAGTGGTTACCTGAATTGTACTTACCTCATGATTCTCGAGGCCATGAAAGAGGTCAAGGTCAAAACAACGATTTTTTTGGACAACTAATGACAGATTCATGAGACTCCTGTGAAACGTCTAGAACACAAAACTCTCTGACCATATTATTGAATGCTTATAAAAGATTTACGATTCTGGAATAAATTCAGTCGAAAATTAAATACGCAAGCACGGATGATCTCACTACAGAACACCGGTACATGATCATTGGACGTTTAGAGACTGGACAAAGACGAAGTGTACTGGCCAGACAATTTAATATGGTTAGAAGCACCCTTAGTTGCCTTTGAACGCGAATTCAGCGCATTAGCTCAGTGGCAGACCGGCCATGCAATGGAATACACAGAGTCACAACTCCTGAGGAAGACCGCTCCATACGGCTGTCACCTCAGGAATCGATTTGAATTTGTGTCTTCCACAGTCTAATCAATGCCAGCAGCTCGTTGGTCTTCAGATCAAACGGTCAGTAAACGGTTGCACGAAGCTGGTCTTTAGGCTAGAAGACCCTACAGAAATCCTGTTCTTACGGACCGGCATCGCCAGAATCGACTGCAGTGGACGAACAAGCATCGTCCATGGACCGTTGAAATGACTGGAGATATGTTTGATTTAGTGCTGATTCATTTTTTGAGTTCCAGATAGACGGAGAAGAGTCTACCGCAGAGTCTGTGAACGCTACGCCCAGAACAGTGTTGATAAGGCTCTTTCACGCGGTCGTTGGGGTGTACTGATGTGGGGGAGGTGACGTTCAGCTTCATTGAAAGAAGTGACCTAGTGCATATTGAAGGACGCCTGAATGGCGAACGATACGTCGCTGAAATTGTCCATCCTCGCGTCCAACCACGTTTGGATGCTAGAGGGTCAACTTTTCAGCAGTATGGTTCTCAACATTATTTGACACAACACAGTTCCTCGCTGACAACAACGCCCATACCATTCTGTGGCCAGCCATGTCATCAGATATGAACGCCATAGAACACTCATAGGATTAACTCGACAGACGACTCCGTCAGCGAGATGTATCTTTGACGTGTCTTCAGACAATCTCCGAAAGTTATTTCTTGCAGTTTCAACGGTTAATCCGATCCATGTCTCGGAGATGTCGGCCTTGGATCGAGGCCATACGAGGTCATAGACTTTACTGAAACGGAGGTCTCAGTCGCAAAGAATAAACGTCCAAACGAAATCTAACGAACATCAATTAAACATTGTTAATGTCTGAAAGTTTCTTCATGCCAATGTTGAAACATTACTTCTGTAAAATAAAATTTTGGTACATGTTTAAAATTCCGTGTCCATTTACACAACAATAATGTTGCGTTCAATTTTTTAACAATATATATTACTTTACATTCAATGATGTTTCGTACATATTAATTGCCTATGTTTCACGTGCATAGAACGTCATTGGTTTATTTATTATATATATCATAGTTACGTAAAAACTGTTCTGGATGAAAAATATGAAATAGGGGAAGTGGGTGAGGAGATAATTATAGATATATATATATATATAAAACAAATAATGGAGGAGAGAGTACCTGGGAAGAAGGAGAAGGGGCAGACCAAGAAGACGATGGACTGACGACATTAAAGATAATAGGAATACATCGCTAGAAAATGCAAGCCACATCGCCCAAGACAGAGAGAGGTTCAGAGAGTTCATTGGGAAGACAACGTTCTGGAAGGAATACGTCACATGACACCATATATATATATATATATATATATATATATATATATATATATAAAGAAAAAAAGGGGGCGAAAAAGAAAAGGTAGTCTATCCGTTTGCAATAGCAGAGAAAATGATATATACATTTTGGCAGGTCGACTTTATCATTAGCAGAGAGAGAGAGAGAGAGAGAGAGAGAATAAGAGAGAGAGAAATAGAGAAAGAAAGATAGAGAAAGAGAGAGAGAGAAACAAGTTTTAGCACTCGAATTTATCATTAACAAAGAGAGAGAGAGAGTGAGATATATATTTTAGTAGTCGACTTTATCATTAGCAGAGAGAGAGAGAGAGAGAGAAAGAGAGTGCGAAAGAGAGAAAGAGAGAGATGTTTTAGCAGTCGACTTTTCATTAACAGAGAGAGAGAGAGAGAGAGAGATGTTTTAGCAGCCGACTGTATCATTAGCTGACAGAAGAGGGATACATGTTTAAACAGTCGACTTTGAATGAGGAGACGGCACAACTCTTGATATTATAGATATACAGAAAATATACCGTGTGAAAATTAGAAGCTTGAAAAGGAAGGTGGATGTGATTTTGACATGAAATGCCCATCAAGAAATGCCCATTTCGACGTTAATTTTGACTTCCCCGGTCTGAGAAACACGCAAAAGTTAACTTAGGTCGTTAAGCATCCTTGCAGTAAAGATATCTAATCTATGTCGTTTATTACTGTTCTGATAAATATAATATGAAACATGTAATTGTAAGCAGAAGCGTGTACACTATCTTTATGATTGATTCATGTACTCTGACCCACGGATTCCATCAAGTGTACTTCACACGAATATCCGCTAACACATTCTTACACCATTTTTACAAACTAGAGGTATACCAGACTTTTAAATGACTAGTTATTGCTAATATCTGACCAGACTGAGTGTGGCGTATGACCAGGAGGTTTGAGCTTGGATATTGCATAGTCAATTTTCTCTTCTTTGATTCTCCTTTCCCTATAGGAGTCAACCATGGCTGATACGATGTCTCCAAATCATTGGAACTGTACATTGCATAGCTTGCATTTTGTAAGCAAACTACAGTTTAAGATGTGCACCACATGTATTGCAGAATGTGTGTTGTGCCCAACTCTTATCTTAATCTCCTACTCTTCAACAATGCAAGTTGTGCGATTTCTTAATTATTTTAGACATATTCCGTCTTTGTGATAAAAAAGTCACTTCGCCACAGATATAACAGATGGTCATGTGTACTGTGATATGTAGATTGACCGGAAGAGTTGTACTAGGTCAGATGTGGAACAGACCTGACAAGGAATATAAAAAAATTACTACATACATGTAAAACGAAACAGAGATATTATGGAACAACAAGATACCATTCATGAGACAGGCGCTCATTGATGGCGTAGGGTTTAAGAGATCACTGGACATTTTCACTGGAGTTTTTGTGAAACTGAAAGGAAGCTCGCAGACCGATTCTATGAACATCTGTACAGCATCAATAACCATTTGGGTTATACTGTGGACGTCCACGTCAGTGGGACGAGCCAGGGGCGCCGGGGACAATTATGTTACGGACATTAAGTCGTGTTTCTCTGAGCACCGGGCCCGTCTTGCGCTTGAGAACCGCTACATTTACCAATGTGAACTCTAAAAAAATCTACGAAATCAATGAGCGCCTGTCTCATGGATGGTATCTTGTTCCATAATTTCTCTGTTTATTTAGTTTCACATGCGTGTAGTAATTTTTGTATATTCCTTGCACGGTGTCGTTTCACCTCTGACCTAGTTACAACTCTTCTGGTTAATCTACATATTACAATACACATGACCATGTGGACGTCTATAATAATTACTGTTCGTTTTCTCTTATATATTTAAATTCTGTTTTAATGTTTATCTTGATAAAGTTCTCTTGGCCGAAACATAGATTTGCGTGTTATTATGTGTTTCTTGAGTGATTTATAAAAACTTCATTGCCCTGTTCCAGGATTTACCTATTCATTTTCGTTATCACGTAATAGTTTTATTCAATGTGGAATGTGTGATCACTGGATATTATCACTTATCACTGGATATTATCACTTAGCACTGGATATCATCACTTATCACTGGATATTATAACTTAGCACTGGATACTATCAATTATCACTGGATATTATCACTTATCACTTGATATATTTCCTCAATGTGAACTGTATATTGTCACTTATCACTGGATATTATCACTTACAACTGGATATTATCGTTTACCACTGGATATTATCATTTATCACTGGATATTATAACTTATCACTGGATATATTTCCTCAATTTGAACTGTATGAATATTAACTGTCGATAGGTCGTCGGTATGGCTGAGGTGCAAGGAGGTTTGCCTATTTAAAGAAAGCTACTGGATTTGTTTTCTTGTGTGTTTAAGATGTCTATTTGGAAACCATTAAGGAGATATATTTACTTTTTGACCTGCTAAATGTCATTGTCTTCCTGGAGAGTAGGCGGTTTTGAATCCTCTTAAAACCCTACTCCCATACTATGTTGGCTTGACATATCTAAATTTAAATGTCCTCTCTTTCATTCTTACTGAAAACTCCTAATTCACTGCTGAAATCTTTCTCTCCCTTTTTACATGCTGTTTTCTCTCATCATGTGTATCTTGTCAACACCATCCCGATATGTTGTGAATGGAGTAAGGACAACTATTTCAAATACGCAGACTTGATACCACCATCGATTCAGCTAATGAAGGATTCTATCTTTTTGCTTGACTGGCTGCCGTCTGTTATTGGGTAATTTACAACCAACCGACGACCTTACTTTCATACCAAGTACATGATGGAATATAACTTGAATAATTATGATCAGGGGTTCTCATTTTAATGTGACAGAGGTACAGTAGCTGTGAATATGTAATATTTTGTTAGTGAGCCCTTGCAGCAAAGTTGCAATGCACCACGTACAGCTCTGTAGTCCGATTGTCTCAGGTTTGATTTCTAGTTTCAACTAGAATGTATCAGACCAGAACAGATTGCCGTTTCTATCATTTAGGCTATCAATTAGCTTCCATGCACACTGTCATGAACTAAATGCGCTGACTGTATCGCTTGTAGTTGTTGAAGTTATCACATAAAAATGCCAGTGTCACACAATATCCCTGATAAATCATCATATTGTCAGCAGATAACACTTTAAATTAGGGGCTGTCCATAAATTACTTCAACAATATTGGGAAGGGAGGAAAAGTGTCAGGAAGTAGGCCTATATTTTTCAAATCGAAGACCAGTCTTCTAGCGATTATCCTCTCCAGCACCTTGACGTAAACATTTTGTAAGGAGATGATACGATAACTCTTGATGTCGGAGGTGTCTTTACCTTGGTTTGTCATGGGGTAACTGTGTAGACACTCTTCTGGTACTCGTCCTGTTTCGAGACTTGTTACAATAATCAGCAATTGTTTTAAGCCAGTCGTCTACAATATATTTCAGGAGGCTGTAGCGTATTCCGTTGGTCCTGGTGTACCATCTGACATTTTCTTTGTGATCTCTTTTACAACCACCAACAAGATCAGTTCATTGCCAGCGACATCGTTTCTTACCAGAGATGCTGGTTAAAGTGGCCACTATAGTCTTACGTTCATCATTATTTTTCTGAGCTTATTATTGGAGATATCTGCAAAAAGAAAGCGTTGCCCTTCTGCTCATCTGTGGTTAGTATAGGCCCCGATTCATCTTTCAAGCATAAGCTTAATTTTGTGTCCATTTTTCGATTTATTATCTTGTGTAGTTTCCAAAATTTGTATAGGGCACTGTCGACTGTAACATCTTGTGAAAAATTATCCCAGTGTACTTTCTTGGCTTCCATTACGATTCGTTTAAATACGGCTTCAGTGAAATACATATACATATATATATGAGGAGGGAGCTCTATATAAATTATACCAACAATTTTGTATGCCGAAAATGTCTCTCCCCCCTCTAAAAAAAATATGTTTTGCAGAAAAAGTACGAAACCAGGGTAAACTTCCTTAACTTGTAATCTATTTCACGTAAAACAATGAAATTGTTCTATATAGAAAACATTATTGGTGAAGTCAACGTTTGTCAACCGCTCTCTCCTCCAGTTGTCAATCACAATTTTCTGACTTCCTCCTTCTAAGTATTGCGGCAATTGTGGATATCCTAAAATGTATATTTGCAGGATTCCATCTCAAAGTCTATTGATGGGAGGAACTGCTGGTGCCATTTTGTTTGGGTATCAACAGTTTAATTATACACAGAAGCAGGTCTAAAAATAATGGTACCCAATAAATAAAATACAATTTATATCAAGATAGTAGCTCAAGTAGCATTGATGTTGTGAGTTGTTAGAGTAGCTACAATTAGCAGTGATGTTGTGAAGTGGTAGAGTGCTACAGTAGTATTGATGTTGTGAGATGGTAGAGTAGCTACAGTAGCATTGCTGATGTGAGATGTTAAAGTAGCCACAGTAGCATTGATGTTGTGAGATGTTAAAGTAGCCACAGTAGCATTGATGTTGTGAGATGTTAGAGTAGCTACAGTAGCATTGATGTTGTGAGATGTTAGAGTAGCTACAGTAGCATTGATGTTGTGAGATGTTAGAGTAGCTACAGTAGCATTGATGTTGTGAGATGTTAGAGTAGCTACAGTAGCATTGATGTTGTGAGATGTTAGAGTAGCTACAGTAGCATTGATGTTGTGAGATGTTAGAGTAGCTACAGTAGCATTGATGTTGTGAGATGTTAGAGTAGCTACAGTAGCATTGATGTTGTGAGATGTAGAGTAGCTACAGTAGCATTGATGTTGTGAGATGTTAGAGTAGCTACAGTAGCATTGATGTTGTGAGATGTTAGAGTAGCTACAGTAGCATTGATGTTGTGAGATGTTAGAGTAGCTACAGTAGCATTGATGTTGTGAGATGTTAGAGTAGCTACAGTAGCATTGATGTTGTGAGATGTTAGAGTAGCTACAGTAGCATTGATGTTGTGAGATGTAGAGTAGCTACAGTAGCATTGATGTTGTGAGATGTTAGAGTAGCTACAGTAGCATTGATGTTGTGAGATGTTAGAGTAGCTACAGTAGCATTGATGTTGTGAGATGTTAGAGTAGCTACAGTAGCATTGATGTTGTGAGATGTAGAGTAGCTACAGTAGCATTGATGTTGTGAGATGTTAGAGTAGCTACAGTAGCATTGATGTTGTGAGATGTTAGAGTAGCTACAGTAGCATTGATGTTGTGAGATGTAGAGTAGCTACAGTAGCATTGATGTTGTGAGATGTTAGAGTAGCTACAGTAGCATTGATGTTGTGAGATGTAGAGTAGCTACAGTAGCATTGATGTTGTGAGATGTTAGAGTAGCTACAGTAGCATTGATGTTGTGAGATGTTAGAGTAGCTACAGTAGCATTGATGTTGTGAGATGTTAGAGTAGCTACAGTAGCATTGATGTTGTGAGATGTTAGAGTAGCTACAGTAGCATTGATGTTGTGAGATGTTAGAGTAGCTACAGTAGCATTGATGTTGTGAGATGTAGAGTAGCTACAGTAGCATTGATGTTGTGAGATGTTAGAGTAGCTACAGTAGCATTGATGTTGTGAGATGTTAGAGTAGCTACAGTAGCATTGATGTTGTGAGATGTTAGAGTAGCTACAGTAGCATTGATGTTGTGAGATGTAGAGTAGCTACAGTAGCATTGATGTTGTGAGATGTTAGAGTAGCTACAGTAGCATTGATGTTGTGAGATGTAGAGTAGCTACAGTAGCATTGATGTTGTGAGATGTAGAGTAGCTACAGTAGCATTGATGTTGTGAGATGTTAGAGTAGCTACAGTAGCATTGATGTTGTGAGATGTTAGAGTAGCTACAGTAGCATTGATGTTGTGAGATGTTAGAGTAGCTACAGTAGCATTGATGTTGTGAGATGTAGAGTAGCTACAGTAGCATTGATGTTGTGAGATGTTAGAGTAGCTACAGTAGCATTGATGTTGTGAGATGTTAGAGTAGCTACAGTAGCATTGATGTTGTGAGATGTTAGAGTAGCTACAGTAGCATTGATGTTGTGAGATGTTAGAGTAGCTACAGTAGCATGGATGTAGTGAGATGTAGAGTAGCTACAGTAGCATTGATGTTGTGAGATGTAGAGTAGCTACAGTAGCATTGATGTTGTGAGATGTAGAGTAGCTACAGTAGCATTGATGTTGTGAGATGTTAGAGTAGCTACAGTAGCATTGATGTTGTGAGATGTTAGAGTAGCTACAGTAGCATTGATGTTGTGAGATGTTAGAGTAGCTACAGTAGCATTGATGTTGTGAGATGTTAGAGTAGCTACAGTAGCATTGATGTTGTGAGATGTTAGAGTAGCTACAGTAGCATTGATGTTGTGAGATGTAGAGTAGCTACAGTAGCATTGATGTTGTGAGATGTAGAGTAGCTACAGTAGCATTGATGTTGTGAGATGTTAGAGTAGCTACAGTAGCATTGATGTTGTGAGATGTTAGAGTAGCTACAGTAGCATTGATGTTGTGAGATGTTAGAGTAGCTACAGTAGCATTGATGTTGTGAGATGTTAGAGTAGCTACAGTAGCATTGATGTTGTGAGATGTAGAGTAGCTACAGTAGCATTGATGTTGTGAGATGTAGAGTAGCTACAGTAGCATTGATGTTGTGAGATGTAGAGTAGCTACAGTAGCATTGATGTTGTGAGATGTTAGAGATTTCGCATTATTTCATAAAAAATGAGAAAGTGAGACAACTGCTTTATTTTCTCCGTAATGTTTACCGAATAACCCAGTCAATTAGAAATGTATGTAGGCTTGGATGGAACGTGTCATTTCGAGGAAAAGATATTGGTATCTGTCTATGAAGATGCCAACTTATACATGAGGATTCTAGTACACAACCTGGGTATAAAAATAAGGAAAACTTACAACACGTCAGTCCATTCAGGCAAAGATTGATAGCGTTAACAAGGAGAGTTTATGAAGGGGATAGAGTCGGTGAGATAGAGTGGGAGAGAATGATACAGGATAAGGCAGGGAAAGATATAGGGAGAAGAAGAGAGAAAAAGCAGGTCTTATTAAATGGATAATTATAGTATGGAGAACTAGATAGTGGAAGAAATCGTACCTGATTGAGTGCCAGGTATGGAGGATACATTTCGTGGATGTTAGAAATTGATATACTAGAGAGGTATGTGAGGGAGAAATAGAGAGGGGAGGGAAGAAATCATTGCAAATGAGGGAGTGAGTGTATAAGATAGGTGAAAAATGAGGGAGTGAGTGTATAAGATAGGTGAAAAATGAGGGAGTGAGTGTATAAGATAGGTGAAAAATAGACGAATGTGCAGATGATGAGTGTCAAAGTAGTATAATAGGTGAAGCAGCGAGAGAGTTGACAAAACGAGAAGGGAAGGTAACCGGTGCTGAGTACAGATGAACGTGTAATTGCATAGTGAGGGCAATAGTTTTTCAGGGATTACGCTATGCACTAACTCAGACAAGCAGTTGAAGCTATTGCTTCACCTTTAACAGATATAAAACACACTTTAATCAAATTAACCGTGTTGTATTGAAGTCACCGAGTTATATGGGTGTTGTATTGAAGTCACCGAGTTATATGTGTATTTTATTGAAGTCACCGAGTAATATGGGTGTTGTATAGAAACCACCGAGTTATATGGGTGTTGTATTGAAGTCACCGAGTTATATGGGTATTGTATTGAAGTCAATGAGTTATATAGGTATTGTATTGAAGTCACCGAGTTATATGCGTATTGTATTGAAGTCAATGAGTTATATGGGTATTGTATTGAAGTCACCGAGTTATATGGGTGTTGTATTGAAGTCACCGAGTAATATGGGTGTTGTATTGAAGTCACCGAGTTATATGTGTATTGTATTGAAGTCACCGAGTTATATGGGTATTGTATTGAAGTCACCGAGTTATATGGGTGTTGTATTGAAGTCACCGAGTTATATGTGTATTTTATTGAAGTCACCGAGTAATATGGGTGTTGTATAGAAACCACCGAGTTATATGGGTGTTGTATTGAAGTCACCGAGTTATATGGGTATTGTATTGAAGTCAATGAGTTATATGGGTATTGTATTGAAGTCACCGAGTTATATGCGTATTGTATTGAAGTCAATGAGTTATATGGGTATTGCATTGAAGACACCTAGTTATTTGTGTATTTTATTGAAGTCACCGAGTTATATGGTTGTTGAATTGAAGTCACTGAGTTATATGTGTATTTTATTGAAGTCACCGAGTTATATCGGTGTTGTATTTAAGTCACCGAGTTATATGGGTGATGTATTGAAGTCACCGAGTTATATGGGTGTTGTATTGAAGTCACAGAGTTATATGGGTGTTGTATTGAAGTCACTGAGTTATATGGGTGTTGTATTGAAATCACCGAGTTATATGGGTGTTGTATTGAAATCACCGAGTTATATGGGTGCTGTATTGAAGTCACCGAGTTATATGTGTATATTATTGAAGTCACCGAGTTATATGGGTGTTGAATTGAAGTCACTGAGTTATTTGGGTGCTGTATTGAAGTCACCGAGTTATATGTGCATTTTATTGAAGTCACTGAGTTATATCGGTGTTGTATTTAAGTCACCGAGTTATATGGGTGCTGTATTGAAGTCACCGAGTTATATGGGTGTTGTATTGAAGTCACAGAGTTATATGGGTGTTGTATTGAAGTCACTGAGTTATATGGGTGCTGTAGTAAAGTCACTGAGTTATATGGGTGTTGTATTGAAGTCACAGATTTTTATGGGTGTCATATTAAAATCTCCACAGAAGACAGCTGTGTCGGGCCATTGGCGCAAATACAACGATGAATCAACGCATTTCCATTTTCTTAACTACAACCTGCTAGAAATCTAGTAGGATCATTGTCTTGCTACAATAGAGATCCAGTGGGAGTTTGAGAATGAACACGAAAGAAGAAGAAAAGTATTGAAGTCACGAAGTTATATAAGTTGTCTGGTCAAAATTGGCGAATATCTATACCATCAAATAGTTAAAGGATTTCTTGTCATTGGATATCTACATACACTTTAGGGGAGCATGCTTTCGACATGAACACACATAAACCCCTCCATCTACATACACATATAGACTCTCTCCTGTGAGTAGGAAACTACTTCTTAGAGCGTATACATTCAGAGAACAGTAGTTGAGTGTGCGAGGAGAGGAGGAGGTTTTAATACAATCTTGAGCTCGTTACAAGGAACATCATTTTGTCATAACCTATTCTTGTCCTTATAGCTGACAACATTGTTATTTGCCGGGATATTTATAAAGAAAGCTCTAAGTTGGCATCCCGTAGCTCCAGTGGGAGATCAAAAATGTTATTTATTATTATTATTATTATTATCATCATCATCAGCACCATCATCATCATCATCATTATTATACTCACCTTCAGTGCCGTATATACGTCTATCATAAAAAAAGGTATGGTTCACTTAGAAAAGTTATCCTTGTTTTCGTGGGATTTTTAGTGACCTTTGTTAGGGAAATGATTTGCAGGTGAGGAGAGGTAAGTTTGCCTTTTGACTAGCTTCTTAATAGTTCTAAATATCATATTTTGATTACCTAGGGGGTTTAATCCTACTGCAAGCAATTGTGTATCCGAACCGTTCATAAAGCAATGGAAAACTACTGAACGTATTTATATTGCCTGAAAAATCATTACAACCAAAAAATGCTGTGTTGATGGCTGCATCCTGAATAGATATGCTACCGATTTTGCAAATTTCGGTTTTCAGCCTCAAACTCTGTTGTACACACTCTTCTCCACCTTTATTATAATTTGATACAAGCCTGTGCATTTAAAAAAAGAAATTATGAAAAGAGTTGGTATAATATCATATATTGAGCATATTGAAAGACAGCAAGTAAATTGTTCGGTCACCTTATAAGAATGAACCAAGACCTAATACCAATAAAACCATGTAACAAAACAATATCGGGACATAAATTCAGAGGTATACCTAGAAAACGGTGGAAAGAAAACATCAAGATAAGCTTGAACAAACATGAACTCAACGAATCCAAGGCGTCACATCTGGCATTGGAACAAAAAAACAGAGGCTCCGATCTTACGCTTAGGGGCAAATATGGATACTATCAATTATCATTCTCCAAGGCGTCACATCTGGCATTGGAACAAAAAAAACAGAGGCTCCGATCCCTACGCTTAGGGGCAAATATGGATACTATCAATTATCATTCTCCAAGTCGTCACATCTGGCATTGGAACAAAAAAAAAACAGAGGCTCCGATCCCTACGCTTAGGGGCAAATATGGATACTATCAATTATCATTCACCTGGAGAAAGACATACATAATAGACCAGTGCATTTCTGATATTATTTAACGCTGTTCTTATAAATGTGTAAGAAACAAGATTTGGTGAGCAGCATTCTATTCTCTAGAAACACGAGAACTTTTTTCCCCCGAGTGTACAATTGAAGGTTGTTAAAGATATCTTAAATACGCTAAATTACAGTATCCTTACCTTTATTATTATGCATTTAGCGTAATTAAGATATCTTGTGAATGTTTTGTTTTGGTCATTTCTGCTCTAATAGATTATATATGGACATCATGTTTAGTATGTTGTTGTTTAGCTAAGTTCATGAATTTGGGTCAATTCGTTGCAAAGTTACACGTTTTTAAACAATTAAACGTTTTGGAATACATTCACAGTTTCCTGCTCCTTGGCGGAGAGGCGTAGAGCGCATCTGTTGCAATCAAGCTTTCTAGATCAAATCCAACCACATGAGTGCAGACAGTTCCGGTCCATCGAAAAAGAAATTCAAACAATTAAATGTAAATACTGCAAAGAAAACTATACCAAAAATCTGGAGTTCGATGTTACATCTTGAATAAAAATTACAAAATAATTTTTTTATGAAATGTGATAATGTGAAGTGTAATAATGGAAATATAAGTATGAAATGTGATAATTTAATGTGCGACAATGGAAAAATGAATATGAAAGCCGTTTATTCGTTTGAGCACTATTGTAACAAGTATTACCAAATTATACAAAAGTTTAATAATTAGGTAGTAACTTCCGGTGTTTTATAAACGCTTGTCATAATATGCGTTAATAAATCCCTGATAATTTGAATGTACGTGAATGTTACAATGAATTCCTGATAATTTTAATGTAACACAAGTTAAATTCACGAATCATACCAAACGACACATAAAAAAAATATCAGACATTGCCTGAAGTTGACAGTCCTCTAAAATCTGTACTAGAGTAAACGACATTTATCGAGGGTATGATAATTGATTAACTATTCATATCCAAACTGGGGTAGTTGATTCATAATTAGGAACAAGAATCATATTACTTGGGGGCATTCCCATATATTCTCTGCGTGCCGTTCCGTCAGCCATCTAAAAGTGCATAAGCTCAGTGTCCCAGTCAGTTGCTGATTATGTGTTTTTCTGATCTTTCCGGAGAGGGAGCACTTTCTGCATTGCCTCCAGTCACTTACTTTTCTACAATTCTCAGAATATGTACATTGTCTCGTTCGACCTCCTCCTCGTCTTCTCGTAGGGTATCCATAACTGCTGTAATCAATTCAATCCTTTCTCGTCTTATCTCGGTGCCTTTAACCAAGACTTTACCAGCTAACACATAAGCTCTGTCGTTTCCCCAGACCCCAGCATGAATTGGACAGTACATACATTTAATGCTCTGTTGTTGAGAAGAGTGACCCATTCACTTCTTATAACGGACTTTTCTATCTTGCGTACCATACGTTGAGAGTCCGATAGAATCACTGAGTCTGTTGGTGGTTGCGTCGCCAGCAAAATGAGAGTTGCTGTTACCGCTTCTATTTCTATTCTCAAACTGGATATTGTAGTAGGGTATGCAGCTGACTTTTCAGCTAATTTCTTGCCATTTTTGTAGGCCACTAATCCGCAACCACATCTGTTTGTAGTTGATTATCTATTCATACCCAGGTTGAGATGAAAGGAATTTTCTGTAAGCTTAAACGTAACACTAAGCTGAAATGATTCAAGTTGGAGTCGAGGAGATTATTACCATCTATTATTAATTATGCACCAAGATATGGAAAACGTAAAGCTGGCCAAGCTATTGGAAAAATTCCCCATATACATATGCGAAAAATCCAGGATCAGCAATTATGCTCTAACAACAGAACAATAGCAATAATAAGTCAAACCAGCAAAATATTACTACACACTATAATGAAGAGAATATGAAACAAAATTGAAAAAGAGATTTACTAATCTCAGGCAGAGTTTAGAGCCGGAAGAGGCACTAGAGATCACATATTTAATATGAGATCACTAGAGATCACATATTTAATATGAGATCACATATTTAATATGAGATCACATATTTAATATGAGATCACATATTTAATATGAGATCACATATTTAATATGAGATCACATATTTAATATGATATCACCAGAGATCACATATTTAATATGAGATCACATATTTAATATGAGATCACATATTTAATATGAGATCACATATTTAATATGAGATCACATATTTAATATGAGATCACATATTTAATATGAGATCACATATTTAATATGAGATCACATATTTAATATGAGATCACATATTTAATATGAGATCACATATTTAATATGAGATCACATATTTAATATGAGATCACATATTTAATATGATATCACTAGAGATCACATATTTAATATGCGGATGATCATGATAGAATAAATGCAGAGAATTCAATATCGACCTGCGTTCATGCTTTATAGATTACACTAAAGTTTTTAACTGTGTGAACCATCACCAGAAATGGCGAATAATGAACAACATGAGTTTCCCACAGATCATATTATACGGCTAATTTGTTGCTCGCGACAATACATTCATCCTAGCTGAATTAATTTGGACCTCGTGTGTTACATTTTTGATTAATGTTTGACTTTTAATTAGCAGCTATTTACATACTTGGAGTCAGGGCCGGTCTTAGGCCATTGCAACCTATGCGGCCGCAGTGGGCCCCGCACTTCATAGGCTCATAAATTCATATTAGAATGCATTTTATTATCCTCTTCCCTACCCAATTGGGGCCCCGCGCAATCCGTTTCGCATTGGGCCCCGCAATTGTTAGGGCCGGCCCTACTTGGAGTCGCATGCCAATATAACCAAGGCAAAGCAATAGATTTCACGAAAATATGAGACTAGTTCATGTTTATGTTTATAGAACAGCTCTCCTATATAGCCGACGATTTGCAGAGTTAATTGCTGAGTTGTAAAAAAACAAGAAGCCGCCGTAAAAATGGAAGGGGTAACATTAGAGTGGTTTAAAGTACAAAAAGGAATAATGCTAGGGAGTACATTGTCGACATACTTGTTTAACATATATGCAAAGAACATAATGAGAAATGTGAAACACGAAACAATGTAGCAAGAATTCAGACCAATAAATATAGGAGGTCTACAGATACACAAATTAGATACGCAGACGACACAATTCTATTAACATCAAATGAAAAAGACGTACTGAACCTAATAAAATCAACAAAACGCTTTAGCGAACAACAAAACCTGTTTCTAAATATAAATAGCTGAAGAAATGACAACAGACAAAGTGAATACAAGACCTAGAATTAATATTGATAACTGTGTTTTAGAAGATACATATTTCAAATATCTAGTAGGTAACATAAACCGTGTAGGAGATTGTGAAGTCGAGATCAGGAGAAAAGCAATAACGATGTTCAAATTAAAACAATAGAAAAAAACTGTGGCACTGGGCAAAAACGTGAACTAAGGTATGTTTGTTACGTATATGCATGTTTCCAGTGAAGAGCTACTGCCACGAAACATGGACAATAAATAAAGCTACAGCCAAGAGAATAGAGGCTTCCCGAGAATACCATGGACAGCAAGAAAGACTAATCAAGACGTGCTAAGACAATCAATGTCCAAGACAGCTTACTTTTAAACACCATCCTGTGAATGAAGCTGGGATTATTCGGCTATGTGTAAAGACACGATGACATGTGAAAAGACACGATGACATGTGAAAATACAGGATGACATGTGATAAGACACGATGACATGTGAAAATACAGGATGACATGTGAAAAGACACGATGACATGGAACAAGTGTTGTTGGAGGAGGATAGAAGGGAGAACAAGGAAAGGTCGACCACGACGTCGTTGGACAAGAGATATTCAGTAATGCATAATTGGATGGAGACTCATCCAATTATTGAAGAAATTTTACACCGTATTGCCCTCCCAGCGGGTGCTTTAATAAACTACGTAACATCTGGACGTCAAACACACTAAGAAACACCACAAAACTCAGGTTGTTTAACTCCAACATCATCCCTATTCTATCATATGGATGCGAAAGTTGGAAAGCCACAAAAGCCACAGATAAGAGACTAGACTTCTTTGAAAACAAATGCCTACGTACCATTCTGAATGTTAAGTGGAGTGACTTTGAATCTAACACTACTATAAGAGAGGAAAGTAAACAAACCTAAATATCTTCCTTCATTAGACAAAGGCGGTGGGCTTACATCGGCCATGTTCTAAGAATGAACAGCCTAAGAATTCCCCAGCAGTCACTATATTGGGTACCACCTAGAGTAAGAAGAAGAGGGAGACCTAAAGAAACTCTACGAAGAACCATTAATAGAGAAGGCATGTCAATGAACCTAAACAACACACAAGAATTAAAGATCTGGCAACGCAAAGACAGAAATGGAAAGCTATGATTTCTGCCCTTTGGCCCTTGAGGAACATAACATAACATAACATGCATAATGTCGCTAGACGGAGCTGGACAACTGTCCAGAGACCGCAGGGACTTCATGAGATTCACAAGGAAGACTACGTTGTGGAAAGAATACTTCACATGACAACAACATGAACATAATAATGTACATCATAAAACAATTACTCCCAGTCTCCTGTGTGATGGATATCTGCAAGAAATATGGATCAGAGTATATACAAATGAGTCAATAGAGAATGCAATGAAAAATTAAGGATTCTGGAATATTTGTGTTTGGAAACATAAATATGAATTTGATATTGGCGCACTAGAATGTCTTATTTTGTTAACTAAACATGCATCCATAAACTATGCCTTTGAAACAACTTTACATGAGTCCGGATTGAAACAACTTTACATGAGTCCGGATTGAAACAACTTTACATGAGTCCGGATTGAAACAACTTTACATGAGTCCGGATTGAAACAACTTTACATGAGTCCGGATTGAAACAACTTTACATGAGTCCGGATTGAAACAACTTTACATGAGTCCGGATTGAAACAACTTTACATGAGTCCGGATTGAAACAACTTTACATGAGTCCGGATTGAAACAACTTTACATGAATTTGGATTGAAACAACTTTACATGAGTCCGGATTGAAACAACTTTACATGAGTCCGGATTGAAACAACTTTACATGAGTCCGGATTGAAACAACTTTACATGAGTCAGTTTGAAACAACTTTACATGAGTCCGGATTGAAACAACTTTACATGAGTCCGGATTGAAACAACTTTACATGAGTCCGGATTGAAACAACTTTACATGAGTCCGGATTGAAACAACTTTACATGAGTCCGGATTGAAACAACTTTACATGAGTCCGGATTGAAACAACTTTACATGAGTCCGGATTGAAACAACTTTACATGAGTCCGGATTGAAACAACTTTACATGAGTCAGTTTGAAACAACTTTACATGAGTCCGGATTGAAACAACTTTACATGAGTCCGGATTGAAACAACTTTACATGAGTCCGGATTGAAACAACTTTACATGAGTCCGGATTGAAACAACTTTACATGAGTCCGGATTGAAACAACTTTACATGAGTCCGGATTGAAACAACTTTACATGAGTCCGGATTGAAACAACTTTACATGAGTCCGGATTGAAACAACTTTACATGAGTCCGGATTGAAACAACTTTACATGAGTCCGGATTGAAACAACTTTACATGAGTCCGGATTGAAACAACTTTACATGTGTCCGGATTGAAACAACTTTACATGAGTCCGGATTGAAACAACTTTACATGAGTCCGGATTGAAACAACTTTACATGAGTCCGGATTGAAACATCTTTACATGAGTCCGGATTGAAACAACTTTACATGAGTCCGGATTGAAACAACTTTACATGAGTCCGGATTGAAACAACTTTACATGAGTCCGGATTGAAACAACTTTACATGAGTCCGGATTGAAACAACTTTACATGAGTCCGGATTGAAACAACTTTACATGAGTCCGGATTGAAACAACTTTACATGAGTCCGGATTGAAACAACTTTACATGAGTCCGGATTGAAACAACTTTACATGTGTCCGGATTGAAACAACTTTACATGAGTCCGGATTGAAACAACTTTACATGAGTCCGGATTGAAACAACTTTACATGAGTCCGGATTGAAACAACTTTACATGAGTCCGGATTGAAACAACTTTACATGAGTCCGGATTGAAACAACTTTACATGAGTCCGGATTGAAACAACTTTACATGAGTCCGGATTGAAACAACTTTACATGAGTCCGGATTGAAACAACTTTACATGAGTCCGGATTGAAACAACTTTACATGAGTCCGGATTGAAACAACTTTACATGAGTCCGGATTGAAACAACTTTACATGAGTCCGGATTGAAACAACTTTACATGAGTCCGGATTGAAACAACTTTACATGAGTCCGGATGTAGCTTCAGTTACAGAAATGAGAAGAATATGTACACACCCTTCCGTACATGTTATTCAGCACAACCTCAATTTCACGCCTACACCCTCACTTTCACGTTGTTCACAGCCATACTTTCAAGTGGTTTACACACACATCTTCACGCTGTCCACATCCTCGCTTCCACGCTGTCCATAGCCTCACTTCCATGTTGTTCAGCACACCCTCACTTTCACGTTGTACACATCCTCACTATTACGTTGTACACACCTTCCCTTTCAAATTGTACACACCCTTCCTTCCAAGTTGTTCCCACCCACACTTACACGTTGTTCACACCCCCACTTCCACGTTGTTCACACTCACACTTCCACGTTGTTCACACCCTTACTTCCACGTTGTTCACACCCTCATGTTCACGCTGTACACACCTTCACGTTCACATTGTACACACCCTCATCCCCACGATGTCCGCACCCTCACCTACACCTTGTCTTCTCCCTCTCCTTCCATCATTAATTCCCGTGATGAATCTGTGTATTCGTTGCTGATATCTGAGGCAACAAATTGTGATTAGCGCTTTCATGTGATGTGATCCCTAGAAATTGTGTATTAAGCACCTCTTGAGCCAAGTTTTACCTTCCGCCCTTGATATCGTGAGAAGAGAGGATGTATTTTTTGTCTGAGGAATTAAGCGTGGAAAAGGAAAGGACGATACAATTTCAAATTAAAGGAAACGATCTGGACACCACAGATACAGAAGCCTGATGCATTTCTAGATTATTAATCCTGAAGGACACAATAGCATTATTCATATATATTTTTACTTCAAATTATGTTGCCACTTTTTTATATTTTTATATGTTCTGGACTCGCTAGTGTCATATTTAATTGAATCGAATTAAAAAATTGAACATCTGGAATGAATAAAAGAAATAATTGCTGATTTCAATATTGTGTTATTTTCTTAGTAGGATTTCAAGAATCACTTGTATCAACAGTTAAACAAGGAAATTTGATATGGTGGAGGCATGCCATCATCCATACTTCCTGTCTCTGTGAACAATAAATGGGGTGTAAGAAGCTATGCGTTAAATGAAAATTATGGATTGATAAAATGGATAAATGATCAGGACTTCAATTACAGCTCACTTCTCTGTATCACAAAGAAAAGAAAAGTGTTCCCCATATATTGAATCTGACATTTCAATAGTAAATGGCCGTGTCACAGAGTCAATGCGCGTCATTGTGAAAGTCGAACTTGGAGCTTACTATTGATCTTTCTGTATATTTTTTGGTTGCCAGACATTGAAAAGCATTCCATTGATGCACGATGGTGGCTTTAAAGGCGTGTTACATTTAAAGTTACGGTGATGATGTACACCCTTCGCGGAGACCCCCTTACTATTCTAATAGCTTCTTGGATATACTACTTGTCCTACTTGTTGTTTAAATATTCTGCAATTTTATCTATCTATTCGCTAAAACCTTTGTTCCCTTTCAGCGATCAGGGGTAGAAGGGTTTTCTGGAGATGACCGTCTTGTGTGCTGAGTATATTGTGGAGTTTGTCGCCTCTGTTATTTCAGTGGTTCATCGTTTTCGAGAACGGTCTCTAAGTCTACCTTTAATGTGTCTGTATAGCATGCCTTGCTGTGGTATGCTGTTTGATGGTAGTCTGGTGATGTGTGCAAACCGTTTTATCTGCTGTCTCTTAATATATTTCAAGATTGGAATGATAACTGTTCTATGTCTAATGTCTTCATTTCTCACTCTGTCTCAGGGATATTCCTAGGATTCTGCGCAAGCATGCCATTTCAGCTGTCGCAAGTTTACGTTTATCTTGTGCTGTCGTTGTCCTTGTTTGACATTTGTAACACAGCGTTGGAATAATAATTGTTTTGAATAGTGTTATTTTGGGTTTAAATCTACATTTTTGTTTCTGAAGATTGGCGTCTTTTGTCCTAGGGCTTGGTATGCTTTATTACATCTATTTCGCATTTCCATACTTCTCCTGCTGTCTGTTGTTATATGTCTTCCTAGGTATGTGAATTTGTGAATTCTGTCACTTGCTTAAGTCTGTTGTTTCCAATATATATATGAGATGCATTCTGAGATGTATATATTTTGTTGTTTCTTTCTGTTCTTCTTATCTTCATTACTTTAGTCTTCTCTATATTTTCGTCATGTTAAAAGTTTGACATGTTTGGTGTAATCTGTCTATTTGTTTTTGTAGTTGCTCTTCTGATGATTTTACTAGTATTTGGTTGTCTGCAAATAGCAATTCGTTTAAGCTATCCTTCAAATTGTTTTCTTCCGTTGTTGTAATTTTATATTGTTGATAATACACACTAAGTTGACAATATTGCAAACGGACTCATAGTTATTCATCTCTGGCAGTTGAAGAAGTTATGCATGATGATTTGTAAATCAGTCAAGGCAAATGAACAGAATTCAGACCGAATAAATAACAACGTTTTGTGTGTACCACAATACACTCTTTGTCGGTCTTACTTTTCAAACATTGCATACGGAATATTATAATTTTTTCCTTAATTTATGTTACTCGGAATGATTTTTCTCGAAAACTACTTATTAGATCGAACAGATCCTTTGGATTCAACGTGAAATTCTCCACGACCCTACGAAACGAATTTTCCCCTTAAAAATGTAACTAGATCAAAACATTTTCTCTATAAATTATATATTTACAAATTTTAGTGAATATACATAATGTAACATTTTTTTTTACAGTCGAATCTTCCTGTTCATAAAGGAGAATAAACCTTATTTGTTTATTTTTTCCGTCACCATCTCTTCATTGCATGTGACACAAAGTATAAATATACTGGTTAGTTAGTCAGTTAGTTAATAGTTGAATCATTGTCACTGCACTCCGGACAAGTCCATGGGTGCTCAGATATCTCCGTGAGTTTATCCGTCATTACGCGTTGACTGACGGTTCCAGTACGTCGTTGATTGACCATCATTCTTTCTCGTCCACGAAACCGATCCTTTCTAGCGACATCACATTTCAAACTAAGCTCCATTAATCTAGTCATGGAAGAAATCATCATCAATTATACAGTCATTTGTTTGTGAGTTTTCCCGTAGGACGTTCAAAATGTCTGCTCGATCCATCGCTTCACCAACGGCCGTAGTAGCAGAGTGTGCGGCATGCTATCTGTTCTCTCATTTCTCCGGACTCCCGCATATCGCAGCACAGAAATAAAAGTCACCTTAAGCAAACATGAATTCTTCACTACATCCAGCCACGGTTCCTGAATGTACCCCGCCTGAACTTTCACTATTATGCTCATCGAGTCACTGAGTATACAGGCATGTTCGCAGACATTCTGGGCGGTATAGATGCAAGTTGTCTGTTGCTAGAATCGAACTCTCGTCTTGGTCCTGACAAGCACATTCCGTACCACCCAGCCACAGAGCCGGACACAGAATGCTCTAAGATTATCTCTGTCATGTACAGTGTATGCACACATTCAACTCTTTAATTAAAATGTCATGTACAGTGTAGGCACACATTCAACTCTTTAATTATAATGTCATGTACAGTGTAGGCACACATTCAACTCTTTAATTATAATGTCATGTACAGTGTAGGCACACATTCAACTCTTTAATTATAATGTCATGTACAGTGTAGGCACACATTCAACTCTTTAATTATAATGTCATGTACAGTGTAGGCACACATTCAACTCTTTAATTAAAATGTAATGTACAGTGTAGGCACACATTCAACTCTTTAATTACAATGTCATGTACAGTGTAGGCACACATTCAACTCTTCAATTATAATGTCATGTACAGTGTAGGCACACATTCAACTCTTTAATTATAATGTCATGTACAGTGTAGGCACACATTCAACTCTTTAATTATAATATCATTGTCTACAGTATAGATACTCTCATATGATGTTTACAATCGACACTGTACGTCTTCATTATTATCTCATTTAATTACTTATCAATTACCAGCTATAATCCCACAATCGTCATTGTATTTACTCAGTACTCGATACACCCCCACAAACTGTATCATCATTTCTCATTAGCCTACTCTCTGGAACCCCACTATCATCATCATACTCATTATTCTCAACCATTTCCCTGTCTTCATTATAATAAATTATTTTACCAATTATTTTACCAATTATTAATCAATTATTATACCAATTATTAATCAATTATTATGCCACCTTATCCAAACACTATTTGCAGTAATTGTACCGACTCATTATCTACATTATATTCACACACTATTCTTGCTATTTCCATTGTCTTCACTCAAATCCTGACTTTACTCTCTCATTATGTGCTAGCCTCACTTGATTTCGCTAAAACGATGCTGTTATCAGAGTTTTCTCTCGTATTCTTCGACACAGCAGATGAATTGATTTTTAGATATTACCTTTTTATATTTGAAGATGCATCCATGAGTGCGTGGATCCAAGTAATTTAGATAGGAGTTGAGAAAAAAAATAACGATATAAACCCGGAAAGAGAGAGAAAGAGAGAGAGGAGAAATAGAGAAAGAGAGAGAAAGAGAGAGAAAGAGAGAGAAAGAGAGAGAAAGAGAGAGAGAAAGTTAATTGTATTGAGGAAATTGAAACAAAATAAGAAAATATACACCATTAACTAGTTTGGCCTCATTTACGAAATTGTCAATGCCTTGTCTCTGTTAAGTCGTCTAATTGTACCTGTAATATCTGTGTGATGTTTCTATTATATTTCTGAGATGTCTGTAATATCTGTGTGATGTTTCTATTATATCTGTGTGATGTCTGTTATATATGTGTGATGTCTGTTATATCTGTGTGATGTATGTTATATAGGTGTGATGTCTATATTATATCTGTTATATATGTTTGATGTATGTTATATCTGTGTGATGTCTGTTATATATGTGTGGTGTCTGTTATATCTGTGTGATGTTTCTATTAAATCTGTGTGATGTATGTTATATATGTGTGATGTCTGTTATATATGTGTGATGTCTGTTATATATGTGTGAAGTATGTTATATCTGTGTGAAGTCTGTTATATATGTGTGATGTATGTTATATATGTGTGATGTCTGTTATATCTGTGTGATGTTTCTATTAAATCTGTGTGATGTCTCTGTTATATCTGTGTGATGTCTCTGTTATAAATGTGTGATGTCTCTGTTATATCTGTGTGATGTCTGTTATATATGTGTGATGTCTACTATATCTGTGTGATGTCTCTGTTATATGTGTGTGATGTCTGTTATATATGTGTGATGTCTGTTATATCTGTGTGATGTCTCTGTTATATCTGTGTGATGTATCTGTAATATCTGTGTGATGTGTCTATAATATCTGAGTGATGTATGTAATATATGTGTGATGTCTCTGTAATATGTGTGATGTCCCTATACTAACCGTGTGGTGTCTCTGTAATATATGTGTGATGTTTTTGTAATATCTATGTGATGTCTCTGTTATATCTGTTATGTATGTGTGCCATCTATGTTATGCCTTTTGTGTCTGTGTGAAGTCTGTACGTTGTCTCAACTATGTCTGTGTGATGTCTCTGTAATGTCTGTGTGATGTCGCTGATATTTTTCTAATGTCTGTGTGATTTCTCTGTTATGTTCTCATGGTGTCTCTATTATACTTGTCATTTCTCTAGTATGTCTTTGTCATGTCTCTGTAAAGTATGAATGGTGTATTTACTGTGTGTGTGTGATTTCTATTTTGTGTGTGTGATGTTTCTGATTAGTCTGTATGATGTCTATATTATGTCTGTACCATGTCTATGTTATGTTTGTGCGATTTCTATATTGTGTCTGTATGATATATCTTTATTATGTATGTTGTGCCACGTTAATGTCTCTGTGTGATGTCTTTGTTACGTCTGTTTGATAAGTTGTATTTCAGTGTGACGTTTGTGTTATGCTTGTGTAATGTCTGCGTAATTTCTCGTTTCTGTCTGTGTAAATGCTCTGTTCCATCTGTGTAATTTCTCTGTTCCGTCTGTGTAATTTCTGTGTTCTTCCTGTGTGAAACCTCTGCTCCGAATGTGTGGTCTCTGTTCCGTCTATATAATTTCTCTGCGCCGTCTATGTAATTATTCTATTTCATCTGTGTAATTTTGTTTTTGTCTGTGTATTTCTCTGTTCATTTTTCTGTTCTGTCCGTGTAATTTTTATATTCCGTCTGCGTATTTTCTCTGTTCCACCGGTTTGAAGTCTCTATTATGTTTCTGTAATTCTTCTGTTGTATCTGTGTGAAGTCTCTATTACGTCTGTGTAATTTCTCTGTTACTTCGGTGTAATTTTTCTGTGTTGCATTTTCTGTGTGATGTCTCTGCATTTTGTATTTATTTACACAAGGAATTATTTCTCCCTGTATTCTTTAAGATCAAGTCCGCTCCCTGAACAACCTTTACCTCAGATACAAATAAGTGAAACTTATATTGGCCGATGCGACTGACCATTTGTCACATTGTACGTACTTATTGTCGCCAGCTAATCAATAGCAAGGAAAAAGTCGAACAAGCAAAGATTTGAAACGCTGTTTTTGGAATTTTCGCGCTAGACTATCATGGAGAAGAACTTGTTAAGACACAGTAATACTATGTAGGTTTTGACATAATCATTGTAAATATCAAGGGCATACTGTTTGAGTGACATGATTTGCAAATATTATTTGATGAATTAGTCTCTTCAATGAACTCTTTCACAATTTGTACCTGTCTATCAATCGATTACTGTAACTATACTGCAACAAGATAATGATGATGAAGTTGTTCCTCCTTCGCAATCGAAGATGAGTATTGCATAAAAAACATAATTATTAAGTATATAATAAATTATACACCCATTTCAATCCAGTTCAATCGATCCATCTATAGATCAATCAAATCTATCTTGACATCTACCTTAGCTATTTTATCACTTATCTGAATCTAAGTCTAAGGCCGTCAAAGTCTAAGTCTGTCTAGGTATTACTCTTAATCTAATCTAATCTCATTCTAAATCCAATCCCATTTAATCAAATTTATATGTCTATTTATGTCTGCCTAACTGTATATCTATCTATCTGTCTTTCTATCTAACAAATAACGATTAACCATGGTTGGTTATCTACCTATCTACTTGACTGTCTACCTTTCTGTCTGTCTGTGTATCTGCCTAATATATTTGTCTGTTTAATTATATGTCTATTAAATCCAATGTAACAATCCAATCGCTTCGTCATATATTTATCTATCTCTATTCATACCTACTTACCTACCAACCAACCTACATATCTAGCTACCAGCAAACCTATCAACCTGTCTATCTTTCCATTCACCCTTTTATAGAATCACCCATTTATCAATCAATCTACTTGCTTCACATATGAGTGGTCCTGGGTTCATTTCCCAGCTGAGGAGAAAATGTTTTTCAGATCGCAACGACTCCCGGATGGACCAGCCTTACATCCACCACATCCACCAAACATCCACCAAACCCTTTAAGCATCCACATCCACCATTCACATATGGTTCAAACAAGGGTTCTCAATCTTTTGAGACGATAAGTACCATCCTCGTGAATTACAAGAGTGTGCGAGCACCATAACATATTGTTAACGATGATAAGGTAGTTGAAAGTGAAAAGAACATTAAAATCAGCCACATACCGTGACCATCGAGAGTTTAAGACATGCTGGCTAATTGGAAAATAGCCTTCTAAAAGACTCACTCGGCTTTTCTACTAATTTTCACTAGCTGTCAAAATAAAGTATGCATAAAGTGACCAATTAAAAGTATTATATATCTGGTTGGTTGCAGATCCAGCGTTCCATGGGCTCATGCCCTTTGACCCAATGTCATTGTGTGATATATGCATGTGTTTGTGAGCTGTTGTTTTGTTTCATATAATCTGTTCCATTTATCTGGCCCTGGAGTGATTATATCTATGTAATAATGTAGTAATGATTTCGCTATCACATACGCAAAGAAAGAGGTTCAATGTCGGTGGTTGACAAGTATCAGATAAAGTAAATTAGTTCCAGCATTCTGAGCAGAAATTTCATATCTGAAAAACCTCCACATACAAAGACAAAATTAACATAGGGCGTTAGTGGGGGATGCAGTAGACGTGAATACCGTAGTTTGATATGATGTTTGCTTCTAGAAGCATGTTATAAGCGAACAGAGTTCAGTTCCTGGAGATCATCACAAAGAATAGCATGAACCTTCATGTGGAGAAACTCTGAGTAGGATAATTTATCTTAAAGAAAAGTGCTCCCACTAACTCCCTCTAATTGCTGAAGTGCATGCCTTACAAAATATCACTGACAAGTGAACCGAAGAAGTGCTTATTGGAATATATGCGGTGTGTCGATGGGTGCAACATTTAACAACTTTACTATATATAAAATCAAACCGTATTTAAGCTCGACTGATTCAATAGCATAGAGAGATCTCCAAATAATGCACCAACGCAAAATAAAACATACATATATTGACAATGAAGTTCCAGAGATTAACAAACTTACCTGTTTGGTGCCCAGATTCCGGACGGAACAAGGAAGTAGGGCCAAATCTCCTTGACGTACAGTGACGTTGACAGATCCAGGTAGAAACTCTGGGATAGGTACGTTAACATCCAGCAAGTCATCGTGGGAACTTTTAACAGTGACAACTGGAAAAATATAAGAAAATGGAACATTAATAAATAACGTAATAACAGATCTAGTGACTGAAAGGAAGTCATTGAGGAGAACAGTGGCTTTTAGCTATTTTTGTTTTTGAGGTCGTGTTTTAAATTCAATTACAAACAAATTGCTACGCTTAAAACAAATTTATGCGTTTTTAATGACTGCTAATATATATATATATATATATATATATATATATATATATATATATATATATATATATATATATATATATATATATATATATATATATATATTGTATGAAGTACCTGTGCAACATGGATGGTTGTCCGTGATTATCTTAAACGTTGTCTGTCTCTTAATATGTTCTTTATCGTCACTCATAATTTTTGCACTTTCTATTGTATGACAACTTAGTTTATACGGTGATTATTATCTGGCAATTGTGTATCCATATGATTTAATTCTCTTTCATATTTTAGATTATTTGGTAAACCTTATTTATATCTTCTAATCTTTGTGTTTTTCTACATTTATTATATTTAAACAATTCAATTGTCATCCTTGTTTACGCTATCACGTTTCCTCGTTGCCATAGAATATTCAGACTTTACACTAACACACAATCTGAAAGCTTATATTAACAAATATATCAACCGTACCAGTGCAAGTAGATCAAGGATTCCCAAATATTCCCTTTGATGGACATTTTGCGAAGGTCTTACTTTTATGCCAAATTTAACACGACACCTACATTTTCAAGAATGTATTTTGGAACATACCTACAAATATTTGTTAAACAATTGACAGCAATTTTTTCCTTGATACGTATTATACGATTTATAATTTTATTTAATGGACATTACTGTCATTACAATACAGGATTAACATTACTTTTAGTACAATACAGGATTAACATTACTTTTACTACAATACAGGATTAACATTACTTTCAGTACAATACAGGATTAACATTACTTTCAGTACAATACAGGATTAACATTACTTTTACTACAATACAGGATTAACATTACTTTTACTACAATACAGGATTAACATTACTTTTACTACAATACAGGATTAACATTACTTTTACTACAATACAGGATTAACATTACTTTTACTACAATACAGGATTAACATTACTTTTACTACAATACAGGATTAACATTACTTTCAGTACAATACAGGATTAACATTACTTTTACTACAATACAGGATTACCATTACTTTTACTACAATACAGGATTAACATTACTTTTAGTACAATACAGGATTAACATTACTTTTAGTACAATACATTATTAACATTACTGTCATTACAATACATGATTAAAATTACTTTTACTACAATACATGATTAAAATTACTTTTACTACAATACATGATTAACATTACTTTCATTACAATACAGGATTAGCATTACTTTTAGTACAATACATGATTAACATTACTGTAATTACAATGCAGGATTAACATTACTTTTAGTACAATACATGATTAACATTACTTTATTACAATACATGATTACCATTAATTTTATTACGCTACAGGATTTACATTACTTTCATTACAGTACAGGATTTACAATACTTTCATTATAATGCAGGTATAACATAACATACAATTACTCAAAAATTTTCAATTATAGGAACAATACAAATTTTGCTAAATGTTAATGTGAATGATAGTACTGTTTTGTATTTAATAATGTTCTGAATTTTTGATCCATATGTAGACAAGGTCCAGAAGAGATCGCTGTCAATGTCAAGACAGCATTAATATTTTGTTTCTATAATAATTAGTGTTGAAAACTAGGACTTACATAAAAATGTGGATGATAAAGGTACAATAATACTCAACTAGGACTTCGATAAAAATGTGGATGATAAAGGTACAATAATACTCAACTAGGACTTACATAAATATGTGGATGATAAAGGTACAATAATACTCAACTAGGACTTACATAAAAATGTGGATGATAAAGGTACAATAATACTCAACTAGGACTTACATAAATATATGGATGATAAAGGTACAATAATACTCAACTAGGACTTACATAAAAATGTGGATGATAAAGGTACAATAATACTCAACTAGGACTTACATAAATATGTGGATGATAAAGGTACAATAATACTCATCGCCGCGTTAGCTACTTGATGGTACAATGAAAGAATGTATCCATAACTAGATGCTACCCATCATTTTAAAATCAACTTTGACAGTTGAATCACACCTAAATTCTATGTCTTCTTCTAGAAAAAATCCTGGCAGTAAATCAATGTTTATAAGAAATATATTTCTCGTTAACATACAAGAGAAATCATCGCATGAAATATCAGACAAGTAGAGGATGAATTCTTCTGTCAGGGATTCCAAATGTGACTGAATTTAAATCCTGAATCCATTCTTATCGCAAGTTGCCAGTGAAGATGTGAACCCACATGCTCATTAAAGCGAAAGAAAACGATGAAAAGTTATTGGATTCATTTCACACCTGCATCTTTTCTAGGAATGCTCTGATAACATCATATACTCAATAATATTGAAGTTTCTGCCATGAAGCTTCAGCATCAAGTTATAACTTTAAAATGAAAATCTGTTAGATAAGCCAAAGCAAAGCAAAAACAAAAGTGATGGGCAGTGAAAGTATCGTACGCATGATTGATTTCGTGGGTCATTAGAAATATTCCCAGTTTAGACCACAACTCATGCAACCGAGACAGCATGTTTTCCATCGATAACCAACGGACCTATGTATGAAAATGAAGTGCCTTGTGTCCTGCTCGAAGATCATCACAAAGAGCTTGGAATAGCGTGGTATTCAAAAAGCTTGTACTTCACATAGTTTATAACTTGTATTGCCACGCTCAGTGAGACTTAGATTGAATGGCAATATTTTAGCTGCCACAGCCTGCCTATGAATTAAACGTAGTATTCCAATAATGCTTTACTTTGGCCAGATTAAGAAATCAAGAAATTGAACCAATAATTACAGTGCACAATTCCTGTACAAACTCACAACGTTTTCGCCAAAAGACCATGTTCGTGGAAAATAAATATCTATAATAAACAAAAATACACCAGACACTTTTAATGTTGTTGTCAGATTTTTAGTTAAGAACATTTTCTAATTTAAAGTCCCATACGCAACTAATCGACACTATACTAATAATTTCCAACAAAGGACTAAATTCAATGTTTCATCAGAGTGAATTGAATAAAATGGTGAAGCTTCATTTTACCAACAACATTCAGCAAGATCCGGTATTCTACGCTTCACATTGTTATCAGAAAGATGAATTCCTGATAACATTTCTGGACTTATATCACCTAGCAAAATATTAGTTGTTAATAAAATGCATGGTTTTACTGTTTCCCCAACTGTGTTGGCTTTCTTGTCCTTGTCTTCAGAATGCACTGTGGCGTAGGAATATGTACACAGTATTTCGCTCTTTCTTCAGTCCGGAACTTACATAGAACATAATCACATTAGCTGTCGTTATAAAAAAACCATTTGTTTTATAACAATAGTCATTATTTTTGTGCAATTTCGTAAATAAACTTGTTCACGCATGCTTATATTTTTATGTTTGTAGTCCTCAGAATACTTCAATACTTGTACGGGAATTTGTTATTGTTATAATAGACCTTGTTTCGATTGATCTGTTCTCAGTGACTTGAGTACATAGGTTGAATGATTTTACAAAACACACCTTTTGTGGGGATGTGGTTGGCCAAGTAATTAGGCAAGTAACTTGAGCTGTAGTGCGATTGAGTGTCTCTAGAACTGACCTGGTTCAATTCCTGTTAACAGTAAGAATATTCTAACTGAAAAGTAATTATGCCTTTAATACACTAAATTCCCAAATCGCTCCGCCAACGTCAGATCCTCCTACATTAAATTCCGATATCGTTCCGCCAAATTGAGAAGACGTTAACTAAATTCCCAAATCGCCCTGCCAACTTAAGATCATCTTACGCTAAATTCCGAAAAATCACTCCGCCGGCTTAAGATCACCTTACACTAAATTTTCAAATCGCTTTGTCTACTTCAGATCATCTTACACTAACTTACCAAACTGCTCCGCCACTTTGAGATCACCCCAACCTTCCCCCCCCCCCCAATTTACAGTCAATATGTCACTTTAGAATGATAATTCCCAACTTAGCCACATGTCTTATATTGTCTGTGGTCATGCTCTATCTGAACTGGTTTTACATAAATGACGTAATAGAGTAAAACCAACACTGACGACTGTAGCCAGAATATATTTTTCTTCAATGTCTTCAAATGTTCAATTTTATTTGTCATATTATCATTATATGGGTTTTGTCGTGCTGATCTGTTCAGAAAAGATTATTGGAAACAGAAAAAAATAGACGAGAATAGAAGTGATATTATATTTATGATCATCAAGTGCCGTCTCCTCAACGAACGTTGGCTGCAACAGACCTCTAATGTCTTCCGTTTCTTGCTTTGGTAGTGCAATTTGCTAGACTGTAATCTGTCAATTTCGTGAGGTTTTCCTCCCACTTGTATCTAAGCCTACTCGTTTTCGTCCCCCTCAACACTACTCTCAAGTTAGTTCTTCAATAAGGTCAAGGCCTTTTACCATGTTCACACGTTCATTAATTTTTCTTTAGCGCTGAAGTTATCGCATAGGGCATATATCAGAACTTTCCATTTCTGCCTGTTGAAAGCTATTCTGTGCAGTTCTTGAATAGTATGTATATTAATTGTTTTACTTTCTCTAAGTATTGTTCTTCGGAGTGTTTCTTGAGGTCTACCCCTGTACGTATCCATTCAAGAGATTGGTGATGTATTCTGTTGATGTCTGCGGGTAGGACATGACCGATGAAGGACCAACGGCGTTTTCCGATTACATCTCTGATGAAATATATAATTTCCCTGACCCAGTCCAGCGACACTCACTAATTCCCAAAATATTTATGTCGTAGCTGCACATTTCCCTACACACCTGTGTGTGTTTACCTATTTGATATTGCTATCGTACGTTCCAGTAACCTATTTTAAATGGATCTTTTACATTTAGTATTTTGATTGGTTTTTACTTGGAGTTGTCGACGTGTTGTTTAACATTACAAGGAGTTATTTGTTTAGAATGTGTTGTCTAGTTCTGACTGTACGACAGTCCCGAAATGATAATGAAGATAAATCACATATGCTATATTAAATATTTGAATGAAACAAAATTGGAATGTAATGACTTCTGTTACACAAATCGGTCTGGACTTTACGATGTTAGTTGATTAATCCAATGATCGACGGAATGACCAAGACTTGATTAGAGAAACACCCTCCATGAACGGATGTCACTACCGGAAGTCAATAATAAGTACAAAATACTTAATTTATTTGATTTCAATTTCCTGTGAAAAAAAAATAAATACTAAGTGTAGTCCAAACGTTTTTGTTAGTTTTATTCTTTCTTATCCAATGATGTTCTCTTTATTCGTTTACATATTCAAATCTGGGAGGAATAAATTATGTTTTCTAGCTGGTTCTTCATTATACATGTTTTTAAGTCATACCGGTGAGGTGCAAATGTCTCCTCTTTGCTCTTATGAGCACCAAGGGTTAGCAGATAACCAAGATTCTAAAAGTACCTCTTAGTGATGCACCTTGGAAATATAAACACAGCGTCTAGTGATGTGTTCTTATCCAACATTTTTTGGGATCGTGTCCGTGGATGTGGAGACTGTTAATGAAATAAAAATCTCCTACAGCTCTACGCCTATACATCCAACATATGTCGACACAGAGTGACGTAGGTCATCTGTGGAATTTGTCTCGGTCAGCCGAAATGCAGAAACATTGGAGGAACGGCATATGTTGATGTCCCAATGTGTGCAGATTTCGTTAGAATATTGCGATGCGTAGGGTACACAACGAATCTGGAAAGGCAACACACGCTAGTGGGCATCGTTGTGAATGTAAAACGATACAGTGGCATCGAAGTAGCAATTGTGCAGTACAAGACAGGTCGGTGGAAGCTTGTTCTCTTGAACACACAGAAGCCCACATGTCCCACAACAATTGACCCCATTCAAAGTAGCAGTCATGACAAAGAACATTCACTCCTGAGTATCGAAAAAAGGCTTTGAATACAGCTGTCTATTGAACACAGGAAAAGCATTAAACAAAAATCGGGGAGCACATTGTTCAAGCTTCTGACCGAAGCAGTGTTTAGAATCAGACTCTGAAAGCTGTGGGCAACGTAGACGGGGACCAAATCCTTGTCTTTAGGACATAGCAAACCTTGTCTAATTCGACGTCGCCGCTGCCCAACACGGCTCATACAGAGAGAATTGGGTTCAGTACCCAAGGGTACATAAAAGAATGATGTCTTTCTTACACGAGATGTCCTCGCCGACTGCGAAGCTCCTGGTCCGAGATAGGCGAAATCTGTCTACCGTTTTTGATTGATAAACTCAATTGTGAAGATTAAAAACACATGGGTTGGAAGACCATCACAAGCGCACGAGGCTAGGGCGTGAGAAATGCACAGGTCAAATTTCAGATTCACGAGCTGTTGTGCAAATAAACAACTCGCATAGGAAGGTGTATCAATCATGATTCTTATTCGACTGTCGTTGTTTGCCTAACACGACTCACACAGACAAATTTTGGTCTGGGACCTAGGGCCACAAAAGGTAGTAATGGGATGGTTTTCCTACACGAGGAACAGTTTACTTGCTGCGAAACATCTCATCGGAGGAAAGACGCACAATGAGTTTACCCATTTTCTATTATCCACAAAAATTGACAATTTGTTCCGTCACATATACCACCGTCCAGTAGAAGGCTTCTTCAATAGGCATTGCACTTATCTAAAAGCTGAAGTCTACCGGGTATGAAAGAAAACTTTGAGAGATCACCAAACTGAACATGGAAAGTAAGAACAATCTGCTCGCAATTCCTGGGGTACAAAATAAAACAAACATGGTCTAAAAATCCAGTCTAAAATATGCCAGTGTGACAACCAAGGCCTGAACTTAGAGATAAAAGAATAGGGTCAGTGTATTCTTTCCAGGCATGTCGTAGAAGGCTACTAAGGGCAGCTAAGTTTGGCTGACAACCTGTTAACTGTAAAGAATAATTATTTTCTCCTCTTGTTTAAATATCTTTTGTCTTCTATAAAATTAGATCATTTCCGTGGATTGACGAAGAGATGTATACCAGTTGACAGTGCACCATTGTCCTTTTGTAGCAGACTCATAGGTTACGGGAAATGCGTGATGTACCATCACGACTGATGGGTCAACAAATATGACAGAAAAATGATAATGTAGTTTGCCCAGAAGTGTGTGCTGTACCCCAAGCAGAACGTGGTAATTCTTGAATACTGGCTTACTGGAATGCCTTCCTTCGTGGACTAAACGTGAATCCATAAACCTCTCTTACATGCACACGCCTTTGAGGCGTTATGTGAGTTTGGGTGTTGCCTCAGTAGAATAACTTATTAGATTATGTCTATATGCCAGAACTGCACACAGATAAAGGGGCTATTTCATTGTCATCATCATCATATTCATAATTATCTGTGCCATATATGAATGTACAATAAATGTAGCATTTTATAATTCTCATTTTAGTTTGCTTATGATCTGTTTCTTCTTCTACTTCTGCGTTCGTTCTCAAACTCCTGCATATTAGCAGGATGTTGTCCGGAGAACGGAATGCGCTGTGTCATGGGTTACATCATTGCTGCGATATCAGTGCCTTTCGGCCTGACACATCCGACTTTAGCATGGCTTTGGGTCACTGACCCTATATGGGATGGGGCAGCCAACTCCATTCCATAACCTCCTTAGTCGCCTCTTACGACATGAGTGAAAGGTAAACAGTGTTGCTATTCTTTGCTCCCCTTTTGGGCCACGGCAACACACGGGCGAATCACTAACTGAAAAGTATGTCGCTTTATAGAGGCAGTAACGACAGATGTGTTATTTATAGTCAACTGCCTAGTATAATCAAGACCAAGGTCTTTTTCTGAATCAAACCCTTCTCCAGAATACTTCTTGCATGCTGATCTCACATATAATTAGTGATTTTAACTGTCACTAGTGATTGGTCACTTTGAGTATACTATATGTCTTCAACAAATGAAAACCACGGAAGCAAGTAGGATGATCCAAGATAAGTGAAGTGTTGAGATCAGAACGCAGGGTGTATATTTTGCAGAAGGACGTGATTAGAATAGCATAAAAACAAGTAAAGATAATAATAAAGAACACACATCCTCCAAAACACAACCTGAAAGTAAATGGAATAAGTCTGAAACAAGTCCGTATTCAAATATTGAGTATTTTGAGAACATCTAATGGAAGACTGATTACATTTCATTAAAGAAGTAAAATGTAGAATAGCCCAGACAAAGGAAACATATCACAAGATGAAGTACATCATATGTAGTTTATGTATTTCTATTGAGGATAGAAATATCAGTAATATAAAGAAAACAATGATGATGTTTGAACGTGAATCTTGTACAATCTGCAGAATTGCAAGAAAATATGTACGAGGGAGTATAGATGCGAGTTTATGGAAGAATATTGAGAACACAATGAGCTGATAAAAAACGCAATAAAAATCTTGAAAGAAGGTAATTGATATAGTTGCCCACTCGTACCAGAAGAAGATAGTCAACATTGTTTCAACACATCATGAGAAGATGAAAGATTGAGGAGCCAGATGATCAAGAGTGAAAATACTGGATTGCGTGGCATTGGAGAACATTGGCATTGGAAATAATTAACAGCACATGGGAGCCGCGTTAGCGCAGTGGTTAGCGCACTGGCTTCGCATATGAGTGTTCCTGAGTTCATTCCCCAGTTGAGGCGGAAATGTTTTCAGATCGCAACGGCTGCCAGGTCGACCCAGCCTTAAATGGGTACCGGATTAATCCGGGAAGTAAAGACTGCGAGGGAGAGGAGATGGCTACCGCCCTCATTTGCAGAGCCTGTGAAATGTGAGATCGCTACCATCTCATACCCCTACGGCATTAATAAATGCTATGGGTTACTTTACTTTACTTACTTACAGCATATGAGACCTAAATCTGTAGAAAGACATCATAACCAACATCACACGGCGTGGACTAATAGAAGAAGAACTATTCTAAATACTAGAAAGAATGAAATGAATTACAACGTAGACTAACCTGTAGTCGCAAACAATTGATGGAATTATTGCTTTGAAATCTCTAATTTGAATTTTGCATTAAGCAGCTATTCATTGTAATTTGGACCAGAATGTGTAATTCTTCCTTCATTTCTGCTGTCGCATTCCTAGTTAGTCCAAAGTTACGTAACAATAATTGTGTTCATAAATAAGTTCAACAATTAGGGAGGGGGGTGCGGAGAGTCTATAAGCAAAAGTGTATCAGCTGTAGACAAGGGTTTGCAAGAGTTGACGTCATCAATTCTTTTTTATATTCACTAATTAAATTGTTTGAATTGCTTCTTCTTCTTCAGCGTCCATTCTCAAACTCCTGCTTGATCTCTCTTGTAACAGGACCATTGTCCTATTAGATGTCCAGCAGGATGTAGCCCAGAAAATTGAAATGCGTTGTGTCGCCGTTTTATATGCGTCAATCGCCCAACACATCCGTCTTCGGCGAAAATTGTTTGAATTTGAAATATTTAATAAAATGTGTGAAACATGCAGTTTTGTCGTACATTTATGCAGAAAATGGTGTTTAAAAAAAAACAAATTTTGTGGGTTTGACATGTTTTAAAATAATTAAGTGGTGGGGAAGGAAGGGGGTGGGGGGTGGGGTTGTCACAAGGGGGAGGGGAAGGTGGGTCAGAATTTCAACATTGTCAAAACATTACGGACGTAGTTTATGGACAGCTCATTTTCTGTGTTTCTCGCATTACGATCATACAACCTTCTGACAACATTTCTTTCACCACTATCTGATTTGTTTGCATTGTCATGTTCTCCACAACCCCTAATATCTTTGAGATATTGATACATACATATCAATCACTAAGTTGTCATGTTCTCCACAATCCCTAATCTCTTTGAGATGTTAATATACACATATCAATCACTAAGTTGTCATGTTCTCCACAACCCCTAATCTCTTTGAGATATTGATACATACATATCAATCACTAAGTTGTCATGTAAATCCAAGACGCATTTTCCTTTTATTTCCATTACCATTGCATATTTTCTTCATCTCATTAAACCTTCCTTTATTTTCACATTTATATTTCTGACATTAAATGGGATAGTCTCCTTAGTGGAACTAATATACCATGATGATAATATTCTTTCTCTGCTTTCATTCTCAAACTCCTGCAGATTATTAGGATGTACTACAGAGAACGGAATGCGTCGCGTCAAGGTTTACAGCTTAGCTACGATATCTACGCCTTCAGATCTGACATTTACGATTTGATTGTGGCTTCTACGTCACTTTGATCCTATATGGAATGTGAAAGCAAACTCTGCCCCGAACCCGCATTAGTCGCGTGCGTGGCATACAGCAGTGTTTCTATTCTTTGTTCCATTCTTGGGCTCTCGTCAACAGGAGTGACAGAAAAGATATGAGGGTAACACATGTAATTACTACGTGCACACTGTATTTTACAATTAGAATTATAACTTGAGATCAGAGGTTGGGGAAGCCTCTTGGTGTTACGTCATTCTAAGCAGATCTACTGCAAGTAAAATATTTGGAATTGATGGTCCAGTACTTATTGTGCTTTTAGGTCAGCCCGAAAGGCGGTGGTTGTGTCCATAAATAAGGTCAGCAATCAGGGGAGTGGGATTCTAAAAAAAGATTGACAGTTGTTGACAAGGGGGAGGGGTTGACAAAAGCTGACGTCAACGATACTGTTAATTTTTTACATCTATTAAATTGTTTTAATTTTACACTTCTTTTCTAAAAATGTGAAACAAATCATGTACAAGTAGTTTGTTCGTAATTTTGCAATTACAAAATTTCAGACGAGGGAGGATGGAACTGAGATGTGATGTTTTGTCATAATTGTGCAAAAAAGGGGAGGGGGAGGAGTACCAGAATTCGTGACAGTTGTCGATAAAGATGGGGGTAGGGGGTGGTCAAAAGTTTGTAAACAAAATTGTTCAACTAATTTATGGACAGCTTCCTGGTCGGTCTTAAAAAAACCGTCTGGCGGGATTTCGCTCACGAACCATATTTTGATAAGCGCTTGTTTAGATTTGTGATCAGCACTTGTTTAGATCTGTGATCGACACTTGTTTAAATCTGTAATCGACACTTGTTTAAATCTGTGATCAGCACTTGTTTAAATCTGTGATCAGCACTTGTTTAGACCTGTGATCAGCATTTAGCAAATACATTAAAGGGTTGAGATCCGATGTTGTAACTCTCGCTCCTATAGAAAAGTAATGCTTGCTAACAAGCGTTGAAACTGTCTTGTGGGATTCTGCATATTGCCGAAGTAATTCTTAATTTATGTTTTGCAAATGGCAAATCGTACGAACCAGGTCTCAGTGAGTTCTTTCTGTCAGAAGTTATTCATGTAGCTAGTCTTTCTTGGGATTATGGGAATTGTTGTTTCTCATCAGACGTGTCTGATAAGATGTATTTTTGTTGTTCTGCATTTATGATAATAGCCTCTTGTTGCTCTGCTTTGTCTAAAAAAAACTTTTCGAACACCCCAGTTTTTGTCGCAAAGTTTATTGTTATTACAACAATGCATCTATATACCTGTACCCATGGAACCCCCCCTCCCCACCTTCCCCACACACACATATATACACACACACATGTATACACACATGTATACACACATGTACACACACACACACTACCAAATGCGCACATCCACATGAATAATTGATGAATTATTTTTGTATCCAGTCTTTTAAAGAGTTAGAGATGCTCAGGACGTTACAAATACACACATAAAACAACAACAAGAGATTAGCAAACCACATACTAAGATATACAACAAAGTAGCGCAGCACAGCAACAGTAAAGTGAGTTGTATTGAGTGAAATGTAGAACAGTGATGCTGAATGTGGTTGCATCATTCCCTCCCATCCTCTGGGAGCCACAGAATAGGTAGGTAACATAAAACATATATTGCATACCTATTTAGGGGAACACAGGGACATGTATTCTATATTTCTATTGGCTAAATACTTTGTTGCCTTTCCGCGTCAGGGGCAGAAGAGTGTTCTGGAGACTGCCCTTGTGTGTTCGGAGTAATTGTAAAATTTGTCGCCTCTTTTATGTCGGTGATCCATTGTTTTCCTGGCCGGCCTCTAGATCTGCCTTCACTGTATCTGTGCAACATAGCTTGCTGTGGTATGCTGTCTGATGGTAATGTGCTGATGCGTGCAAACCATTTTATGTGTTGTCTCTTAATATATTCCAAGATTGGTGTGGTGCCGGTTCTTTGTCTAATGTCCTCATTCCACACTATGTTTCTTAACGATATTCCTAGGATTCTGCGTATACATGCCATTTCAGCTGTCACAAGTTTACTGTTGTCTTGTGCGGTCGTTGTCCAAATAAAATGTACTGGTATTTGTACGATAAATACAAAATTATACATCAATAACTATAACAAAATGTCCCGTAAAGTAAGGCAACAGCCTTTCTTCAGGACACCAGGAGGGCACCACTGGCAAAAGCGATTGAGAGCCACTGCGCTAGAAGACGTTCAAAACAAGAAACCATTGAAGAACACCCGTTGACTTCTATGTGCCATTTGTTAATTTTACAAGAATACCCAAACACTCTCCTTCACTGTATAGCATAACCAACCTGTTTCATTAACAGATTGCAACAGATTAACCGTTTAAAAATGGCTGCCAAAATGTACGGTTAAAACAACGATATGACATAGAATTTCTCAATGTTGAAGATGAGACCCCAATTCACATCCACGAACGTTTGAAGAATATTTTTGGAATTTCAACAGTAGATGTTTGCACTGTCCAATGTCCGACGTTGTGTACATCGTTCTGTCGAAGCTGAAGTAGGTCAATCCTCAAAGGATGTCGTTAAGCGGACTGGTCGTCCGTCTACCGCAGTGACACCAAAAAACATTCATCGAGTAATGACATCATTCGTGGTAACCGTCGGGTAACCCTGTGTGAACTGAATGCCATGTTGTATATTTGTAAAGATAGTGCCAGAAAATCGTTAAAGATCTAGGTTATTCAAAAGAGTAGGAACACTGGGTGCCCAGAATGTTGACAGACAGACATAAAGAAACAAGGAAAACCTTCTGCACCGTTACGAACCTGAAGGAGATGAGTTTTTATCGAATATTGTGACAGGCGATGAGAATTGGCTTCATTTTTTAACCAGAATCCAAGAAGCAGTGAATGGAATAGCATTACACAATATCGGAGACAAGACAGAAGTTCAAAAGTTCACCATCTGTAGGGAAAGTTATGGCCACCGTATTTTGAAAGGAGAAGTGTGTCATTCTTCTGGACGTCTTGCAACAGAGAAAGACAGTAAATACAGCGCGTTATATTGAAACTTGAAGAAGCTTAGAGGTCGTCTTATGCGACGTTATCCATTAAAAGATCAGAGAACTGCACTACTGTTATGTCACGATAATGCCACGTCACAAACCGCTAAACGCACGATTGATGCTATTGCAGAATTTAGCTGGACAATATTACTACATCCCTCTTATAGTCCCGATCTTGCACCTTCAGACTTTCATCTGTTCAGACTACTAAAAGAAGATCTACGCGGACATCACTTTAAGAACACAATCAACTTTAACAGCGCGGTAGGCAATTGGTTCAGGAAAAAAATGACAGAAATTTTAACCGTACAGAGACATAAGTCCTTGTGCGAGGATGGACAAAACCTGTAGCAAATAACATAGACTACATTGAGAAATAATTGTTTGAAGTACAGACTCCAAATTACATTTTAATACTAGTTTTATCTATTTTCGTGCTAATTTAATTAAATTATAAATTAGAAGGCATTCATTTTTCACCATTCCTCTTATCACAATGAAGAATTGTAACTGGTATAACTAATGGTGACTGTAAATTGTAGCTCAGTGGCTGGTAGATGAAAAACATCACACGATATGCTGCCGTATATTATAATTGTAATGCTTTAACGTGCACACTGCTGCGTTGTAACTCTTGAATAAATACATATTTCTTGACACAAGGATATGCTACACGATGTGAAACGTCATGGTAACAGTTGGTAATCCATCTATTTCTATAAACACCCGTAACCCATAAGGGTTGTAGGGGTACTACATTGGATGCTTCAGCACTCCAATTTGGAGTGCTCCAGCGATTTCTATCTTCAACGATGCAGATGAGTGAGGAAAATTCTTGTCCTGTCCATTCCTTGATGTTGTCTGTCCACGTCTTTATTTGCCCCCCCCCGCCCTTTTCTGCTTCTCCCCCCCCCCTTTTCGATGGTTCCTTGCAGTGTTGTTCTAGACAAGGAAATATGTCTGCATACATGTCCAAATAAAAAAGATTTCGTCGCCATACGTTTGACAGCAATGGTTCTTGTACGCCTGCATATATCTCTATTTTATTTCTTACGTACAAATTCGTCTTATGTTCCCTACAGGAAATTGTAGAATTCTTCTGTAGCATTTATACTCAAAACCTGTAATCGTCTCTCCATGTCCGCAGTGAGTGTCCACCTCGCACAACCATACATCACAACATAATGTACACGTGACTTATACTATTTGATTTTTACTGTAACACTAATGTTTCTTTTACAAATCACCGTTAGCCTTGACATAGACGATAAAGCCATCTCCAGTTTTATTTGTAATTCTGCTTTGCATTTTCCATAGCTGCATATGCTGGATCCGAGGTATTTGAAAGTATTCAGCTCCTAGAGCTTATATTAATTCATCATAATGCTGGTCTGTTCTTATTTGTCTTTGCTGTTAACCAAGATCTTGATCTTTTCTGTGTTGATTTCCATTCCGTACTTGCTAGTAACTTTTTCCAACTTTTTCAGTTAACTCTTGTAATTCTTGTTCTGACCCAGCGATAAGATCAATATCCTCAGCAGCAAGTTGCAAATAGGACGATTTCCGATCGATATAGATTTGTTGCAATCATGTAGTGTCTCCTGTATGATGTACTCTAGGTATATGTTGAAAAGTACTGGAGACAGTGTGACATTTACAATTCAAAATTTGCTGTAAAAACTGAGACACATGATGTTGTTGGTATTGGAATGTGACGTATTCTTTCCAGAACGTAGTCTTCATTATGAATGTGTTGAAATCCCCGCGGTCTCTGACAAGTTGTCTCGCCCCCTCTAGCGACATGCGCATAGTGTTGTTACCCACGATTCTATGGGAAATGAATGATGTTCGCGCATTTGTACGGTGCAATCAATATGTGTGCAATGTGAAAAGTAAGAACAAATGAAGGAGTATCCAATAAGTTTCAAATCTAATCATGAGTTCGCCAGGGGTGTGTCCTATCCCCTCTACTTTTTAATAACATTTATCGACCACATCTATAAACTAACAGGCACCAACGAAGATTATAACATGTTAGAAAAATTGAAGGAACTACACTTTGCAGACGACGAAGTACTAATAGCGATTTCAGAAATACAATTGCAAGAACATATGAACAGACTCCACACAACATGTCAAAAATCTAACATGACGATTAATATTGAAAAGACCGAAATAATGGCAATAGCAAAGAAAGAAAGAAATATCATTATCTCCATCGATAATAAACACCTTAAACAAGTTGAGGAAAAGTCCACTGACTTAGGAAGCTTTATAGGGAATGAATGGAAAACATTAAGGAGATACAAAATAGATGCAACAATACATAACATATCCTAGGACAGATGACACGTATTTTCAAGAACAAAAATATGAACAAAGACACTAAAGATGCATTTTACAAGACTATTATTATCCCATCACTGTGCTACTAGTGCCAAACCTGGAAATAATAGCACAAGACAAAAGAAATATAGTGACAACAGAAACGACATGTCTTCGAAAAATACTCGGAGTGACATTTAGAGAATTAGAAACAATAACATCAGACAGATAACCAAAACACTACCAGTTTTGGAATACATCAAAAGTAACAGATCAAGTGGTTTTCATACACTTCCAGACTACCGACAGATAGTATGCCACAGCTGGTCATGACAAAGACATCACGGCTATAAAGCCAGAGGCAGACCATGTAAAAATTGGATCGCAGAATCAAAGAATGCACAGGAACAAGCATACAAACAGCACATAAGAAGGCCATCTCCAGAGAACTCTACTACCCCTGACGCCGCAAGGCAAACAAGGGCCACAACGTATTGATAGATATAATGAAATTTATATGAACAGTTTTCATATTCACTTTTAATTTCACGTTCATTTTCTGTGTTGGCTCGTTCATTGTTAAATTTTGATGTTCAGAATAATATTCAACTTTAATTAGTCAGTCAGTCAGTCAGGCGGTCAGTTAGTTAGTTAGTCGTTCGATTATCCTCACTGCATTCAGGACAAGTCCATAGGTGTTCAGATATCTCCTTGTGTAGCCGCCATTACACGTTGACTGACGGTCACAGTACGCAGTTGATTGACCATCATTCTTTCTTGCCCAAAAAACCGTTCCTTTTTAGCGACACTACTTATCAAACCAAATTCCTTTATTCTAGTCTTGGAATAAGAGTCATCGTCACTTATACAGCCAACTTCAGTGATTTTATCAACCTTGCGAATATTTGAAACATACAAATAAATATTTATTTTCTATTATTTCTTATAGTGCTCGCACACTCAGTACTACATGTAGGCGATGCTCGCAAACTTTGAGTTACATGTTGGAGGTGCTCGCGCACTCAGTACTACATGTAGGCGATGCTCGCAAACTCAGTGTTACATGTTGGAGGTGCTCGCGCACTCAGTACTACATGTAGGCGATGCTCGCAAACTCAGTGTTACATGTTGGAGGTGCTCGCGCACTCAGTACTACATGTAGGCGATGCTCGCAAACTTAGAGTTACATGTTGGAGGTGCTCGCGCACTCAGTACTACATGTAGGCGATGCTCGCAAACTCAGTGTTACATGTTAGAGGTGCTCGCGCAGTCAGTATTACATGTGGGTGGAGCTAGCTGCCTGAAAAGGTTGAGAACCTTTGCCGTACATACTCTGTTTATTAAATACCTCTAGCTCATGACCCCTAGATTCTAACAAAACATATAAGCTCTGCATCTCCGCAACATGGCGGTTTTGTCACATAAACAGCTGTTTTAACATAGGGTCACTTTTATAGAACGGATATATGCGCATGCGCACGTCTACGTATTTATTTTGAAGGAAGGGAAGTAATTCTTTTTGACGTATTGTGCGGGTAAATAAAGAACGATAATTCCTTACATTAACCTTCATCCGTCCTGCTGTTCTGGCTCAGTATCTGAGTGGAACTTCTTATCCTAGCAAACAAACCTGCATTGATGTACATTCCGACTTAACAGAAGGTCTAGATCTCACAGCTGATAACAATGGAGCTCAGTATACAGATTATTTGAGCGGAAGTTGGTTATCAAATATTTCCTGCAAGATGGAAGACTATGCCTTGTTTACATGTACGCATTTATTCTACGAGTATACATGTAAACGGTTATTGAAATGATATCATTGCTGTTAGACAAAGATGAATAGCTGCATAGTGTCCTTAGCAGGTGTCAAAGCATTGATTACTCTTGGTTGTTCCGGTGTCTCGATGGTTAAACACACAACCCATGCATAAAATGCTTTTACGGAAGTGTAAATTGAAACTTGCGGAAAATTAAAACAAGAAAGGTAAAATGATGTAAAATTATTGTGTCTTTAGCTAGGTGGTGACCATATCATCTCCAAAAAATGAAGAGGGACAAAATTATTGGCTGCGGAATACCTCGTGCAAGATATACGTGAAGGAAAAACTGTCTCGGCGTTGGGTCAATCAATACACATTCTGCGCCTGGTGATAATTAGGAAGGCTGTCACAGAATAGGGTAGCTCAACATAAATTTCAAGGCATGTCGAAATCGGTTGTGCTGGGCATACATGCAGCAAAACGGTCAAACAACGTTACTAGGCTCCCGACAGAAATCGCACAAATCTTCGTGTTAATTATTATAGAGCGAACGCAAGAAAAAAGAATTGGTGTTCGCTTCTACAATTATAGAAAAGATTCAAGAATAATTTTATTTCAATTAATATGTTACGTTTTACGAAATGTGTATATAAGAAAATTAATTCTAATTCGGGGGGGGGGGGGGGGGGGTGGATGATTAGAAAAGTTGTTGATAAAACGTGGGGACGCTAGCGCAGTGAATGTTGTTGGACAACTTCATACTTATTTACGTTCCTCAATACTGCACTTTCTGACTACAACAGTCGTGAAAGAAGAGCACTAAAAAGTCCTGCATGTTCCATTTTTCATAAAAAAAGCTTATACCTAATTATGTTTATTTTGTGTGTTCTAAATGTTATCGGGAAATGCACGGAAAGATATGTCTTTACAATTATAACTTGACACTCGTTACACAAATGACTAACACAGCACGGACGTTACGTGTATGGTCTCCAAAGACCCAGCCTGCAATGAAAGAATGTCTGATATATGAACAACATGCGTGTCTCTGATCATAATGTCTAGAACGGAAATGAACGAAAACTTATTCTTCTTCTGTGTTTTTCTCAAACTCCTGCAGGTTAGCAGGGTGTAGCCCAGAAACGGAACGCGTTGCGTCATGGTTTACAGCTTTGTTGAGATATCTGTCTGTCTCATCCTAAGACTTCCAGTTTTAGCATGGCTCCTGGGTCACTTTGCCACAATATATGTTGGAATAACCAATTCCATAGTCGAATCATATGGCATGCATTAAAGTTAAACAGAGTTGCTATTCTTGGTTCCACTTTCGGGCCCTGTCAATATAAGGGAGGCAATGAATACCTGGTGCTTGAATAGCATGCAAGTCCATGATTATAATGCCTCCAGCGGAAATACTATATCATGTTCACAAAATAAGTTTAATGAACTGCAAGAACGGGTCCCTACAACTGTTTTTTATAAAAATTATTATAGTTGTCTAAAGCTGCAAGCGGTATAGTGCCTATGTAGTAGCACTGGCAACAATACTAAGAAAAGCGACTAAACCGAGAAATGGATAATGTCCACTGGAGCTCACAGCTGCTGAGCTGTAGAAATGGGACTGTTTTAAATACATTTCCTGGGCTAACATATCGATTCTCTAGCTTTGCATTTCCAGCCACTAGTCCAAGTTTCGATCGGTACAATAATGTGGACTGTTTAGGAATGCCAGATCATCAGAATGTGTCATTGTCACAACTTATTTACTGTCTGCGTAAGAATAACATGATATTATTGTGAAAGTTGTTGCTTGCAGAAGTTCATTGTGACAGGAAACATTTCCGTTTTCCACACCTTTGAGGGAAATTGGAAATTACGATATTAGGCTCGTGTTTACATAAGCAACGGCATACATGAGGATGATGTGGTCAGCATCAAGCCTTTAATAGGAGCCCTTAAATTCGATATACGCTTATTCTTTCCTACGAACTATTATATAGAAATGAGGCAGTCAGAACTTTCAGATTTTAACCCTTAAGCGACAATAAGTAACAATTACAACGAAACTATAATCTGACATAGTAATTGTAACAAATGTAGTGACATTTTGCTAATGACTGGAAACACAAACGAAGCCCTACACAAGTCGACGTTTGGACTCATGTTGTGAGCAGAAAGCTCATTCAATAGACATTGCACTAAGCAGAAACTGAAGTCTCCCAGGTATGAAAGATATCTCTGAGAAATAGCCCCACTGCACATAGGGAGAGAAATTCGCTGGAAATTATTGGGTATAGCAACTAAACTATCATCACGTTATAACATAGCAAAAAGGGAGTTGTCCGCGTAGTAAATGTAACACATGTATCTATCTAAGTCTCCGGTTACTGACCACTTCAACATTACAATGTTAAGCGAAACTCTCAGACTCACGTTATTGACAACTTCAATATCCCATATCATCTAGGTGCCCGTGATGTCCTGGTCTATGTATCTTTTCGCTATACCCTTTGTTGCCTTTCAGCGCCAGGGGTAGAAAAGTTTTCTGGAGACGGTCCCCGTGTGTGTTTAGTATATTGTTGCCTCTTTTATTTCGGTGGTCCATCATTTTCGTATCGGCCTCTAGGTCTGCCTTCACTGTATCTATGTAGCGTATCTTGTGGTATGATGTCTGATGGTTGTCTACTGATGAATGTAAAACATTTGATCTGTTGTCTCTTAATATATTCCAAGATTGGGGTGGTGCCGGTTTTTTTGTCTAATGTCCTCATTCTTCACTATGTCAGTGTCTCTTAGCGATATTCATAGGATTCTGCGCAAGCATGTCATGTCAGCTGTCACAAACTTACGTTTGTCTTGTGCTGTCGTTGTCCGTGTTTGACATTGGTATTGCATAGTTGACATAATAATCGTCTTGAATTGTGTTATTTTGGTGTTTAAATCTACATTTTTGTTTCTGAAGATTGGTGTCATTTGTCCTAAGCCTTGGTATACTTTACTATCTCTATTGTGTATTTCTTTGCTGCTCTTGCAGTATGTTGTATATTACTTCCTAGGTATATGAATTATGTAACGTGGTAAAGTTTGTTGCTTTCAATATATATATATACATATTAGTGTTTCTTTTTTGTTTATTGCATGCATCAATGTGGATGTCCTGGTGACTGCCATAAAATCGCACTCATTGGACGACCAGACAGATATGCGCTTGAAGTTGTTAAATCCATCAGTATGTACACTACAGATTTCTGGTATTGCTATCCGTGATTCCGTCAAACTGCTAGACTGTTGTGTTCTGGCGATTCCATGTTTCGTCTATATCTTTCTAGTGTTAACATTTCTGAACATCATTCATGTGTGGTGCATGGTCGAGAGCTTAGAACGTTGGTCTCACACCTATGATGACTTTTTTTTTTTGGGAGGGCAAATTGAGAAATTCACTCTGTACACGACGTGGCGACAGCAAGGGCATTCGACCTGCATCATACAAGCCACTCGAAACCTCTGAGCAACTCCCTAACAGAAAAATTCAGTATTGACATTTCTTGTTATAATAATATTTGCGGCTTTCAGTATATATTCTTCTTCTTCTTCTTCTTCTTCAGCGTTCATTCTCAAACTCCTGCTGGATCTCCCTTGTAGCAGGACAATGGCCCTGCTAGATTTCCAGCAGGATGTAGTCCAGAGAATGGAATTGCGTTATGTCGCCGTTTTATTTGCGCCATTGGCCCGACACATCCGTCTTCGGCAGGAGTATGTATTCCAATTAGCTCTGTTATGTGACGCCAGGCCGAGTCGAGGCTCGTGCTTACGCAAAATTCTAGGAATATCGCTAAGAGACAGAGGGAGGAACGAGGACATTAGACAAAAAACCGGCACCACCCCAATCTTGGAATATATTAAGAAACAACAGATCAAATGGTTTGCATAATCAGCAGACAACTTTCAGACATCATACTATTACAAGCTATGCTACATAGATACAGAGATGGCAGACCTAGAGGCTGACCACGAAAATCATGGACCACAGAAATAAAAGAGGCGACAAATTTCATAATATACTTAACACACGGGGTCGTCTCCTGAAAATTGGTCTACCCCTGGCGCTGAAAGGCAACAAAGGGTTTAGCGAACATATACATAGACCAAGACATCACGGGCACCTAGATGATATGGGATGTTGAAGTTGTCAATAACGCGAGTCTGAGAGTTTCGATTAATATTGTAATGTTGAAGTGGTCAGTAACCGGAGACTTAGATATATACATGTGTTACATCTAACCTCTTAGCCTGGCCGAAAGGTTAGAGCTTTGATCTCGTGAGAACCACGGTAAGGACTGAGGTTGTTTTTTTTCTGTCTGAAGGTAAATTTTATTTAAAAAACGCACGCAGAACATGACGCAGCGATAGCAAGGACATTCAGCTTGATCACACAAGTCACTCGATACCAGCAAAGACCTGCAGCCTGATCACACATGCCACAATGTATAACCCAGCAAGGACCTGCAGCCTGATCACACTCGCCACAATATATCACCCAGCTAGGGCCTGCAGCCTGATCACACAAACCACTCGATACCACCCAAGAACTCTTTACTCTGAATGTGTTATTTTGAGCTTTTAAAAAAGGTCTTTTGGTCGAAATGTCAATTTGTGTGTGTTTTCCTTTATTTTTTTTCCCAGTGATTACTTCATTACCCCGTTTCTTTTTTCTTATTCAACCCAATTATTTGCTCTGATTTTCTGAGTTTTTAATCAAATTCGAAAGTTTTAAATAAGAAGGAAAGATGGGAGCGTGCGTACACACACACACACGCGCGCACACACATACGCACACACAGAGGCACACATACGCACACACAGAGGCACACATACTTGTATTGATCGGGGCTGTGAAATATGGATGACGATAATAAGATCAAAAACATGTAACTACAATTTGTGAAGAAACTGCTTGAGAAATGTTGTGAACATTAAATGTTCGGGTACTATAGGAACATAGATATATGAAGGGAAAACATGTCAGAATCCTGTTTGCCTACAAATCACGTCCGGAAAAATGAAAAGGTTTGGACTATTCAGAGAAAAACAGAAAATAACGCCGTAAGACAGGTAATTGTATGCATTCTAAAAGGAAAAATATGACACGGACAGCATGAATAGATTGATGAAGAGAGACAATATATGTTATCATGGAAATAGCAACATCATGAACAAATTTGAAAAGAAAAGCAAATCTTATAGAATGATAAACTAGAGAGTTATTCTTATGTTCTCTATTTCTTATTTTTTTCTTGGTCTAATTCTTACGTGGTTAGTACACTGGCTTCACATATGAATGATCCCGGGTTCATTCCCCAGTTGAGACAGACACGTCTTTTAGACCGCAATAGTTCCCAGGTCGATCCAGTCTTAATTGAGTACCGGATTAATCCTGAAAGTAAAGACTGTGAGGAAGAGAGATGGCTACCGCCCTCATATAGCAGAACCACTGAAATGTGAGATCGCTAACATCTTACACCCCTACGTCATTAACAAAAAATGTATGGGTTAACTTTCCTTTTTCTTTACTACTATTTCTACTGTATGATAGCCATGGACTTGGCTATTTACTTGACGTGATTTAGGGAAATAATTATACTTGTATAAATGTGGAAAAACTAGTTATAACGTGTAACAATGTGGATAAAATAATTATACTTGTATCAATGTGGAGAGACTAGTTATGCGTGTATCAATGTGGACAAACAAGTTATACTCAACAAGGAATCTGAGGAGAACATCCACAGTATATTATCCACAGTATATTATGTGAATCTAAAGAAATCTGAGAACATGGAACATCACATTCCGTTCTCCATAGTATATCAGGATAATCTGAAGGATTCTGAGAACATGGAACATCGCATTCTGTTCTCCACAGTATATCATGATAATCTGAGAACATGGAACATCGCATTCCGTTCTCCACAGTATATCATGCTACTATGAAAGATTCTGAGAACATGGCACATCGCATTCCGTTCTCCACAGTATATCATGATAATCTGAAGGAATTTGAGAACATGGCACATCTCATTCTGTTCTCCACAGTATATCATGATAATCTGAATGAATTTGAGAACATGGCACATCGGATTCCGTTCTCCACAGTATATCATCCTAATCCGAAGGAATCTGAGAACATGGCACATCGCATTCTGTTCTCCACAGTATATCATGATAATCTGAATGAATTTGAGAACATGGCACATCGCATTCTGTTCTCCTCAGTATATCATGATAATCTGAAGGAATTTGAGAACATGGCACATCGCATTCTGTTATCCACAGTATATCATGATAATTTGAATGAATTTGAGAACATGGCATATCGGATTCCGTTCTCCACAGTATATCATCCTAATCCGAAGGAATCTGAGAATATTGCACATCGCATTCTGTTCTCCACAGTATATCATCCTAATCCGAAGGAATCTGAGAATATTGCACATCGCATTCTGTTCTCCACAGTTTATCATGATAATCCGAAGTATTCTGAGACACGCATAAGAAGAATAAATAGGAACCAGCAGGAAATCATCACCTGTTGACGACTTCTATCGAAGGTTGGCTGCAATATACATCATGTGAGGAATCTTCTGTCTATTTCCTTGGTAGTGCACTCTGCTAGACTGCAACCTGTCCATATTGTGATATATCCATTTCACTTTTATCTCTGCCTACCTCTTGCTCGCCTCATTCAACTCTACTCCCAAGTAAAGTATTCAACAAAGTGTCATTATTTTTAATATTTTCAAAAATAGTTTATTTGTTTGATGAGTATTTTCTGTAATAGTTGTTTTGTCATAAGAAGTCTTAGAGCTTCTGTGATCGTTCTCTTTCCATTACGTTCTTCTATTCTTCTGTATATCCATATCTCAAACGCACCGATTCTGTCTTCTACTTGATTGTTGATTATCTATGTTTCTGAGCTATAAATTAATTTAAAAATAGATATAACATTTTATACTTCACATTTTTAGTGTGCGTACGATTTATTTAGATGTCAATATTTTCCTCACGTCATTGAAAGTACTTTTAGCAATTCCTATTATCATTTTAACATCTGTTTCGCACCTATCATCATTTGTCAGTGTCTGTCCAAGATATTGGTAATGACCTACATGTGTGCAAGTTATACGAATATCATAACATGACGAACAAGTGTTCAATCTTAAAGAAAGAAACACTACACGAGCAGTGAAACTGAAATCATACCACCCATATACCACAGTACATAAAACCAATAATAATACAATATGTCTACATATTTAAAGATAAATACATGTACATATATTAGCTGATCAGCTTATAAAGGTTGGGGAATGACGATTTTCCTCGATACGGCTTATAAAGAAGGTTGAAATCTCTAGAATGCCAAAGCAAACACTACGATTGATACTGTAAACACAGCCAAGGTCTATAGCAGTGTCAACAATGGAGCAGGGTTGGCTTCAAACTTGAACAAATACAGGATTATAAATAAATATATACTTTCGTTATAGAAGTGAGTACACATGTGTAATATGCATAATAGAACATCCCTATTGTCATACTCGTGTGTGTGTGTGTTCTGAATAAAGTCAAAAAATAACACATCAAATGTCACGATGGAAGAACGCTGTTTGTTTGTTTGTTTTGCGTTCGCTCCATTGTAACCATCACGGATATCCGTGCGATTTTTTCCGGGAGCGTGATTACGTTGTGCCACTGTTATGCGCCTTGTAGGCCTAGCACATCCGATTTCGGCATGCCTTGACAATTCAGGTGGGCTACCCTTAGCCTGTGACAGCCTCTATATCTGTCTCCAGGCACGCATAGTGGCGACTCTTCGCCCAGACGATTTTTGCTCTCGTCTGACTCGCACGAGGTGTTCCACTGTCTATGAACTTGCCTCGTGTAATTGGACGTGCTGTGCCTGTGCCCATTGGGTACTGAACCGTTTCTCATCCGTGAGCCTGGTTCCTTAAGGGGAAGAACTCAACAGAGGAGTTGGACCCTGACTCTTTCGCCCTCTTAGCCGAGGTGTCGTTCACCGACATCGTGTACCCCTTGTCCAAGTTCGAGTCTCACACCACGCGTTTGAGAGCAAGGCGTTCTCGAGCTGAGCGTCCTTGTCCCAATAGCGCCTGAGCCCATCAGGTACTGAACCCTTTCTCTCTTCAAGTGTATTTCCGGTGTAGGAAAACCTGACAGTAGAGTTGGGCCAGGGCTAAATCGTTGTCCCTTTTGTGCCTGAGCCCATCGGGTACGGAACCCTTTCTCTCTGCAAGTGTATTTCCGGTGTAGGAAACCTTGACAGTAGAGCTGGGCCAGGACTACCATCGTTGTCCCTCTCTTGCCTAAGCCCATCAGGTACAGAACCCTTTTTCTTCGCGAGCATATTTCCGGTTTAGGAAGGCTCGACATTAGAGTTGGGTTAGGTCTTCTTGCTTTACCAAACGCCAATGGATGGGTCTGGGTCGCTGCCTGTAAGGAACACAGGTAACTAGAAGCTCGTCTCGAGCTGACGGAGCTTGTAGTTCCCCTTTCCTAGGACTTTTCACTCTCTATTGGCAGTTCGCGCCGCCCTCTAGCGCTGTTCTGCCCTTTCATTGTTTCATTGTACTCAGCATGAAATATATTTGTCTCTCGCCATGCATCTACCTTTATGTGCATTTTACATTGGCCGCCCCTCCAATGTTCGGACTGGACTGACTAGCTTCACTGTATGTCGACAGTGTCGCTATATGTGGTGATGCTGGTGGTGTCGGAGATATTGTCTGTCTCTTGTGCAGTCAAATCTCTTTCCATCTGCTACCTCCACATTCTCGGACACGATCCCCAAATGATTTGGCCAGAATCAGCACGAGCTGCTGTATTTCTGTTTCCAGGGTGCGCCGCGTGGAGGTACATTTGGGATCTTGGTTATCTGCTAACCCTGGGTCCACCTAGAGCAATGCGTTCCCTTTGCACCCCGAAGAACGCTGTGATAGTAAGCACAATAACTATCATCTTTGGCGTACACATCTATAATATTGTATGTACAATATGAAGGTACAATATGAAGGTACAATATGAAGGTACAATATGATCGCTTGCGAAGGAGGAACAGCATCATCATCAATATTGTATGTACATGGGTTTTTTAAGAGTTCAACGTACCATTCCCTCGTAGGAAAATAAAATATTATAAATACTATATCCATCAATGCCGCCAATGACGGATGTGTCGGGCCATTGGCGCAAATAAAACGGTTACACAACGCATTTCCATTTTCTGGACTACATCCTGCTGGAAATCTAGAATGGATCATGGTCCTGCCACAAGAGAGATCCAGCAGGAGTTTGAGAATGAACGCTGAAGAAGAAGAATATCCATCAATGCACTACAATGATGGCCTAAATTCCCCCCCCCCCCCTTATTACTGGAAATATAGTCGTTGTAGTCGTTGACTAAAAAAACCAGATCTCTCGTAGTTACGATCTTGGAAATACACCGTACAGGCATTACCATCAGAGGAAATTTTTCTCAGAATGAATAAAGAATGGTATGGAAAAAATACATCGGCATATGCAATTTTTTTCAAATTACACGATAGAAGAGAACATTGTTCAGTCGAGTAAAATAAGAGTTCAATAACTCACAATATCCCTTTCTAAGATGTACGAATACGCGGCCACTTTCAGAACTTACATCAGATCAAATGTAACTCCCTGTGCGCAAAATTGAACTTACTGCGGACTTTTAAAGGACAAGTACGACCTCAATGGGTTAGCGCATGCTATTCTACATCTAATCAAATCGCAGTCTGATACGCACAAGCAGGAACATGGTTTTTCAAAATAGAGAACGTAATATTTAACTGAGAATAATTGCAAGAATGATAAAATGTATCAAGACTACATTATTAACGTGTATTTGAGATGATAAAATGTATCTAGACAACATTATTGACGTGTATATGGCGATGATACATTATTGACGTGTATATGGCGATGATACATTATTGACGTGTATATGGCGATGACACATTATTGACGTGTATATGGCGATGATACATTATAAACGTATATATGGCGATGATACATTATTGACGTGTATATGGCGATGATACATTATTGACGTGTATATGGCGATGATACATTATTGACGTGTATATGGCGATGACACATTATTGACATGTATATGGCGATGACACATTATTGACGTGTATATGGCGATGATACATTATTAACGTCTATATGGCGATGATACATTATTGACGTGTATATGGCGATGATACATTATTGACGTGTATATGGCGATGATACATTATTGACGTGTATATGGCGATGCTACATTATTGACGTGTATATTGCGATGATACATTATTGACGTGTATATGGCGATGAAACATTATTGACGTGTATATGGCGATGATACATTATTGAAGTGTATATGGCGATGATACATTATTGACGTGTATATGGCGATGATACATTATTGACGTATATATGGCGATGAAGCAACACTGTCTGCTAACCAATGTTGTGTATAGAGCATATGTGGTCCGTATCTTGCTCAGGGTCTTTACTTTAAGGATGTAAATAAATTACGTGAACAAGAACGGGTGAAAGGGAGTAAACGTTTTGACTGTTGCTGACAAATGTGTGTGTGTCAGGGTTTTGACAACACTTGACGCCCACAACATAGTATTTCTATACACCAGTTAAATTGTTTAAATATAAAACATTACCTAACAATGTGAGTCCAAGCGTTTAGTGTGTCCTCCTACTCCTGCTAAAGCTAGTTTTTTGTTTGTTTGTGGTGATTTTTGGGGATTTATTTAAGTTTTGAGGGGGTGGGGTGGTGGTGAACCGTTACCCAGAATTCTTGACAGTTCTTGAAACAGGAAAGGGGGGGGTGGTCAACAATTTGTCAAACATTGTTGCCGTAATTTACGAACAGCCCGTTCTCAGAAGATATAGAACACATGTTTTTATTGTTGGATTCAAATAGGAGACCTGAATGGTGTAACCATTTTCCAACTCATTTCAGAAAAGAACTTAGCAAAATATTACACTAACTGCGCCCTCACTTAAGACGTCTCAATTTCTTTTATAGATTCCATCTTATGTCTCACACAGACTTCACATTGTGTCTCATATAGATTCAACATTATGTCCCATATATAATTCACGCTATCTCATACATGCTTCATGTCATGTCTCATACATGTTTCACGTCATGTCTCATACATGCTTCATGTCATGTCTCATACATTCTTCATGTCATGTCTCATACATGCTTCATGTCATGTCTCATACATGCTTCATGTCATGTCTCATACATGCTTCATGTCATGTCTCATACATTCTTCATGTCATGTCTCATACATGCTTCATGTCATGTCTCATACATGCTTCATGTCATGTCTCATACATGCTTCATTTCATGTCTCATACATGTTTCATGTCATGTCTCATACATGCTTCATGTCATGTCTCATACATACTTCATTTCATGTCTCATACATGTTTCATGTCATGTCTCATACATGCTTCATGTCATGTCTCATACATGCTTCATGTCATGTCTCATACATGCTTCATGTCATGTCTCATACATGCTTCATGTCATGTCTCATACATGCTTCATGTCATGTCTCATACATGCTTCATGTCATGTCTCATACATGCTTCATGTCATGTCTCATACATGCTTCATGTCATGTCTCATACATGCTTCATGTCATGTCTCATACATGCTTCATGTCATGTCTCATACATGCTTCATGTCATGTCTCATACATTCTTCATGTCATGCCTCATACATGCTTCATGTCATGTCTCATACATGCTTCATGTCATGTCTCATACATGCTTCATGTCATGTCTCATACATGCTTCATGTCATGTCTCATACATGCTTCATGTCATGTCTCATACATGCTTCATGTCATGTCTCATACATGCTTCATGTCATGTCTCATACATGCTTCATGTCATGTCTCATACATGCTTCATGTCATGTCTCATACATGCTTCATGTCATGTCTCATACATGCTTCATGTCATGTCTCATACATGCTTCATGTCATGTCTCATACATGCTTCATGTCATGTCTCATACATGCTTCATGTCATGTCTCATACATGTTTCATGTCATGTCTCATACATGCTTCATGTCATGTCTCATACATGCTTCATGTCATGTCTCATACATGATTCATGTCATGTCTCATACATGCTTCATGTCATGTCTCATACATGCTTCATGTCATGTCTCATACATGCTTCATGTGATGTCTCATACATGCTTCATGTCATGTCTCATACATGCTTCATGTCATGTCTCATACATGTTTCATGTCATGTCTCATACATGTTTCATGTCATGTCTCATACATGTTTCATGTCATGTCTGATACATGCTTCATGTCATGTCTCATACATGCTTCATGTCATGTCTCATACATGCTTCATGTCATGTCTCATACATGCTTCATGTCATGTCTCATACATGTTTCATGTCATGTCTCATACATGTTTCATGTCATGTCTCATACATGCTTCATGTCATGTCTCATACATGCTTCATGTCATGCCTCATACATGTTTCATGTCATGTCTCATACATGCTTCATGTCATGTCTCATACATGTTTCATGTCATGTCTCATACATGCTTCATGTCATGTCTCATACATGCTTCATGTCATGTCTCATACATGTTTCATGTCATGTCTCATACATGCTTCATGTCATGTCTAATATAGATTCCATGTTGTATCTCATGTATATTTCTGGATAGTCTGATGTAATTTCCATGTCGTGACATATTGATTCCATGTCTTCTCTAATCAATTCGCGTCAATGTCTGATATAGATTGCACGTTACATACCATATATAGACTCGCATGAATGTACCATATGCAATCCATGTTATGTATCACATATATACATTTGTGTCAGATTCCGTCAATGTCTCATTTATTCCGTCAATGTCTCATATATTCCGTCAATGTCTCATATATTCCATTAATGTCTCATAGATTCCGTCAATGTCTCATAGATTCAGACAATGTCTCATACATTCCTCAATATCTCATAGATTCCGTCAATGTCTCATAGATTCAGACAATGTCTCATACATTCCTCTATGTCTCATAGATTCCGTCAATGTCTCATACATTCCTCAATATCTCATAGATTCCGTCAATGTCTATCAATCAGTCATTAATCTGCAAGACTGCACGATTGTGAGACACGTGCTTTAAGGACTTCCATAAAAATATGTCAATATTTAACTTAATCAAATGTAGGTATCACATGTGCAGATGGAGGTGGAAGACCATTCAGTATGATATATTATCCTGTCAATTTAGCAGGGTTCTCCTAATTTAACATATCTTCCAGCAGTACTTTTGTTTGTTCATGTTTGTATATTTTAGGTCAAATAGGAACAACATACATGAGATTATTATCTGGTCTTTAGTACTTGACCTTTGTGGATATACACATTATATATATATATATATATATATATATATATATATATATATATATATATATATATATATATATATATATATATATATATATATATATATATATAGTTTTTCACGGTAGTTCACCTTTACAGTAAGTAAACATATTATCTGACGACCAGGTACGAACAATAAAAAAGTACAGCTAACAGTATGTTGATTACATTTTGTTTTTTTTATGCAGACCAATGTGAGCAGACCAATGTGAGCAGACCAATTTAAAAGTTACAAATGGGTTACGAAGTTATCAAAATGCAACATCTCGTGTGAATGATTTTTTCCGATTTTCGATCCGCAGGAACGAGAACAAAATATGCATAACAAAATCTGTGTTTAAGGATGAATGTTCCACTCGTCTCCGTTGCTTGTCTTCTCCCTCTGGGCCCCATCACATTACTGGATGTCTAGGCAGCAAGCGGTACTCCATACAGCACGATTAACGGCCAGTGCTTCCCAAAGTAACAGTTTGCAAGACAGACGAAATCAACGTTTTAGCCATAATGCCTTTATCAAGAAAGCTACAGGACAAACAGTGAAGAAACAGAAAGTGTATATTTTTAATATCACAAATGGACTAGACTGTAGACACTTAACAACACAAACATCCAAAATGACTTACGTTCTTGATACATTCAAGACTGATAAAATGTGACTAGACATATCAACTTAAGTATTTTCTTTCACTGTATAACTGAACCGCCTTGTGTTTTGAGTACTATTGCTATATATTTTTACTGCGGGTCTCATGTATTATCGAGAATCCAGTGTCTTGTTTCCATATTTTTTTTTGAGATTTCCGAGTTCACATTACTCTGTGCAGTATTTTACTTCCCAGTCAATTCCTATGTCTTGTACATTAATTATATAGTCGATGTTGTATGTAATGTAAATTGTTTCCAATAAATGACGACACATACTAGAGATACATTTCCGATATCCTTCAACAATTCTCATTGTGTGTCCTTATATACCTTTGTACTGAAATCGTTAACTCTATACGTTTCACATTTTGTAATCTACTTTCGCATTGTTAATATTATGTTATTGCATGTTTTGATATCATTCTGACACCCCTATCTTTTGAGCTCACCTACGAACATTTATTGTAATATTTTATTGTGTCTGTATGTTTATCTTTCATAAAAAAGTGCTTGCGTGGCATTAATCAATGAAGCAAGCCAGCTTCTGCTGAATATGAACATTTCGATTAATAAACATGTACGCTGCGGCTGATAACAATAATAAATGTCCGCGTACATTCCAAGAATGGTGTAAATTAAAAAACAAAAAACGTAAATCATGAGCTTACATAAATCGTGAAACTCACATCTATCGAGATGGTAATCAAAAGACAAGCCATAAATTACATCGTCATACCAACATTGTGTTATTAATGTCAGACGTGGACTAACTAAAGAGCAATAGAAATAGCTTACTAAATGTGAAATGAGATGTCTAAGAACAGCTACAAATAAATTGAAGAAGAAATCACGTAATGAATAGATTATACGAATTGTTAGAACACCATCTGTGTTAAAATATGTTGAAAAACAGAGACTGAAATGGTTCAACAACATAATGAGAATGAACTCATATTTGCCAGCAACAAGTGTGTACAACATGAGAATGGAAACAACAAAAGAGGCAGAGAAATATCAAGACAAATGCGTATTAAAGGAGTTACCAACATTCTGAGACTTTACAATATTACTACATATCAAGCGACTACATTGAAATAAAAACAGGCATTAGACAAGGCTTAGTACTGTCACCACTTCTGTTTGTAACATACATGAACTGGGTAACTAAAGAAGTAGACTCAAGAAACAAATTCACCCTTGCAAAAGCATCAAATGAAGATCATAGCTCACTCAACAAACTGCTATTTGTAGATGATTAAAGTTTAATATACGAATTTGAAAAATGAATTAAAGCGGCCACCACACTTGCACCATACAACCTGCAAACAATACAACACGAAACTAACAATATCTAAAACATATACCATGAAGATAAGCAGAACACTAGACTATTTAAATGTGTCTGTTAATGGTAAAAAACTAAAGCAAGTCCCAAAGTTTAAATATCTATATGGCATATTTACTGAGGATGGCAAACTGGATAGAGAGATTGAAACAAGGTGTCAAAAAGCCTATGCTGTAACTTACCAACTGTAACCAATATTTAAACATCCATCAATCTGCATGGCTACACAACGACAATTGATAAACATTATTTTTATACTAACTCTGTATTCCAAATGTCAATCATGGCCTTTGACAAAGACACTAACGATAAAGATCACAGTTTGCGAAATGAGATGTTTGAGGAAAGCTATAAACTTCACGAGAAGAGACCGCCGAAGAAATGTAGATATCAGGAAAGAAGTAAAGACTCTCTCTCTCAAGTCAAGACTCCATCTGGAGGCAGCAAACCAAATGGTTTGATCACGTCATGAGAATGGGACCTGCGCAACCAGCCTTCGTGCATACATCAGCAGAAGCCCGCGATACAAGACACGAGGAAGATCAAGAACTAGATGGGCAGAGACAATCAAAGAAACGTTAAATAGACTCGAGCTTATCATGGTCACTGCTGCTCCAATGGTGAGAGACAAAAAACTCAGAAATTCCCCCGAACGGCACAAGTAGAAATGACAAGAGATAGATAGATAGATAGATAGATATATGGATGGATGGATGTACGGACGGACGGACGGACAGACAGACAGACAGATAGACAGATAGACAGATAGACAGATAGATAGATAGATAGATAGATAGATAGATAGATAGATAGATAGACAGATAGATAGATAGATAGATAGATAGATAGATAGATAGATAGATAGATAGATAGATAGATAGATAGATAGATAGATAGATAGATAGATCAAGTGAACAAACATACCGCAGCCTGATAATCGATCGTCATTCAATCATGTGACGCCGTACAGCAAGTGCAGAGAACAGATAATAGATAGATTCATGATAATATTGGTAACACCAATAAATGTGTGCACAGATCACACCTGACAATTATTGATACCAATAATAAATGTTCGTACACACCACCTGAGAAATATTGGTAACAACAATAAATAATGGTATACACCACACCTGAGAAATATTGGTAACAACAATAAATAATGGTATACACCATACTTGAGAAATATTGGAAACAACAATAAATAATGGTTCACACCACACCTGAGAAATATTGGAACGAACAATAAATATTCGAACAAAAAATCGAACATTTCTGTCCACCAATAAGTGTTCGTACAAGCACCTGAAAAATGTGTGCACCAGAAAGTTAGACATAATCACCAACAGAACTGCCAGATCTGGCTTCAACAAACAGACGTAAGCAATAAGCTCACAGGCAGATAAAAATAACAAACAATGCCACGAGTACTGATAAGATACGGAGTCGAATTTATAATTCAATCTGTAGTGTACAATTTAGATTGGAGACTTGGAATTATTCTCCACAGGAGTTGCGTGTTGAAATTGTAATGTGCTATAAATTCGTGATATCAAATCTACACATCGCCGTGCATTCCAAATATGAACAGACAATTATAAATTGTAATCCTTTTATGGCTTATCATATTCTTCTCTTCGTTAGGTGTACGGTGTCCTGATCATTTTGTCTTTTGTTGTTGCTTCATGAGCTTATGCTGTAGGTTGACCGCCGTATTTTGGGGGCGGGAGTCTGAGAACTTATCGGTCTGCCTAGAGTACAACGATGTCGGTACGTAAGCAATAATCAAAATCTTAACGTGCAACGTTTTCGGTGCGTAAGCAATACTCAATAGTTTAAACCTGCAAACAATGCGAAGTTGAACTTTCATGGTATTCGAAGTTGAACTTTCATGGTATTCGAAGTTGAACTTTCATGGTATTAGAAGTTGAACTTTCATGGTATTCGAAGTTGAACTTTCATGGTATTAGAAGTTGAACTTTCATGGTATTCGAAGTTGAACTTTCATGGTATTAGAAGTTGAACTTTCATGGTATTAGAAGTTGAACTTGTATTGTTTGCATGTCAATAGTGTCACTAGTGTCTCTATGGTGGTAACATTGTTTTTTATTGTTTTTATTGTTTTTCCCTGTTTGTTTTAAATATTCTTGACAAAGACCTAACGGTTCGATACGTTGAAAATATCTTGTGTATTGTCATTTGTATTTTTTCACGTTTACATCCCCTAACCCCTTAGTGATAGCCTGTCAATTGTGTTCAAGTGAAATTTCAAAAACCAGTGTTCTACGTAAGGACTATTGTTATTCCGTTTCACATCGGTATTACCTTTTCTTGAAGAAGTGTTAGGATAATTTAGTGTGTAAGAAGGTTGGCCTCTAAACAAAAGTATCATTAGAAAAAATTAAGTTACTTTTTGTAAAATAAAAAGACATAACAGCATGCACAAATCAAATGCGGATATAATAGTTAGTTAGTTAATTAACCGTCGAATCATCATCACTGCAAACTGGACACGTCCATAGTTGCTCCGATCTCTCCTTGAGTGTATCTGACATTACACTTCTGCTGACAATACCTGTCCTATGCTGGTTGACCATCATTCTTCTGTGCCCTTCAAAATATTCACTTCTAGCAACACCGCATTTCAATCCCTGATCTTTAATCCTGGCCTTTGAAAAGGAATCATCATCCACATTAGTCTCACTCTCGCGTGTTATATCTCTTAGGGAGTTCAAAATATCAGCTCGATCCATTGACCCATCGTCCTGTGTTACAATCGCGCATGATGTCAGTTTATCCGCTCTTTCATTGCATTGAACACTCACATGTCCCGGCACGAAAATAAATGTAACCACTTTCAGCCTTGCGGATGGAATGGTTGCTGGTAATAAGAAAATAGCACCAGTGTAGTATGTAAAGGCATTACGATTCTTTTCTACCTGATCGGGCTCCGAAGATACCTGGACTTATTTCTGTTCTAAATGGAAATTAGAAAAACCACACTTTCAACACTGATTTTTTATAAGAAAATTAGAACACGTAATCGACGTTGCGATAGAAATGCCTTCTCCGATGAGGGTAAACAAATATAGAAAAAATATAAAATCTGTGTTTGAATGCGGTTAAATTGGACCATTCGTTAGGTGAATTAGAGATTAGAAAAGTAAAATACAACCAAAATATACTAAAGTTCTTGCAAAAGTTGAAATTTAAAAAAAAACTGAAAATAAAATATTGAAGAATCTAATTCCCTGAGAAAAAAATGAGAGGCATTCAGAGGACAGTGTTGCCACTGTGTATTTGTGTTATGATCAAACAGCTTTTAAGGCATTTAAAATAATTGTCATATTTGTCATTGCACAAAATTTGACTGTGGTCTTCCTAACGTTCATTTTATTAACAGATTTAATTTATATGAACTAATTTAATTGTAATTTATTATTATGTTTCAATGAAACCTGAAAAAGGAAAATAATGTATGTTACAAAGAAGACCACATCACCAGTGATGAACTCTTAAATCAACTAAAAACAAAGTAATTTGACAACCTTTTACATAAGACAAGTTCTCCATTTGAAACAAAGTGTTGGTTTGCAAAAGACAAATAGTTGTTTGTGAATTTGAGAAAACTTAGATATAATAGAGCAGTGGTGCTTAACTTCGTTTATGCGATCCTCTTTTGGGGCATATTGTATTCCGTGTGCAGCCCCTCGTGTCTAAAAGAATTGGTTACTGCCATTGTTTACAATTCTTTACACCAAGGTCTTTTTAAATGTTTTATTGCTATATTTCGTATTGTTTATTGTTCATATACTTACTTCAATGTGATCACTTCACTGATGGGTCTATGGTCTTAATTTTGAAATTATCTTCATGGCATCACTTCAAGTCGCCATGGACGAAAATGAACATATGACCCACTGCAGGATAGCACTGCCTATGCATATACGATTTTTAATGTAAGAATAAATAACGTGTTTTATCTAGTGGTCTGAACTTCTGTGTATTTACTGTGAAACTATGAATAGGTAAGATTTCTTTTGATAGTCATATTCCATCATCCTGAATTATATTCCTTATATCACAACATAGATACTATTAATTGAAAAGATGTCAAAAGCTTTCTTTCATCTTGGTTTATGTTCAACATGTTTGTTATATATCACAGTGTGTTCGACATATTACAATAAGATAGGTTTCTATGCCATGCGAAATGTTGTCCACACCATCTCTAGGTATGTGGTTGATCACACATCATCTCTAGGTATGTGGTTGGTCACACACCATCTCTAGGTATGTGGTTGGTCACACACCATCTCTAGGTATGTGGTTGGTCACACACCATCTCTAGGTATGTGGTTGGTCACACACCATCTCTAGGTATGTGGTTGGTCACACACCATCTCTAGGTATGTGGTTGGTCACACACCATCTCTAGGTATGTGGTTGGTCACACACCATCTCTAGGTATGTGGTTGGTCACACACCATCTCTAGGTATGTGGTTGGTCACACACCATCTCTAGGTATGTGGTTGGTCACACACCATCTCTAGGTATGTGGTTGGTCACACACCATCTCTAGGTATGTGGTTGGTCACACACCATCTCTAGGTATGTGGTTGGTCACACACCATCTCTAGGTATGTGGTTGGTCACACACCATCTCTAGGTATGTGGTTGGTCACACACCATCTCTAGGTATGTGGTTGGTCACACACCATCTCTAGGTATGTGGTTGGTCACACACCATCTCTAGGTATGTGGTTGGTCACACACCATCTCTAGGTATGTGGTTGGTCACACACCATCTCTAGGTATGTGGTTGGTCACACATCATCTCTAGGTATGTGGTTGGTCACACACCATCTCTAGGTATGTGGTTGGTCACACACCATCTCTAGGTATGTGGTTGGTCACACACCATCTCTAGGTATGTGGTTGGTCACACACCATCTCTAGGTATGTGGTTGGTCACACACCATCTCTAGGTATGTGGTTGGTCACACACCATCTCTAGGTATGTGGTTGGTCACACACCATCTCTAGGTATGTGGTTGGTCACACACCATCTCTAGGTATGTGGTTGGTCACACACCATCTCTAGGTATGTGGTTGGTCACACACCATCTCTAGGTATGTGGTTGGTCACACATCATCTCTAGGTATGTGGTTGGTCACACACCATCTCTAGGTATGCGGTTGATCACACACCATCTCTAGGTATGCGGTTGGTCACACAACATCCTCCCTATGATGTCGATGATCACACACCTTACCTAAATCTGTCGGTGACCACACACCATCCCTACGTCTGTCGTTGCTCACACACCATTCATATGTACACACATCATATCTAGGTCTGTCATTGGTCAAACATCATATCTAGAAGTTTCAGAGGTTCCACACCATCCCTATGTATGTTGCTTGTTACTGGCAAATATGAGTCTAACACCCCCCATTTCCCAATACGAACCAAGGGCGTAGAATATGTAACATCACATCATATTACAGTTTATGTTTACATGTAGGTAGCTGAGCTGGTGTAGTAGCTAAGTATCTGGTTTATCGAAGAGATGTGCTAAATTTGAGCGGACTTTTCATTTGCTGAAAAAAAGTCGTCACCAATGCTTATTCTATCAGAAAGTAAATGAACTTTGTCAGCACTGTCGAGAATTGACTAAACGATTATTCAGACGATTTCATGCCATCCACTGGCTAGGCAATTAATCTGTTAGTAAATTAATCCGTGGGTAAAATCTCGTGCTGTGGCGCAGATACATATTTTAAACATAATGATGTGGGTGTCAATATTTCTATGATTGTCTGAGATGTAACATTTCTCTACTCCAGGCTATGATAAGCTCGAAGTCTATCAATCAGTGACGACTCTTCAGCTTTACATGCTCTCAAATTACAAACGTAATTATATTTTGTTGCTGCAGATCAGTACCGTGCATTCGATACCAACTCCAATCTTATTTCTTGTATTCATAACTGGAAAGTCTGCCCTCGCGACAAAGCTTAATGCGATAATTTGCATCAAAGCTTTCATTTTAGTTATATTTCATGTCGGAGCTGTTATTCCAAAATAAATCAATGTTGTCATTTCCTTTTCACGGATCATCATGCCAATCCCATCAAATGGAATATCAAATGATATCGAACCGTCTTTAGGACTGTTGGCTATTATCTGCAGTAGCTGTCTGTCTCACAGTTTGCCTTACTTTTCATATTTCTTATTGCACATTTGCTATTAATTTCTTACAGTTTCCTGCTACCCTTCACATATATTCATATATAACATGATAACCTGGCGGTACCAACAACTATACCAAGCAGATAGTTGTACTAGCTATATCATTCTTTCATTCTACTTATGACATTGATGCAACTTTGTTCGACCTAAATTGTAGAGATTGCCATTGAAGTCAGACTATATGGTAGAGGTAGAGGAGGCGGTGCCAAGCAAAATCAACCGGCACATTTTCCACAAATATCAGTTGCTCAGGTTTAGCAGGAAACATACGAATATACACAAGTAAATTAAAGGGGACAATGCAAATGAGCATTGTTGGATTTTTTTAGATGTCAAAATATAGTATATATATTCATTTTCTGTGTTTATGCTTGTGAGAAGTCAAGATTACTATAAATTCCGGTTTCTTACAAATCGGTTCCCATTTCCAGTTGTTCTAATACGTTTTATCACTGGTTTCAGGTGAGGTCTGATGAGAGGTCGAAGGTTCCCACAATCCTCTCTCACTTAAATCAAAATCTTCTGTGCAGGTATACACCTCCACCCCCTCCCCCAAATTGGGGGGTCTTCGTAAAATTTCAGAGCAGATACGTGAAATGTTAACCCCTGGCCAAGCCCAACCACCACCTCTTACATAAATTAAATTATATTTGGTCTACGTATGATCGTTTGTCTATTCTTGATTTTGTAGAACCTTTCTATGTTTAGAGTAGTGGAGATCTGAGCACATATGTTTAGAGTAGTGGAGATCTGAGCACCTATGTTTAGAGTAGTGGAGATCTGAGCACATATGTTTAGAGTAGTGGAGATCTCAGCACCTATGTTTAGAGTAGTGGAGATCTGAGCACCTATGTTTAGAGTAGTGGATATCTGAGCACCTATGTTTAGAGTAGTGGAGATCTGAGCACCTATGTTTAGAGTAGTGGAGATCTGAGCACATATGTTTAGAGTAATGGAGATCTGAGCACCTATGGACATATCAGGTATGCGAAGATGATAATCATAATAAAAATTTATAATACTAATAATTAATATATATATATATATATATATCAACATGCACATTTTTGTATTTAATAAATATGTAGGCGTTAAAATATGAGTGTAATACTATGATTGCCTTGCCGTATATCGTTATAAAGATCATCTCATTGATAACATTGCGCAAGAGATTCCCTTGTGAAAAACCCAGTAAAATAGTGACAACGAAGAGATGGCAAATCCTAGTTTCTCTAGTTTCTTCCATCAAGACATGCAAAGATTGATTTCCAAGAGGCTCTTGCTTTATAAGACAGCTTCAAGTTTCTTTGATATATGGGTTATCGAATGGCACCCTGTTGGCCTTCCTAGTTAAATTCAAATGTATGCGAATAATATGTCTGGATCTCAATGTTTCTCAGGTAGTGTCTGAGAGTTGTCCAAGTAAATATAAGATCTGCACATATGAAGGAAAACGCTGTTTTAGTTGGCGCCAATTATCACATAGAATATTCCTCATGTTTATCCAAAGCAGCAAAGAAAGAGAGATTTGCTCTGTCCATCTCAGAGATGAATTTTACAGACAAAACAAATATTTCCAGATGTGTACCTGCTGGTATTTGAGTGTCGCAATCAAGACTGGGAGGAAATAAGCAAACAGGAAGAAAGCTCTCCATTTACATACTCTGGGGACACTTGGCGGATAAGCTTTATAGAAACCACAATTATGATGAGAGAAATAGAAAACAAAATTGTCTATTAAAAATTATTATTAGGACCGTCATTGTTATACGTTTCTTCAAATATTATTACAACTTTCCTTGTTGTTCTAAAGTAGATACCTTACCGTTGTGGATACAGTGTTTTTGTAACGTAGGTAGTGATGCAATGTTTTGTTCTTTAGTTGGTACCAATTCACGGTTCGTATTCTACAGGAGCTACCGATTCGCTGTTCTTGTTGTATAGTAGGTATCGTTTCGCTGCTCGCGTTCTATTGCAGATATCGATGAACTATTCTCGTTCTTCAGTTGGTACCGACTCAATGTTTATATTCGACTTTAGGTGAAAGTTGACAAGTTAAGATAGACTGTCTATTGTCTAGTTACTCGCCCCTAGTAGATGGTTACACTGCTGATCAGTTACTCGCCTCAGGTAGATGGTTACACTGCTGATCATTTACTCGCCTCAGGTAGATGGTTACACTGCTGATCAGTTACTCGCCTCAGGTAGATGGTTACACTGCTGATCATTTACTCGCCTCAGGTAGATGGTTACACTGCTGATCATTTACTCGCCTCAGGTAGATGGTTACACTGCTGGTCACTTACTTGGCTCAGGTAGATGGTTACACTGCTGGTCATTTACTCACGCCAGGTAGATTGTTACACTGCTGGTCATTTACTTGGCTCAGGTAGATGGTTACACTGCTGATCATTTACTCGCCTCAGGTAGATGGTTACACTGCTGATCATTTACTCGCGCCAGGTAGATGGTTACACTGCTGGTCGACGCTTATTTTTATCCGGGATCTCCTGAGCCTAGTTGTCGAAAAACCGTTTAAAACCGACTTTTGTGTTAAAGTGGTGACATGTTTAAATTCCGCTGGCGACGACTTGTTTACCAAGAGTAAGTAAAGTTTCTAGGTAACAGAGAAATAACAATAAAAACTAAAATCCTGATTTACCAGTCGCGTGTCCACAGCATTCTTCTCTAAGGCAGTGAAAAATGTGCAAAATATATGTACCAGGACAAACGACTAAATAGCTTTCAGATGAGGTGCCTACGTAGAATTATTAGAGTTAGGTGGCAGAATAAATGCACTTATACTGATGTATTGTTAAGAACAAGCAATGCTACAATATTTTCTATGCTCAGTTTGCGTAGACTCAGAAGTCTAAGGCATACTAGAAGGATGGAAGATGACTGGAACACATAAGAAGGATGAACGATGACTGGAACACACTAGAAAGATGGAAGATGACTGGGACACACTAGAAGGATGGACGATGACTGGGACACACAAGAAGGATGGACGATGACTGGGACACACTAGAAGGATGAACGATGACTGGAATACACTAGAAAGATGGAAGATGACTGGGACACACTAGAAGAATAAAAGATAACTGGGACACACTAGACGGATGAACGATGACTGGGACACATTAGAATGATGGACGATGACTCGGACACACTAGAAGGAGGAACGATGACTGGGACACATTATAATGATGGACGATGACTGGAACACACTAGAAGGATGAACGATGACTGGGACACACTAGAATGATGAACGATGACTGGGACACATTAGAATGATGAACGATGACTGGAACACACTAGAATGATGAACGATGACTGAAACACACTAGAATGATGAACGATGACTGGGACACACTAGAAGGATGAACGATGACTGGGACACACTAGAATGATGAACGATTACTGGAACACACTAGAAGGATGAACGATGAATGGGGCACACTAGAAGGATGAACGATGACTGGGACACACTAGAAGGATGGGCGATGACTGGAACACACTAGAAGGATGGGCGATGACTGGAACACACTAGAAGGATGGACGATGACTGGGACACACTAGAAGGATGAACGATGAATGGGACACACTAGAAGGATGAACGATGACTGGGACACACTAGAAGGATAGACGATGACTGGGACACACTAGAAGGATGGGCGATGGTAACGATATGTTTACAGGCGTCTACCGTTCATTTAAAACAGAAAACACTATCCACATTATTTACCACGCCGATGTCGCATATACCGGTTCATTGTCTCAAATATAACGGCGACACGGCGTATTTATGTTCGTGGACTACATCCCCCTGGAAATCTAGAAAGTTCATCGTCCTGATACAAAAAGAATCCCGTGATAGTTTGAAAACGAACCAAAAATAACATAACATATCGTATTATGGCAAAAACAGACTTCAATAAGTAATGCTGACTACATGTTATAATACACCATAGAAAGATAAATAATTAGGAGATGTTAGTAAGGCCTTGTTCCATTTGCTCTAGGTAAGACAGTTTGTATTTAATTTAAAATGAGCATTGCAAAAAGACAACATATGTGTACCACATTAAGTTCGATGTAGTAGAAAGTACGACAACTGTACTACGGTAAGTTTGATGTAGTAAAGTATACGTCAGAGGTATAACACGTTAATTTGATTGTAGTCTATTAGAGAATAAAACAGCTGTCGAACGTTAATTTTGATGTAGTCTATTAGAGAATGAGACAGAACGTAACACGTAAAGTTTGAACACGTAAACCCTGAACATGATTGTGAAAGTTCAGGCGTGGTACGTTCGAGAACAGTGGCTGAATGCAGTGAATAATTCCTGTGTGAGTACAGTGACTTTTACAGAGTACAGTGGGAGCCGCGTTAGCGCAGTGGTTAGCGCACTGGCTTCGCATATGAGTGGTCCTAGGTTCATTCCCTAGCTGAGGCGGAAATGTTTTCAGATCGCAAACGGCTCCCAGGTCGAACCATCCTTAAATGGGTACCGGATTAATCCGGGAAGTAAAGACTGCGAGGGAGAGGAGATGGCTACCGCCCTCATTTGCAGAGCCTGTGAAATGTGAGATTGCTAACAACTCACACCCCTACGGCATTAATAAATGCTATGGGTTACTTTACTTTTTACTTTTTACTTTACAGTGACTTTTATATTTTGTGCCGGGACACGCAGGAGTCCGTGGTAATGAGAGAGCAGATAGGTTGGCCGCCCACGCTGATACTACGGCTGTTGGTAGAGCGATGGATCGGGCAGACATTTTGAATGCCCTACGGAAAAACGCACGAACAAATGACTGTACAAGTGACGATGACTCTTGTTACATGATTAGAATAAAGGAGCATGGTTTGAAATGTGGTGCCGCTAGAAAGGAGAGTTTTCGTGGGCGAAAAAGAATGATGGTCAATCAACGACGTACTGGGACTGTTAGTCAACGTGTAATGGCGGATACACTCAAGGAAAGATATATGGACTCGTCCGGAGTGCAATGACGATGATCCAACGACTAACTAACTAATTAACTAATTAACTAACTAACTAACTAACTAACTAACTAACTAACTAACTAACTAACTAACTAACTAACTAACTAACTAACTAACTAACTAACTAACTAACTAACTAACTAACATACTAACATACTAACTAACTAACTAACTAACTAACTAACTAACTAACTAACTAACTAACTAACGTAAAGTTTGATATTGTAGATTAGAGAAAAAGAAAGATTTGACAATTAATAATAGGTAAGACTGCTGTACAACTCTATAACAATAGTACTTACATAAGAACTATTGTTATATATACATTATTTACTTTTGGATGTCGTGGTGACTGTATTAACATAACTGCGACCTTTAATATTTTATTGATAGTCGTAAAGCACTGATATAACCACTTTTGACTAGCGTCAGGCATATATATAAATATATGGCTGTATATGTGGTCACAACAAACTCCCAATGTGGTCACAACAAACACACAGGCTGATAATGGACAGAAAAACCCTGAACCAGGAGATCACAGCCGATTCAGTCCGAGTAACATCGTGAAAATAGTCCCTCTTAGAACTAGATCCCTTCATCCCCCCCCCCCTCCACGAAAAAAATATTTTTGTACATATTATAACTTTTTCTGATCAAACTAACTAGTCTTCCACTTGATATCTCAGGTCACAATACCGTAAAATACGGCCTCCCTGATATAACAATAAGAACATTTTCAATGTGGAAAGTAGTGTGTCTTGGATCCACGAGTCAACAAACAAACAATTAACATTTCTATTATTATGTAAAGTCGATGAATTACAAGACGAGCCATATCGACTATTTTTATGGCTTAAAGATCTAATATAACCAAATTCGACTAACTTCCGTGGCTGAAAGTAGCGTAACTCATCATAGAGGTATAATTTACTTAACATAAACCTTTTCAAAGTTTCTCTTATTTATCATCCATGTTGTCCGTTTAACTGAAAAAAGGGTTTAAAAGCCGTAGAAGATTGACTTCACTGTACTTCGTCCCTCTCAACGAAGCGGCACGCCAACTGCCGAGAGTACCACTCATAGCACGTAACTCCGTAGCTTCAAGTGATAATCCACAGGGATCTCCGAAAAAAATCCACCTCAAAAACAAGACGACACGAGCCGGTTTCGAACCCGTGACCTCTTGAACACAAGGCGAACAGCTTAACCACTACGCCAGGGAGCCGTTTAACTGACTTTTACTAAGCATCTTCAGAGGTGGTCGTGGTTCCACCAACACTCTATTATTTGTGACGGCCACAGATCCGGTTTAACCAATTTGGACTAACGTCCGCGGCTGAAAGGAAATTTCTCCCAGTAAGAGATATATCTTTTATATTATCTCACTCATCTGTCTTTCTATTCCAGTAACTCTTCATTAATTCTCTTCTGTCACTTTCTTCTTCCTCATATAATCCAGATCGTTTAGTTCATGATTATGGTTGCCATCATGAAAGAGTGTACTAACTACGTGACTATATAAGCCGACTTTAATAGCTTCTATCCACTCATCTTCAAAATCAGGATCCCTCTGGCCTTTCCAAAAAATAATTAACTCATTTCGCTTTCAGTGTCATCATTCATGGTCGTCTCCACTCAACCTGTTACTTTCTGCCAATTTCGGAAACCCGCTGAAGCTTTTATTTCACTTCTCGTGCAATATTTCCAAGGAACTGAAAATGTGATGGCAGATGAGGGTCAAAGCTCGTTCATTGCTGGTAGTGTCTGAAGAATAGTCTGAATTGCCCTTATCTTCATAGAATGTTGTTTGTTTCATTGAGCAGGAAGAGGCAAACGCTCTTTTATTGTCCTCTGTGAAACATAGCTCAACAGTCGTTCTAATCGATTAGACATACAAGATATGGGATAGAACTACTCGACACTTGAACTGATGGAAGAGCCAACTGTTCACGTGAGTGATGCCAAATGTACCGTGCTTTTCCTGCTCTTGAGACAGTTGCCCTGAGTAATTTTTTACTTGATTAACGTCTATGCGGAAACCTCTATCAAATAGTCATCCTCAATTACTTCCAGTTAAAGAGTTGTGAGTCAACTTAAAGATTCTATAAATTCCACGTCTAGACACTCAGTGATTTTCATATACACTCAGTCGTGTTTATTGGCTGAAAGTCTCAAACACAGAGCACGTACGCAGTAGTTTCGGCTGCACTTAAGTTTACTAGGGGATCTCTGTAGAGTAGTGGTTAGGCTGTTGGCTTGTGCTCATGAGGTTGTGGGTTTGAATTCAGCTCGTGACGTCGTGTTTGCAAAGATAGGTTTTTTCCCCCCGGAGATCTCTAGGAATTATCCGTTGAAGTTACGCAGTTACGTGCCATGAGGTGTACTCTGGCAGTTGGCAGGCCGCATCGCTAAAGAGGGACGGAGCACACATGTGAACTCCCGAGCTTAATAAAATCAATATTCTGTGTTGTTAGGGCCTTTTTTCCATTGGTAAACTCAGAAATTCGGATTATGTACCCAGATATATAATGCGATATGTAAACACTAACTAATGTCGCGCACATCCTGATCACGTACTGTGAATTGCCTCGACGGCTAATATAAGGATTTAAAATATTCTTTTGTAGAAATGATTAATAAGTATATGGCTTCTACAACAAAGTCCTATCCAGAACAACACAACCTCAAATGCGCAGCGGATGATGTTTAGCTTCCTAACGTGGCAGTATAGGATAGAATCCCGTTGCTATTGTTAACTTACGAAAATATCGTTTAGTGATGTGGTTGTAATGCGACAATTTCTTCCATTGATCTTTCTTATATTTTCTTTACCCCAAACCATCTCAATTCTTGATCTCCTTCTACAAATAAAGAAAAATAATAACCGGCTGTAAAATAAATGATATAAACTAGTTTAAAGAAAATTCCCTATCACAATATTTTATTTTCTGCTTTAAGCACAAGGCTTTTTTTTTTTTTTTTTTTTTTTTTGTATTTAATTGTGTAGTGTATAACTACACATATGGAATGCAGATTTGAAGACCTTTTTCATCTAAAGTATCTTAAATTATATATGAGAGTAAATTAAAAATTTTCAGCAAAGAATTTCCCCAGAATATATTGAATAGTTTAATAAAACAGTAACGAATCTTTGATAGCAATCTACTAGAAATTGAAATTCAGATCGTATATGCAGATGAGATAAGGCATTTACCTCCTAAAGAATTCCTGATATATTTTGTTGTAAATGACGCAGACTTAATATATCAGGAAGTAACAAAACTACTTGGTTTAGTGTTGACTATACCACTAAAGTCAGCAGAGAAACAAGTATGACTACCCTGAACAGAATCAAAATATCTCATAAATTCCACGAACAGCAATCGTCTGTCACGTTCCAATTCCTTGCCGATTGGCAAGAAACTTATTGTGTGTGATTTCATCCAGAATCAACATGTATTGAGAGGTTACAGACAGGACCGTAAATCAACATGAATTGAGAGGTTACAGACAGGACCGTAAATCAACATGTATTGAGAGGTTACAGACAGTACCGTAAATCAACATGTATTGAGAGGGTACTGGCAGAACCGTAAATATGTTTTCCTTAAGTAATGGGTTTTATTGTTTTTTAAATGACACTCCTTTTCGTGTGTAAACCCCACTGTTTGATAGAAATTTTGAAGACATTTTTGTGAAAAATGGCGAGGGTTGCTTTTTTACTGTCCCTTTGGATAAGTTCATAGTGGAAAATACGTTATATTTGTTAAGGGGGGGGGTGTCAACACACACCCTTTGTTATCTATGGGTTTGGATTTCAAACATTTTTGCAGAATAAAGATCGGACGGCTCTAGCTGCATTGCAAGATTATATGAGGTATGTTTTTTTAAATGTTTAATATTTTATATAGGGCCGTAAATATGTATCTCTGGTGGGTAAAAGGTGGGGTCGGGACAAGAGCTACCTAACTACTAAATAAAGGTCACTCATCGTCTCCACTCTAAAACTTCAAGCTACGCCAGTGATAACATCACTCCTGTCCTCAAATTCTTCATGACACACATAATAACATCAATCTCCTCAAATTTATTGACAACAAACATCAAACTGATTTTCCTCAGATTATTATAAATGCCCAACTCAATCAGCCGCAACACACACCCAAACATTCAAATCACAAGACCAGACTCACACGTTCCTTCCGACAGTAAATGACAATCGTCTTCTAGTCACACAAAAAGCCTCCAAACGCTAGTGGTCCCCCACCGGTTATTTTGTGCCTGTGGTAGACGTTTATCTTACCACACGCTCACTCATAGAATCCTAAGAGTAATGGGACCAAGGCACGAGATGTACTCACAGACAGAAAAATGGACTTGAAAATTACACAGAGAATAAAAATATGTCCCTATTATTTTAAGCTTGATTCCCACGCTTTGAGAGTTTTTGGGACTCGAGAATCCTTTAGGGCATGTCAATATTTATTATGTTATGTGAAAATATCACACAGGATTGAAAATAATAGGGACACAGACTCTGTTGAAAGCTTGGAGTACTCACTTTCCCGTTGAAAAGAAATGATTAAATTACTTTGAATTTATTCCAGTGCGGGTTTACTTTTGAAATGTAGAAGTGATGCTAACTTCAGAAGGATCACTTTTATTCGGTCAGATAATTCAGATCTGTTATAATAACTCAAGTAAAGTAACTAATGCAATTTCTACTTAGAAATACTGGCATTCTTTACTCAGCTCACAAACTATACGAAATAGTGGTAATATTCACTTATAAACGCTGGCAATCTTCGTTCGTAAATGCTGGAAATCTTCACTCATAAACACTGGCAATCTTCACTCATAAAAGCTGAAAATCGTCACCTATAAACGCTGTCAATCTGCACTCATACTGATAGTCTTTACCCTTGTCACACCACTGAAAACATTCACATAGATGACTTTAGATCAGCAAGGCTCATGATAGTGCTTCTTACACACAAAGCTGCTTAGGGAGGTCGCGTAAAATTGTTTTTCAGACCGCAACGTCTCACGTGTGGACACAGCTTTAATTGGGTACCAGATTAATCTGGGAAGTAAAGACTGCGAGGGAGAGGAGATGGCTACCACCCTAATATAGCAGAGCCACTGAAATATGAGGTCACTAACAGCTCACGCCTCTAAGCCATTAAAAGAATGTTATGGGTGAACATTTACACCCAGAAACACCATAACATTCAAATATTTACGTAGATTACTTTACATTTACAAAATGCACGAAGTTCTATCCAGTTTACGTGACAGCGAAAATATGCGCAAAAACCATATTACATTTGTACAATTTACATGCTTATTCAATCCCCATACAATGGGCGTCACATTTGTAAATGTAAATTGTATACACTTTATCAATGCAGAGACTAGGAATTTTGACGCCATGAGCAAGTTCCGGCCGATCATGTACATAAACTAACTTCATTTCAGTTGAGATTCCCCTATGTATTACTTTCATCCTGGTGGACGCTCCGGTCCAACTGTGTAGTTATAAAGCTGCATGTTATTTTATGATCCTTAATGCGAAATGTCTGAAGGTCGCACCGCTGGCCCACCAAACCAACCATCTTACACCAGCAAACTCCTAGTGAATGACATTTCTGTATAGTGAGGATTTCCTCTCTCGGCAACCCTACATCACTTCTCCTATACAACACTTCTTGTATCTCCTCTCTTGGTAAGAAGCTTCTCAGAGCATTGGATGCCAGTGAGAGTTGGTATTTTTTGGTTATGAGATAATCAAAGAATAAATCATACCAGTGCTCGCTAACCCGAAAAACAACTCCATCATACATAGGATAAATGAGCTCTATATCTCGTTATTCATAATTATCGAAACAAAGAAAAGAAACAAACATTTTGCGATTATAACTTGAAAACAATTTACCTTACAATAACAAGTATCATACAATTCTATTCACTCTAACAAGGTATGCATATGTTTAATTATATCCCATATTTATAATCGTTAGTTACAATTATTTATTATAACATTTTTTTATTGAAAATATACTCAATATTTATTGAACGTGAACAGTTTTAGGGCAGCTATTATCCTATGCACACACTTTAAGAATGGTTGAAAAAGCCTGGAAGACTGACTTCATTGTACGGGTTAACCGTATATGTACTCTGTTCCTCTGAACGAACCAACACGCCATCTGCCAAGCGTATCACTCGTTGCACGTAACTCCGTAGCTTCAACAGTAATCCTCAGAGATCTCAGAAAATCTACTTTATGAACGTCACAAGCAGTTTGCATTTACACAATTTGAAAACAATTTCCCCATTTCTATTTACACAATTTGAAAACAATTTCCCTATTTCTATTTACACAATTTGAGAACAATTTTTCATTACTATTTACACAATATGAAAACAATGTCCCATCACTATTTACACAGTTTGGGAACAACATATCATCTCATTTACAACATTTAAGAACACTTTATCCAAGTCACACAATTTAAGAATACATGGCCATCTTTGCTGGCTGTCCACAAGTATGTTGTCTATTATGACGGTGGTCCTGTCTCCCCTTATTAGATCATCGTCATATTTAGACATCAGTTCAGAACAACCCGTCATCATAGTAAACACATAATCTAAGAGCAGTTTATAATAGTAATCACATAATCTAAGAGCAGTTTATAATAGTAATTACATAATCTAAGAGCAGTTTATAATAGTAATCACATAATCTAAGAACAGCTTATAATAGTAATCACATAATCTAAGAACAGCTTATAATAGTAATCACATAATCTAAGAGCAGTTTATAATAGTAATCACATAATCTAAGAGCAGTTTATAATATTAGTCATATAATCTAAGAACAGCTTATAATATTAGTCACATAATCTAAGAACAGCTTATAATATTAATCACATAATCTAAGAACAGCTTATAATAGTAATCAAATAATCTAAGAACAGCTCATCATATTAATCACATAATCTAATAACAGCTTAGTCTAGGGACTGTAAAATATGAACACGTGGTCAGTTATAATTGTAACAGAGGCTTAAATATATAGAAGAAAGTGCAACTGCTGACTTGTAAATTTTTCTACAAGGTATACGACCAGTTTCAGACATTTTGATTAGTATTAACAGCGTAGAACTTGGCTAAGAACGTCTGAGATGCGTGATACCGGAATGTCAGAAAATTGGTTATTAAATCAAAGTATCAGAAGTAGCTTATATAAGCGATAACTGTGCCAGATTATAAGCCCCGAGTAAGTCTCAAATTACTTAAAATCACATGTCAGATAAGCCTTTGCTAACATTATTAGTTTTTCTCTTCACTTGTAAAAATTTACGCGTTGATAAAATTACAGACCAAAAATTGTAATTTATAGGAAAATATATCAACGGAATTAGCGTTTTATTACACCATTTAGGTGTGAAAGGGAAAACTGTGTTAGGCCGAATTTATTGTCGACCAAAAGAATACATAGAGATGATACGTTTGTGCCCCAATATTTAGCTTATAAAATAGTTTCACTGCAGTACCAACTATTATTAATTATGTTACATTTTTTTACATCTTTGTTTGCTTGGTCAAAATCATTTTGTTGAGATATGTTATGTCGTCACATTAGCAGGGTGCAAATATTGAAGACGGAAAATAATACTAAACCAAAGATGAAGATGTTTATTTATCAATACTACTTAAAATTCACTGAAACGTTATGATTGTAACTTGTACGAGCCACGAAATTGGTATCATTTTGACTATGCTATATACAGCAATATCATTAATTACAGTCATTAAAATGGTATGCTGTTGATCTGTCTGGGATTCATGGAATTTGTATCAGTTGTAGACTAAGAGTAGCAAATAACATTTTGATTATGCGAAGAGTTCTTAAATTGGTTTATTGGTTATATCCAGGTGGATGATTAGAATATCGACACTTGCCGTTGAGCGTAGGTGTGGTGACTCGGAGATTTAGCTGTATATCTATGGCCAGAAGTGTCGTCTTGGATGCCTTGAATCCGTATTTGTTCAGGGCTGTCTTGATATTATCTATCCATCTTTTTCTAGGTCTTCCTCTGGCCTTGTATCCGGATCTTCTCATGTTACATGTACTTGTCGGTAGATAATTTGTCTCCTGACTTCCATCTTGATCTTTGGTTAAAATGGAATACTTTGAAATATATATCATTCATGGAGATAGTATGAATATTATAACATATCCTCTAGCTACATCAATACGTGACATATCCTCTAGCTACATCAATACGTGACATATCCTCTAGCTACATCAATACGTGACATATCCTCTAGCTACATCAATACGTGACATAATATTAACACATTTAAAAGTTATGAAAAAGTTGTATCTTCATCGTTACGAATCAATCATGACAGGATATAATCTTTATGATATAATTGATAAAAATTGTATTCGTTCGATTGGTACAGTAGCACCAGAAATAGAACAAAACAATAACACGGATGGTCCGAAATGTCAAATTGGTTAAAATTGATAGCGACTTCAAGTTATTCTTAAGTAACAATGACTAATGCTACTTTAAATGTATTTTCGTATTTTAAGAGTTAATTAATTAAAATCTACATTCCATAAGCTATCGTAGCGAATTAAGAACTGTATTTTCTGTTAAATTAAAAGTGGGAAAGTACATTAGAAAAATGGTACTGTCAAAATGGTCCTAAACTAAATTAGAAAAAAGGTATTAGTATTCTGACTGAGTGAATAAGTACCTTTACATTCAAATTGTTCAGATTGATTTTGTCTTTTTGCTTTTATTGTGATAAAGGCTTGGTGGACGAAACGTCAATTCTATGTATTTGTCTTATTTGTCATTCTGATTGTAAAACGAAATTGTCTGTGTATTTTAAATATTCTTTCATTGACCACAAATATTACTGCAGCATTTCCATTATTCAATTGAACAGGAATGCAGCAGAAAAGATAAACAAATTATGGAAACAATGTTGGAATAAACAATGTTGGAACTAAAGATTTCTGTCTTAGCTTTCGTAAGCTTTTAAATACCTATTTGAAGCTTAATCTAGCATGAAAAAATTTACAGTGGAGGTGTAAAAGCTAGAAAATAAATAAATATGAATACAAATCCAGAAGTTTTATTTTTTTTTAAAATGGTAGCGTATCCTATTCAAGACATATTCATCAACCCAACATTCTTTGGCTGTAGTGAATTTATAGGTAATATAAATACGTTCAAGAGTTTGCCATTGCTGTATAATCGGTCCGGATACACAATTACACGTGGCAGGATTCGAACACAGTACATTGGCCGTCACAGACGCACTCTGTACAATTCCACCACAGAACCGAACCTCTGTGAGGTCTTTGGGAGTAGTGAGGTAGGGAGTATTTAGTATGGAAGTAGGGAGGATACTATGAGAGTAGTGAGGATTCACTACTCCCGCAGTAAAACGACAAAAAGTGAATGATTTGAATATGTTAGCTGACGTGATTCCATTCAAGACACAGTTGAAGGTGAAAGGAGCAAAGAGAGATAATACAAGTCGAAATATGACTTTTGATGAATTTAATGCAAGTTTTCTACAATCGAAGCGAGTAATCTGTTGTGTGGATTGTGGATAGTAAATGATACATACCTTTCAAATACTCTTCAAATAATGTTAAGAATCAGTAGCTGGAAATGATCAAAAATAATAAAAATGTGCGTATTCCATAACGAATTAATCTAAAATTGATTACCCAAACACAAAACATTCTAAACATGCTGCTTGGACCACCATAAATGCTTATGACCAGCAGGACGAAAGACTACTGTTAAACTGAGTTTTTAGAATGCTGCTAAGATCCAATATGCAAGTGTTTGTTTATGATGTATGAACATGAAACAAAACGTACTATTCAAGAAAGGCGTGATGAATATGTGAGACTATATTGTTGGTCTTGAGCTATGCTCACAAAACTGTATTTATAAGCAACACAGCTGGTATATAGCTAGTGCACAAGAATATTCCCCAACGAGCAGACCTGAGTGATGTGTATAAAGGAAGAGTGATTGAGTACTTTCAGAAAGTGTTACTATCTGAAATGTGGATCAGAGGCTTGCAGTATCTCATTCAGCTATTTTCAGACTGCAGCAGCGTTTTACCTATACTGGGATCGTTGAGGAACGGCAACGTGTAGGTCGTCCTAGAATCACAACACCTCGAGAAGATTACTTAATTTAGAGGCAAGAGCTACAAGTGCAAATATTATCGGGCAGTTCCTAAGACATACTACGACCACTGTAGTCATTGATGACACTGTTCGGAAACGCCTTCCAGATGCCAACCTTCCTGCTTGTTATCTAGTCATCCGATCACACTTGAATGCTGCCCAAAGAGCGGCTAGTTTAGAATTGGTGTATTTAAACAACCTATTGGCGAACGTCTTTTTGCAGATGATAAAGCAGTAATATCAATATTAGAAGAACAGCTACAACAACATATAAAGTCTTCATACAATACATATATGGACATTAAGATGAAGATAAACACAGAAAAATAACCGAGGTAAGACAAACACAAAAAAAACAACAAAAAAAAGATACACTACTAGTTTCATCAATGCCGAACAACTTAAACAGGAGAAATAATTTGCTAATCATGGATGCATCATATAATCCAATGGGAGAAACGCTTATGTGATCCGATCCAACATAGATGCAACAGCTATGCAGCAATAGGAGACAGAATCAGAAATTAAAATACCAGAAGACTAACAAACACAACGACAATCCTGGATTACACCATAAAACATCATTTTAAGTTATTTTACATGCTTCCGAACTACCATCAGATAGTGCCCATCAAAACGCATTGCTATATAAGCACGATGGTTACTTAACCAGGGGAAGAATATGCAAAAGATGGATCACAGAGATGCAGGAATCTACGAAACATGCTTATATGTAGCATACAGAAATACTTTCTCCGGACAACTCTTCTACCCCTAACTCTGCAAGGTACAAATGAATATAAAGCGAAAAGAAAAAAGTTATGTTATTTATTTCAGTTGATATTTTTAGCCCATTAACAAATGTGATTGTTAAATATTTTGGCACGTCATATAAAGAGTGGAAGAAATTTGCGTCAGGATTTCATACTTTCCCCAGTACTTTGAACATGCATCTTGAATATACAATGCATGAGCCATTACAAGATCTCCCGAACATCAATAACAATTGACGGTATGGCCACTTTGTAATTTGTTTATGCCGATGATATTGATCTCTCAGCTGGTTCAAAATCTGAAGTCCTGAAGCTCATCTCAAAGTTAGGAAATATGGGGTGAAATTTAACATTGATGAAAGCAAGAATATCATGGACAGAACGACGAAGCAACGCAGATGCCTGCAAACATCTGAACATAGAAGAAGAATGGGTACTTGAAACTATCACAAAACACAAACTAACATATATCAGAGATACACAGAGACACAATGATTTAGAAGTATTAATCATGGAGGACAAAGTACCAGGAAATGAGAACAAGTGACACATCAAGACTAAGATGGATACATGCTGTCGATGGCTTTCTGAACATGACACAGAAAGTAGAGAGACTTACAGCATGGCAGTGTGGACAACGTTCTGTAAAGGATACGTCACATAGAGAGAGAGAGAGAGAGAGAGAGAGAGATTAGGAACTAGTGCAGCAAAACCAAGTAAGATTCCACGAATAGCCGATTAAACGTCAGATACTTGAAGAGGTTACCACCTTCAAATATATCGGGTTCCAAATATGTGATGATAGTAACTCGGGAAATAAGATGAAACTAAGACTTGAGATATCGATGGCTGATATGACATGGCTGAATATGATTTAGAAAATTATGATCAATATTACAGTAAAGATAAATCTATTCAGATCGCAAGTGCAAAGTTTACTTTTAAACTGATGAGAACGTTGGACACTCAATGCAGACACGGAAAGAGAGATTGAGGCTTTTGAAAACGTGCTGCAGATGTTTGATACGAATTAGCTACATAGAATACAAGGCAAATATACTTGTAGGTTATCGAGACCATCTTATAGTTGCCCTGGAACGGTATAAACCTGTTTGGACATGTAACCAGATGCGAATAGCCTTCTAAAATTATTTTGCAAAGAATAGTCGAAGGTGGAAGGAGGAGAGGAAGAAGATATAATCCATAATTTATAAGACTAAAGAATGGTCTAAGCATGATCTTTCTGCACTCCTCCGAATAGCTGAGGATAGAGTTGTTTGAAGAGTTTTGTGTGCTGATGTTGCCAGTGTTGCGTACATAATAATTGATGATGTAAACACTTTGTCACAAATAAATCAACAAGAGACATATCCAAACAAGAATATTGGTCAACTATTATTGTCAACATCTTATTTGTCAACAAGAATATTTGTCAACTTTTATTGTCAATATCTTATTTGTCAACAAGAATATTTGTCAACTTTTATTGTCAACACCTTATTTGTCAACAAGAATATTTGTCAACTATTATTGTCAACATCTTATTTGTCAACAAGAATATTTGTCAACTATTATTAAAAGAAGACGTTGGAAGGTTTAGGTCATGTGATTAGATCAGACGAGAATAGACTTACCCACCAACTTCTGTCATGGTCTGCGACAAGAAAAATAAAACGTGGAAGACCCAGGACAACACTCCGAAGAACAATCAAGAACGAGGCAATGACATGGGTTTTAACACCACCCGAGAACTACCACAGCTTGCAGCGAACCACAAGCCACGGAGAAACACGAATTCTACCGTATGTGTTGTCTTTGGCACCAAGGAACAAACTGATTACACTAATTCCCTACAACTCTGACATGTTATGAGTTCAATTATGATTAAACTTTTCACATTGCTAGTGGTAAGTACACTTTTATACAGATGTGAAAGTTAGTCACTCAGTGCATACACGGAAAGAAGGATTCAAGCTTTTGAATATATGTTACAGACGTATGTTAAGAATGAGCTATAGAACACAAGACAAATACATGTGTCCGGCAACAAATAAACACACTTGCAGGTTATCAAGAATCACTTTTAGTAGTTGTTAAACGGCGTAAACGTGTTTGGTTTAGACATGTAACGAGACAGGACTAATATTATAAAATTATTTTGCAAGGAACAGTCGAGGGTTGGAGGAGAAGAGGAGTGGAGGCAGACAATCCTGGATTTATGACATCAAGGAAAGGTCTGGCCGTGATTTTTATACACTCCTCCTAATGATTGTTAGAGTTCTTTGGATAACATGTTGTGCTGATGTATCCGGTGTGATACACCTACGATACTGACGGGTCATGTGGTGCTGATGTATCATGTGTGATACACCTACGATACTGACGGGTCATGTGGTGCTGATGTATCCGGTGTGATACACCTACGATACTGACGGGTCATTGGTTATGTGGTGGTGATGTATCATGTGTGATACACCTACGATACTGACGGATCATGTGGTGCTGATGTATCATGTGTGATACACCTACGATACTGACGGGTCATGTGGTGCTGATGTATCATGTGTGATACACCTACGATACTGACGGGTCATGTGGTGCTGATGTATCATGTGTGATACACCTACGATACTGACGGGTCATGTGGTGATGATGTATCATGTGTGATACACCTACGATACTGACCGGTCATTGGTCATGTGGTGCTGATGTATCATGTGTGATACACCTACGATACTGATTGGTCATGTGGTGCTGATGTATCATGTATGATACACCTACGATACTGACGGGTCATGTGGTGCTGATGTATCATGTGTGATACACCTACGATACTAACGGGTCATGTGGTGCTGATGTATCATGTGTGATACAGCTACGATACTGACGGGTTATGGGTCTCATCAATATCATTATTAATTAAGGCAGTTAGAAAGAGACTGAGAAAGAGCACGGCTGGGTATAAACAACATAGACTCCAATCTTATCTTGAAACAAAGCTACCTTGGCAATATGCTTTAATACAACTAGACTCCAATCTTAGCTTGAAACAAATCTACCTTGGCAATATGCTTTAATACAACTAGACTCCAATCTTAGCTTGAAACAAAGTTACCTTGGCAATAATATATATTTTAATACAACATAATAAACAACATAATAAACAAAAGACTGAGAAAGATATGGATAAAATTAAAGAGACGGCGTTAAATGCAAAGAAGGAACACCAGTTGGAATTAAGTCTTCTATAGTTGGCGACACCAGCCAATCATGTATCTGCCTCCCTGCAGCACCGGGTACTATTGTATTATTAGAAGTTCTATGCCGGTTCTACTCTAGCAATCTATTGCGGCTTCTATTTCTCAGAAACGTATTTTATTATTTCACCTTTTGAATTATATAGAATGTATTAAAGGGAGAAGGTACACCTAGGTGACGGTAGCATTACACAAATATATCATTTTTTAGAAAAAACGGTTACATTTACATGACTGCAACTTACACAGTAGGTACCCTAATGAATGCAATATAATTATAGCTTAAGATATTTCTTTCAGTATAAAAGTAAATATTATTTGATCTTGAACAAAAAATGTTAAAATTTCGTGATCAAAATGGTAAGGTCAGGTCTGTAAATATTTTGAGAAGACATTAAGTACAAATGAGTTATATTTTAAAAATTCATGCATACAAATGAAATAGCATGGCGTATACTAAGGATATTATAACATACTTTCAAACTTGTCGTAGAACCATATATTCCATTGAATATACGAATTCTTGAACAACTTGCCACTGAATGTAACCAATTATATGTATGTCTGTTTGAACAATATGCCATTGATGTATTTCATTGAATATATGGTTGTTTGAACAATATGCCATTGATGTATTTCATTGAATATATGGTTGTTTGAACAATATGCCATTGATGTATTTCATTGAAAATATGGTTGTTTGAACAATATGCCACTGATGTATTTCATTGAAAATATGATTGTTTGAACAATATGTCAATGATGTATTTCATTGAAAATATGGTTGTTTGAACAATATGTCAATGATGTATTTCATTGAAAATATGGTTGTTTGAACAATATGCCACTGATGTATTTCATTGAAAATATGGTTGTTTGAACAATATGTCAATGATGTATTTCATTGAAAATATAGTTCTTTGAACAATATATCACTGCTGGTGTATTACATTAATTATATGTCTCTTTAACCAACGTGTCACTGAATGTATTCCATGGAATGTTCTACTGTTCGACAACTATGAAGGACTCAGACGAAAACATCTGCATGTTTTAAGTTATGTTTGCTATCAATGATTATTTTATCTGTGAAGACTACCAAAACTTCAGTGGTTTCAAGGGAACGTACTCAAACAATCACGATTGTCAACGAAGATTTAAGTACTAAAATCAATGCGGTATATGAGAATGATAGTTTAGTCTACAACTTCACTATTTGTTTGTCTCTGGCAGTATATGACCCCCATACTCACACGACAAACAAATCTCACAGACATTCGCATAGATCTTAAGACCAGACTTTGTACACAATCGGGCATTGCATTCTCATACATTAAACATGTTTGTAATCTTTAACGAAACATCTTTCGAATAAACTCAATGGAGGCGAGCCAGACAAGCGTAATCACGTTAACATTCCACACATCAAGAACAGAATAACAAATAGTATTGAAAATAAAGACGACAATTAAGTCTGATGGTATTGATTTTTTTGGGCAAAGATAGTCATTATTGAGTCTCATGTTTTTTCCCTGGTTTTATGTCTTTCAATTCTTTTCAGCGTTTTACAATGTAGATTTCTGACTTGAGATAGTTCAAAGGTCATGTTGTACATAACATACAAGATTGCGAATTTGGGATCTTAAAAAAAATCAGTCTTTTATTTGTTTCAAAATAAACATAGATGATGTTCACACATTATGTCAAGAAATGTGTACCAATTCTCTGTTCCCTATCAACATCTGTCAAGAATTCGGGAAAATAATTCTTCATTATGTCAAAAATATGTACCATCCCTCCCCATTCCTGTAAAAAAAGAGTTTTCGAATGATAATTACGAAAACATAAGTATTTTGTTTCATGTTTTCAGACAAACGTTTCAAATTCAAAACGATTCATTGACGAATAAAGAAAACGACATTGTTGACGTACGTAATGTCACCCCCCCCCCCTGTTGTCTACAGCTGTAAACGTTTTCAGATCCACCCTCAGAGTCCCCTTATTCCACCAAATTGTTAACATATTTATGCACATAACTTTACATTTTAAGGTTATCTGCAAGAGAGTCCTTGGCCTCTTGTATTTTAGTAATCTGCGTATGCTTCTCTCCAATCAAGCTTCCGTGTTGTTTAATCTGATTTAGCGCCCTATGTCTGATACGTTTTGTCTTTCCCAAGATGAATGATAATTGATAGTATCAACACTTGCCATTAAGCTTAGCGTTGGGAGCTTCAGGTGTCGTTCTAAGGCCAGATGTGCCGCAGTTGTTGCATTAAGTCCAAATTTACCCAAGATTATTTTGACGTTTTCTATCCATCGTTTTCTTGGTCTACTTTGGGTTTGTCTTGATGTTCATTTGTTATATGCTCTTATTGGTATTTGGTTTGGGTTCATTCTTATAAAGTGATCGAACCATTTTACTAAATATTCGCTAAACCCTTTGTTGTCTTTCAGCGTCAGGGGTTAAAGCGTTTTCTGAAGATGGCCCTTGTGTGTAATGAGTATATTGTGGAGTTTGTCGCCCCTTTTATTTCGGTGGTCCATCGTTTTCGTGGACGGCCTCTAGGTCTGCGTTCACTGTATCTGTGTAGCATAGCTTGTTTTGGTATGATGTCTGATGGTAGTCTGCTGATGTGTGCAAACCATTTGATATGTTGTCTCTTAATATACTCCAAGATTGGAGTGGTACCGGTTCTTTGTCTAATGTCATAATTTGTCACTCTGTCACTTAACGATATTCCTAGGATTCTGTGTAAGCATGACATTTCGGCTGTCACAAGTTTACTTTTATCTTGTGCTGTCGTTGTTCCTGTTTGGCATTAGTAACACAATTTTAGTATAATAATTGTTTTGAATAGTGTTATTTTGGTGTTTAAATCTACATTTTTGTTTCTGAAGATTAGTGTCATTTGTATACTTTACCACATCTTGTGTGTATCTCTATGCTGCTCCTGCCGTATGTTATATTGCTTCCTATGTATGAGATGATTGCATCATGACGGTAACAGTCCCCCTGCTCTCTGGTAAGAAATACGCAACGATCATCAGTGCCTATGCACCAATGCTGACAAATCCAGAAGAAGTTAAAGATAAGTTCTATGATGAACTTCTTGCAGCTATCACTGCAGTTCCAAAAACTGATAAGCACATATTACTTAGAGATTTCAATGCAAGGGTGGGTACGGATAATATCTCATGGAACGGTGCAATAGGGACATATGGAGTGGGTCAGTGCAACAGCAATGGATTTCGTCTTTTACAAACATGTGGCGAATATGACCTCCTCATTACCAACGCCATACTTCAACTCCCAATCCGAAAATGCACCTCCTGGTTGCACCCTCGTTCAAAATACTAGCATCATATAGATTATATAATTGTAAGAAGAAATAACCGCCACGATGTTCGAGTGACAAAATCAATGTGCGGTGCTGACTGCTGGACTGACCATCGTCTTATTGTGTCAAATCTAAGAATCCGCATCCAGACGCCCACGGGGAAGCAAAACAAGGAAACGTATAGACGTCAGAAAACTATCAAATATAAACACACAACAGTCATTAGCCTCTACTATGGATGAATGTTTGAAATCTGCACTACCAAAGCACGGTGTGGATACAAACTGGACATATTTTGGCAAGCAAATTTACGACACTGCTAGGAAGGAACTAGGTCATTCTATCAAGAAACAAAGTGACTGGTTTGATGAGAATCACAATACAATTAAAGAAATGTTGGATGAAAAACACCACCTTCTCAAAGGACTGATGGCTGAGTAAGAAAGGAGATGAGATACAAAAATATGCATACACCAACGATTTGAGAAACTTCTATGATGCACTTAAAAGGTTATATGGCCAACATCGTCAGGATCTTTTCCACTTCTCAATGCAAATTAAACACAATTAATCGTAGAGAAAGATACAATTCTGCAGCCCAGGATAGAACACTGTGAGCACATTTTGAATAACCCATTATCAATACATGAAGCGGCTATCAACCGACTACCACAGGTTCCTCTAAATGAAATGCTAGGTGACTTTGGAGGAGACTCGTAAAGAACTTTATCAGCTTTCTAGTGGAAAAGCACCTGGCTCCGATTCAATTTCAATCCAAGTATACAAATATGGTGGTAAAAATATTATTGAGAAACTTCATAACATTTTCCAACAGTCATGGAAAAGCGAAACTGTTCCACCATATTTCATCGATGCAACAATTATACACTTGTATAAACACAAAGGGACTCGCCAGTTCTGTAATAACCATATTGGTATCTCTCTACTGTCCATTGCTGGAAAGATATTTGCTAGGATCCTTTTGAACCGTCTTACATCTTATCTGAATGAAGATGCCGATCTAATTAAATTTGTATTAAATTGTACGGTCTATATATGTTATCCAGTTTTACAAGAATACATATTGGCCTTTTGTAGAATTAATACGGATGCTATATGTTATATGATTGTTGTTACTGAGGATACTTCAATACCTGTACGGAATGTTTGTTGTTATAATAGTCCTTGTCTCGAATGGTTCGTTCTCAGTGACTTGCGTTCACAGTTTTAACAATATCGCATCTTTTATTGGAGATGCGTTTAGTCAAGTACTGAAAAACCTATGTACGATAATTATAGGAGATTTGGTGCCGCTGACCGGATTCGTTCAATTGCCGTCAGTCTCAAGAATGTTTTACTTTATCCTCTGGCTTCCTACTTGAATTTACTTGTACAGTGTATATATAACATTGCTGTAAAAGTGGGTCATCATTATTATCAACAACTTTTCGGACTGATTTGTTTTTTTTTTTCATTAGTCATGTTATGTGTCGTTTTCGTCGCTGGCCAATAACAATCACTGATCAATCGAATGTCACCAAACAGGTAGGACAAGTTAAAAGGATTAAGAAATTCGTTGTCGTATAAGACGGCTAATAATAATAATAATAATAATATTTAGACCCATAGTTAGTCGTTGGATCATCGTCATTGCACACCGGACAAGTCCATAGGTGCTCAGATCTTTCCTTGAGTGTATCCGCCATTACACCTTGACTGACTGTCCCAGTGGGTTGTTGATTGACCATCATTCTTTTCCGCCTACGACAACTCTCCTTTCTAGCGACACCACATTTCAAACCAAGCTCCTTTATTCTAATCATGGAACAAGAGTCATCGTCACTTGTACAATCATTTGTTCGTGCATTTTCCAAAGACCCATAGTCCGTCAATGAAGTAGGAGTATCATACTGGCTGCATCAGTACAAAAAGCTCTCCAAAAACAACCCTATGCTCAGCCTTTCGGAGGAGCGTAGAAAAATCAGTCCTAGACTATTCCTTGATATTATCAATCCAGGATTTTCTCTCTGTTCTTCTCTTCTCCTTTCATCCTCGACTGTTTATTGCAAAATATGTTATAGAAAGCGAATGAATCGTGTATCGTTCGTCACGTGCCCAAACCAAACAAGTTTACGTCGCTTCACCACAGCCAAAAGTGGTTCTTGATAACCCTCAAGTTTATTTATTTGCTGCTGGAGAAATATATTTGTTTTGTGTTCTATATAGCTAATTCTTAATATACTTCTGTAGCACTTGTTTTCAAAAGTCTGAATCCTTCTTTCTGTGTCTGCATTGAGTGTACAACTTTCACACCAGTATAACAGCATACTTAACACTAGCTATCTGAATAGATTAATCTTTACTGTAACTCATATCTTGCTTTCTATCTGAATAGATTGATCTTTACTGTTAACTCATATCTTGCTTTCTATCTGAATAGATTGATCTTTACTGTAACTCATACCTTGCTTTCTATCTGAATAGATTGATCTTTACTGTTAACTCATATCTTGCTTTCTATCTGAATAGATTGATCTTTACTGTAACTCATATCGTGCTTTCTATCTGAATAGATTGATCTTTACTGTAACTCATATCTTGCTTTCTATCTGAATAGATTGATCTTTACTGTAACTCATATCTTGCTTTCTATCTGAATAGATTGATCTTTACTGTAACTCATATCTTGCTTTCTATCTGAATAGATTAATCTTTACTGTAACTCATATCGTGCTTTCTATCTGAATAGATTTATCTTTACTGTAACTCATATCTTGCTTTCTATCTGAATAGATTGATCTTTACTTTTACCCCAAACCTGTTTTCTATATGAATAGATTGATCTTTACTGTAACTCATATCTTGCTTTCTATCTGAATAGATTGATCTTTACTGTAACTCATACCTTGCTTTCTATCTGAATAGATTGATCTTTACTGTTAACTCATATCTTGCTTTCTATCTGAATAGATTGATCTTTACTGTAACTCATATCGTGCTTTCTATCTGAATAGATTTATCTTTACTGTAACTCATATCTTGCTTTCTATCTGAATAGATTGATCTTTACTTTTACCCCAAACCTGTTTTCTATCTGAATAGATTGATCTTTACTGTAACTCATATCTTGCTTTCTATCTGAATAGATTGATCTTTACTGTAACTCATACCTTGCTTTCTATCCGAATAGATTGATCTTTACTGTTAACTCATATCTTGCTTTCTATCTGAATAGATTGATCTTTACTGTAACTCATATCGTGCTTTCTATCTGAATAGATTGATCTTTACTGTAATTCTTAACTTTATTTTCCAAATCATATCATCCATAGCAGTCATCACCATCTCGAGTCTTATCTTAATCTCATTTTCCGAGTTGTCATCACCATCTCGAGTCTTAGCTAAATCTCATTTCCCGAGTTGTCATCACCATCTCGAGTCTTAGCTTAATCTCATTTTCCGAGTTGTCATCACCACATATGTAGAACACTGTATTTTTGACAGTGATAACTTCTTCCACTTTGTGATCGTTTAACGATCTAATCTTGATAAATATGTCTAATCTTGCTAAATATGTCTAATCTTGCTAAATATGTCTAATCTTGCTAAATATGTCTAATCTTGCTAAACATGTCTAATCATGCTAAATATGTCTAATCTTGCTAAATATGTCTAATCTTGCTAAATATGTCTAATCATGCTAAATATGTCTAATCTTGCTAAATATGTCTAATCTTGCTAAATATGTCTAATCATGCTAAATATGTCTAATCTTGCTAAATATGTCTAATCTTGCTAAATATGTCTAATCTTGCTAAATATGTCTAATCTTGCTAAATATGTCTGATCTTGCTTGTTTTCACCAGTCACCAATATCGTAATTTTATCAATGTTCATGTTCATGTCATATTTCCGACTAACATCTTCCAACGTTTAAGTGAGTTCTTGGAAGTTCAATTTCTTAGCTAGCCAAGAGATTGATACCATCGGCATAACTCAAGTTACAATGTGGCCTACCGCCAATAGTTATTGATGCCTGTAGATCTTTTACTATCTCTTGAATTACATCACCATCATCAGGTGCCATGCCGACTGTCGTAGGCGGTGATGGCTCTCCACAGCTCTCTGTCCACAGTATTATGTATCAAGGTCGTTGTTGTTTCCTTGCCGTGTCAGGCTGTCAAACTGTCTAAGATTTTCTCACTTTGTCGAGCTCTGTCTCTGTTGCCTTCAATTTTGCCTGTTGTGACTATGTTCTCTAAACCTGCATGTCTCATGACGTGCCCAAAAAAATGAAGATTGTATTTTTCTTATATTGTTGATTAAGGTTCGTTTAATCTGCATTACATATTCGAGATAAATGTTAAAATGTATTCGGGAAAGTATGCACCGCAGAGACACTCCTATATCCGACTGGAAAAATTCACCAATGTCAGTAATTGTGAAAATACAGCGCTTCAATAACTTCTATGATGTGTGTGTCGAAGTTATATTGTCCCAGTATCTGCTACAAATCTTGATGCCACACGTGATCAAACACCTTTGTGAAATCAATGAAATTATGATACAACACACGTTGATGTTGTAAATGCTTTTCTATCAATTTGTTGAGTTTAAAATTCCGTACTGTAGTAATTCTGTTTTTACGGAAATCAGCATGTTGAGGTTTCCTTTCTTCGGAAGTGGTATCACTAACAATTGTGTCCATTTTCTATGCCACAGTTTTCTAGTCCATAGTTTCTGGCAGATGGTTGTCATAACAATGAATAAGTACTTTCACACGGTGCATGACGAAAAACATATCGTTTTACATATTCGTTACTAAGATATCGAATTAAGTTTTTGTAAACTAGAGATTTTTTCGCATTTTTGAAAAATAACACTTTCATATGTTCATATGTTCCAACAAAGTTTGTCAGTTTGTCACATTCACAGAAGTAAGGAATTTCTACAGTTCTGAGATAATCATTTACTCAGAAGCAACTGAGATACACACCGGTACACTAGGTGAAATACAAAACAGAATGTAAATAACGTTAAAAAACACAGTGCTAAATAGTGCAAGCTAGTAAACACAGATTACATCAGGCAATAATCACATCAACGTTTCGTCCAAACACTTTTTATCAATTGGCAGAAATAAATAGGAAAAGGAACATTTTCCGTACCATAATTATGTTGTCAAGAAAATTATGATCAAGTCAGATTTTGTAAGATGTATATATCCTACTTCTTTGTTTCTGCTGAGGTAGCTCTAAGATTTCCTCTGTAGCACTTCAACTGGAATATTTATTTTATCTTTCATCCACACAACATGACACGAAATATTTATATTAAAGTGTTTGTTTCTGTATTTTTTTTACTTGTGTTATATCATAGGTTGTTTATACTATAATGATTTTGTGAACGATTGCTTCTGTGTACAAATATGTAACTGGAAAACAATCTCGTTACATTTATCAATCAGCATGTGCTACTTAATAATCATTATGTTCTTACATTATTGCACGTCGGGTCTATGTGCTTATATCAAGTTTTACATCATTACACGTCAGGTCTATGTGCTTATTTAAAGTTTTACATTATTGCACGTCGGGTCTATGTGCTTATATCAAGTTTTACATTATTGCACGTCTATACTATGTGCTTATATACAGTTTTACATTATTGCACGTTGGGTCTATGTGCTTATTTAAAGTTTTACATTATTGCACGTCGGGTCTATGTGCTTATTTAAAGTTTTACATTATTGCACGTCGGGTCTATGTGCTTATATCAAGTTTTACATCATTGTACGTCAGGTCTATGTGCTTATTTAAAGTTTTACATTATTTCAGGTCTATACTATGTGCTTATATCAAGTTTTACATCATTGTACGTCAGGTCTATGTGCTTATTTAAAGTTTTACATTATTGCAGGTCTATACTATGTGCTTATATACAGTTTTACATTATTGCACGTTGGGTCTATGTGCTTATTTAAAGTTTTACATTATTGCACGTCTAGGTCTATGTGCTTATGTAAAGTTTTCTTAGTATAAATAAATAAATACAATAATTACAATGTCTTTTTTTCATAATATAAAATAATGCAATACATTGTCACAGTAAGTTAATATGTCCGACTGCGTGGCAAGTATGTGCAGAGAATGTCTACGTAGGAAAGATAAAAAGTGAAAACTTCACCGTAGGCAATTGTGTATCCGGACTTTTAAGAAATGGTAACATAATAATCATATTTATATTGCCTTGAAAATTACGAAAACAATTAAATGATACGTTGATTGCAACATCATAGATAAGATATGCTACTAACAGTATCTTTAACATATGTACTTCAATATTAGCACTTCAATTTTTATTTGAAGTGCTAATATAGCAACAAATATGCTATTGTTTCTTGTGTTTAGTTAAGAACTGAAAGCCTGACATTAATGTATATTTTTAGTGGACATTTTAAAGACCAATTTGAATATACCTACGAAATATATATATATATATATATATATATATATATATATATATATATATATATATATATATATATATATAATATATAATGCTATTCGATAGTTTAATCACTATAAAGGTATATTTTGTAGAAATCAAATAATTATAACACATACAAATAGCAATAGAAGTTGGCAGTGTAAGAAAAGGCAGCAACTGTAGAATTTTAAATTATAAAATAATTGGATCATATAAAATGTAAGATTGCATGCAAACATTCATGTGACTGCGAACACGGGTTGTATAGATATAAAATGAGATGTGAAGGAAGAAATTTTAAATGGTTGGTTGGTTGGTTGGTTGCTGATCCAGCGGTCCATGGGCTCATGCCCTTTGACCCATAAATTTTAAATCGTATTATAGATATCCTCTCACTTAAAATAGCCAGATTTTTCATGTTAACGGCAACTGGCTATATTTGTTATTTGATATTTGGAAAATGTTTGTGTTTGGTTTTCTAGTTTCAGTTGTCCAGAATTGGTTTCCAGTTGAGGAGAATTTTTGTTCAACAACAAACAACTCAGATGTTAACAGACATCAGGTGTTGGAAAAATATGGTCCGCGGATCGCATTCGGCCAGCTAAGTCATTTTACTAGTCTTGCCACGCTGATTCTAAATGACTACACGCACATGCTCCAGAGCTCAGAAAATATAAAACCACAAACTGATTCACCAGAACGCCTAGAAACTTAAGAAAAAGTTAATCTTACACGAGTTATGCTCAGTTCAGTCAAATATTCAAAAAGATTGTTGACCTGTGCTCATTTATGGGGAAATATAATCAGTAGGCGTGATTCTGACCATATCACCCCTAGTGTGAAGAGACAAATATGGACCTCATCATTATCAAGTAGCATATCCTGGCAGAATGTAACAGTCTCAATGTTTTTCGAAACTGCTGCCAATTATGAGCGAATCTTCCTGCTTCTTTGAGACTCATGTTCAGGTGCTCTTTGATTTATTGAGTCCATCTTTTATGTGGCCTACCTCTTTTTCGTTGCCCAGGCATGATTCCCCTCTAGAACCGGGAGATTATTTTTTTAAGCTGTCTTCTTGTTTAATATGACCAAACTATTTTACATTTCTAGATATAACCTTGTTGTTTAGTCAGTTTTCTTTTACTTTCAATTCTCTCAGACATGTTCTTATTGGTGATCTTTCTGAGAATGCTTCTGTAATATTTTGTTTCAAATACTGCAATTATGTTTCTCACTTAATTGGTACTTATAAGAGATGCATTTTCATATAATGCAATTGGTAATATGCCGGCTTAAAGGAAATTTATAGTTTTATTATTTTGTTGCAGACCAGAAAAATGTTTTTCTTTGACATCAGTTTATTTTATGAAATGGACAAACTATGTCTATTTCTTCATAGAAATCCACCTTGCTGCTTATAAGAACCAAGGTATTCGAAACTTGTAACTCGCTCTAATTCTCTAACTGATTGAGATTCCGAACGTGTTAGTGGTTCTATTTATTTTCACAATGCTGTCATTCTTTAGTTCAGAAAACGATTCTTATTTTACTGTCTCTTTTTATGGAATTTATAAGGTATTCGAGGCCTCTTTTGCAATCAAAGCATTGTTGTATAATCTGCATATCTTAGTTCTGCTATCTCGTGATCCCCGTCACTAAGTTTGTTGAAGTTGTTTCTCTGCTTGTAATTTCTTACGTTCCGTGTGATTTTCTCTACATAAACATTGAAGATATATGGTGATGTGACATATTCTTGTCTGTGTTTTCCACATTCATATTTATAATATACTGTCACTGCTGCATGTTGGTCTTCGTACACCGTTTAATGAGGCAACGTAAGTGTAGATGAAAACCCATGTCTCATAATGCTTCAAAGTTTCTGAAGTTGTACACAATCGAAGGCCTTATTATAATCAATGGAACGTGTAGATGTCAATGTTAAACTCTCTACACTCCTCTATGATGTTTCATATGTTGAAAATGTGATCTCTGGTGCCTCTGCCATCAATAAAATGTGATCTCTGGTGCCTCTGCTATCTATAAAATGTGATCTCTGGTGCCTCTGTCATCTATAAAATTCTGCATGTACTATATTTAATATTTCTTCCAGTTTATTTTTTAATCTTTCCATAATGATTGTGAGTAGTATTTTGCTGGCCTGTTTGATGTGCAATGATTTTGTAGTTGGTATATAATTTAAAGTTACATTCTTTGGTAGTGGTATATCGATTGATATAGTTCCTTCCGTGGTCCATACTTCACTCTTTCGGATCTTTGTGCACATTGCAGGATAGATGATGGCCATAGTTGCTTCATGTCTGAATATTTCAGCAGATATATTGTCACATCCCATGGATTTCCTCCTCTTCAGGTTTTTAATGACATCTCGCTTCATCTAAGCTGAGTTCTGGTTCTAAAAATCGCAGCTATTGTAGATGTTGTTGCCAGTATTTTTGTTGTTTTCTTCATATATTTGTTACAGTATTCTTTCCATTGTTTCAGTATATCTGTCAATGTTTCCCCGTTTATACTTTATGACAATGAGTGCTGGTTTCGAGTAGCCTATTAAAGTTCTCATCTCCTTGAAGGTGTCACTTTTTCCTTTCTTGTTCACCTCCTATATCCTGCTACTATCTCCAGTAAATATGTTTTTAATTGTTTTCTATAATGCTTTTCCTAATTTTCATTGTAATCTCTTTATGTTTATTCTCACTTGCGATATGGTTTGTTGGGTTCATTTGCCCTTCAATTTACTAGAACTTATTTTCTGAGGTACTCGCGTTTCTACGAAGTTTTTCCAGTTATCAGATTTTATGTGGTTGTAACAAATGTATCTTTTGTATAGTTGGCTAATTCGTCGCGCCTATGCACCTGCCATATTATTTTATATACACTTTTCTTAATATATATATATTTATCTGGTACTTCCGTACTGCAGAACTTTCCCCGATCACAGCATCACCTATGACGTCATGTTCCATCTCTACTTCTTATGTTGATGTCGTGTGACGTTATTTATCATGCTATTACACAGCTGTCTATTTCATGTGATGTCAATCATTTCCGATACCGATGTTCTCCCATGCAATAATGCTAGCTTGTCAAGCATTGTGTCAAATATATCTTCTCTCTTGGTCGATCTCAGTGTGGTAAATTGTCACAGACAATATTGTAACATAAGATATAGAAAGGATGTTTATACACTCGTTTGAACGTCGGCACACATATTCGCACACAATAATCACAGCTCATACAACGAAGTATCACCACGAATTTAAATAAGTGCACAATAACGTTGAAGACACCATATAAAACATTTTAACAAAAATCATATGTCTAATATTGTACTGGAGTTCAGCAGAGATTATGGCGTGGGAAAATCATGATTTGAATGTACCGTCTTCTACCTGTACAAAACTGAGAATTATCAATCGTATTGGAAATTTATAGAATTGAGCAGTAAACAAGATTTATGGAGTTCTTGAACGATTCTTCAATTTTATGGGAGAAAACTATACAAATTAGAGTTAATATACTAGTTAAACAATATTCAAATCATTGGAGAATGTTACGTTTAAAACAATAGTCAATATAACAATGAAAACAGCGACCATTTTAATCAGCACAAAATAAGTATGTTACCATGTCAATCAACACAGCAAACAAAGCAATAGTTAACATAACAGTCGAAGAGAAAAGAATAACAACAGTTCATATAACAGTTAAACAGCAATAGACACATCAGTTAAGATACAAAATATACAACCACCACAACATGAGTTAATACAATAGTTAGAACTGTACTGTAGAGTGCTTCCCTAACCGGAATCATGCTTGCGAATGACAAAAGGTGCAGTACTCGTTGGGTTCAGGGATAATGCATCTAATTACGTAAAACACGTTCAAAGGCAGCGGAACACATCCTGCAAGATAGACGTAGTTGATCCAAGTCTAGATATCTGATTACCGCCTCTTTGGACACTGCCACAGAGAGACATGTTTTGGTAAAGTCCAAGGGCAGAATGGATGATAACCGTCACAGCATAGAGTGGATAAACATTCGTTGCCTGGCGACAAATATGAAGGCTGTCACAGCTAGGGAAGTTCCCAAAATGGAAGCATTCCGAAATAAAATGTGCTAGGCCAACATGGCACAAATTGAATAGTGGCACAAGGTACTTCAAGCTCTTCAGCGGAAATCACACGAAATTCGTGATGATTAACAGAGATCGAACGCAAACAACAACAATATCAATCAGTCTATACAACAGTGAAAGCAATAGTAATTATAACAGTAACCACATCGATCAACAAATGTCAACTCCAAAATCAAGACGGACGTCGTACTCTTACAGCTGTCACACTAAACCATCAGATTTCCATGACTCTATAATTGAACAGTCTAGTTGAAGACCTGTTCCAGGAACTATATTAGCGAGAGATACTGTCGCACTTAAGAAGTTCATCTCTTTCAGGAAGTACAAGAAATGGTTAAAGATTCTGACAGAACCAGACAGCTTAAATCAGCATCACACATCAACCTTCTCCTACCCCCGGGAAATAAATGGCTAAGCAACAAAACCAGTCAGGTCACTATTACACAATTATCTCCTTCAGATTCTGAACTCTATGTCATAAAAAGAAATGCTATTTTCTCCCAAACAGCATTCGATTTCCCTCTTCTAGCTCTCCCAACGGCAAGTTTTGTTGACAAACCAGATAAGCATATACGTACAGTAGTATAAATCTCTGATCACACACGCCGTCCCATGGCGAGGTTATTAACACTTGTAAACCGCGAGTTGACACCAGGTTCTCTTACATAATTGGAACAAAAGACATGTATGGATTTCTCCACTAAATGTTCCATCTTTGAATCAGTCCCACCAGAACCGAGAGAGAGAGAGAGAGAGAGAGAGAGAGAGGAGAAAGAGAGAGAGAGAGATATATATGATCAGACAAGGCGAGAGCAAGAAATAAAGGTGACAGTGAGAGAAATGAGAACGATACAGAAAATAAGATGGAGAGTGAAAGTAAGAAAAGAAAATTAGAAAGAAAAAGAAAAAGAGAAACGTAGACACTGAGCGAGAGAAATAGAGGGTGATACAGATGGAAAGAGAAAGATGGAAACATAGAAAAAGACGCCCTTGTTATGTAATAATAAAATAATGTAATGATTAAAAAGGGAATAAAGAAATGCACCACTATTTACCTTTCATGCATGTTTTAAGTAGCGACTCTGGAGGTTATTGGTTGTAGTTGAGTGCCTAATTCCATATTGGATCACAGCAATCCAGAGGCCATGCTGAAATGAGATGTGGTTTTCCGAAAGGCGCAGATATTTCAGCAAAACTGTACACAATGACACAACGCATTCCGTTTTCCGAACTTCATTCTGCTAATATGTAGAGTTTGAGAGCGAACGCAGAAGACGAAGAGGAAGAGAGAGAAGGAGAGAGAAATGGAGAGAAAAATATAACGAGAGAAAGAGACGAAGAAGAAATTAGAGAGAATAGGAAAGAAAGTGGCACATATTAAAGATTGCTATAACACAATTGTTATGTTTTTCTTGTTCTATGCTTTCTTTTTGCTGTAACATTTTAGGAAAAAAAGGTTGTTTAGGCGCTGTCAGTGGCTGGGCAAGTGATACACACTTGGGAACAGGAAAATTGTTCACGTAAATTGAGTAGTAGAGGAAAAATACTGTGGAGAAAGAAGGTGCTAAATAGTGAGCAAGACTTAGGAACGAAGTACCAAAATATGAGTAGGATTGGGGAACGAAGTGACAAACAGTGAGTACGATTGGGGAACGACGTGACAAACAGTGAGTAGGATTGGGGAACGACGTGACAAACAGTGAGTAGGATTGGGGAACGAAGTGACAAACAGTGAGTAGGATTGGGGAACGAAGTGACAAACAGTGAGTAGGATTGGGGAACGAAGTGACAAACAGTGAGTAGGATTGGGGAAGGAAGTGACAAACAGTGAGTAAGTTTGGGGAAGGGAGTGATAAACAGTGTGCAAGATTGGGGAAGGGAGTGATAAACAGTGTGCAAGATTGGGGAAGGGAGTGATAAACAGTGTGCAAGATTGGGGAAGGAAGTGTCAAATACTGAGCATGACTAGTGTATTACAGTGTTTCTCAACCAGAGTCATATATTTTATTAGGGAGAGGACAGCTGAGGGATAGAGACCATTAAGAGCGAATGAGCTAATGAAGGAACTACTCTCTTAGAGAGTAAATAAATGTATATTATATGAACTTATTATGAACATTGGTTACCGCTTGATCACATTTTGAGAATGTACTGCAATATTTATGACAAACGAAATTGAAGCAAAGTAAATGTCTGAAAATTTGATATTTATTCAATTCATGAGATATTTATGAAAGTATATATGTATATTTACTCAGTGTCTAACGTGTTAGTACGAGGGCGCTTTAGGCTATGGGAGTAAACCCCTACACAAATCTGGAGGGGAGAGAATGCGAAGGGCGATGGTGTATTACACCAACTTCTGGCATCTTCTCCGGCTCTACCTGTTTACAAGCTAAGTGCAATTACTTTTCAGAATAGATCGTATCGATAAATCTACGAATTTATTGTCAAGGACATAACTAAAACTGGATTTCATAACGTGAATGTCATCAATTGTCATCAGTTGTCATCAGTTGTGAGGATGAACAACAGACACTGCTAAGATTACTGTAAAACCTGCTTGTGTTTAAGACGGTTATTGTGCATGTGTGTATGTTTAGAAGTACCGTATATATATATATATATATATATATATATATATATATATATGTATATATGTCGAGTCCTTAGTGGGATGAGTCAGAGTCACTGATGATTTGCAGTGACATTAGTTGTAGGCTGGTATGTGCTTTAAAAATCTGTCCTTCAAAGATTTTCCACAATAATCTTCACCATTGCGCATAACCACGTCCACGAGCTCCGTCCTCGGCCATATTTTACCAGCTATTATGGTCGATGGTATTTAATGTAGATCTGAAAGATCTTAGAGTTTACGAATTAGACATCGTCTTTTCTATCTAAAAGTTATCTAAGCAATATTTAATAATGGGTTAGGTTATTACTACTAATCATGGAAAATATAAAGACTATTGTATTTGATATGAAAACTGTTAATTAGTTATTTAAACACCGAGATGTCATATTTGAGAACTCATTCATGGATATGTGCAGTGTATTGCTAACATGCTAACAGTGATGGGATGTTCTAGCGATATTATGTTGAAAGTGGTTTACTAACTGAATTCAGAGTATATAATTACCGATTTCAGTTACAATAATATAATAGATGTGTAGTGATCATATAATCATTATCAAATATCAACTTTCACACACGCAAAACAGATTTGCGTAGGAGTAGATGGCATGTATAGATTCTTTCATCATCATATTTTTCTTATGCGTGTTTTCACCGCTTATAATGTGCAGGATTTTCAACAAACTAATAGCCGAATCAACTTTATTCAATATATATCTGTGTTGGTAATAGATACGACACTAGGATAATTAGGTAGGGGTTTGTCAAGAGAGCAGTTTCGATATTTAATATAAGCTTTTCACTTAATTATGGTGGATTTTTCATGTAATTGTACAGTATATTCAGGTATTTGTATACCACAATCCTCTCCTCTCATCCGTTATCTACGGCATGAAAGTCTCTCACTAAACAGTTTCTTAGCTACTGTTTGTTTAAGGAGGACATAACTGTTGATCTACTGTTTGTTTAAGGAGGACACAACTGTTGATCTACTGTTTGTTTAAGGAGGACATAACTGTTGATCTACTGTTTGTTTAAGGAGGACACAACTGTTGATCTATTGTTTGTTTAAGAAGGACACAACTGTTGATCTATTGTTTGTTTAAGGAGGACACAACTGTTGATCTACTGATTGTTTAAGGAGGACACAGCTGTTGATCTACTGTTTGTTTAAGGAGGACACAACTGTTCATCTACTGATTGTTTAAGGAGGACACAACTGTTGATCTATTGTTTGTTTAAGGAGGACACAACTGTTGATCTACTGATTGTTTAAGGAGGACACAACTGTTGATCTACTGTTTGTTTAAGGAGGACACAACTGTTGATCTACTGATTGTTTAAGGAGGACACAACTGTTGATCTACTGATTGTTTAAGGAGGACACAACTGTTGATCTACTGATTGTTTAAGGAGGACACAACTGTTGATCTACTGTTTGTTTAAAGAGGAAACAACTGTTGATCTACTGATACCCTCTCTGTGTATTGTTATCAGCAAAATTTTGAATGAATCTCTCACGAATGAAACTGAACCCGACTGTCTGTCTGTATAAGGAGTCTTTTTAGCCAGTGAAATTCAGAACGTATGTATACTCTTTGATCGAGTCTTTTAGTGAGATAGGTTAGCTATGGGTATGCTTGAAGTACTAAGAGTGAGGTTAATTCCCAGCAGAAACAGGAGTCAAATAAGGCCGTGGTTTACCAGTGGTATATCGGCAAACATTTTCAGTATCGTGATTTATTGGATTATGCGTAAGTGTACATAAATGAAATATCTAGGTATTTCGTGGATTGAAAATACAATTTTTTAAGATCTTGACGTCGCAGATATATGGCTCCCCTTAGCTCAACACATATAGGTACGCAAGAATAAATAGACAGACTTTTGAATCTTTCACAACAAATCGGTCTAATCATCAACGCATCTAAAATAGAAATAATGGATTTCGCAAACGAAACGACTGATGTAAAACTCAACGAGCATGTGCTAGATAAAGTTAAAACTTTCAACTGTTTGCGGAGCAAGTTATGACAAGATGGTGATTCAAGCAGAGGGATATCATCCCATACAAATAAGCACCAGGTGCATTTAACACGCTTTCAAATATATGGCACTCGCAAGAATTTAACAAACATAACACAACTCAGGATATTTAAGGCGTACACACTACCTGTTTGCCATATGGTTGTGAAAGCTTGAAATGCACACAAACATTCGACACTAAATCAATCACCTCTAAAAACAAATGTCTTCGACAAGTATTCAATATAAAATGGACATATTTTAAAACAAGCAATTTACTTAGGGACGAAAAAAAACAAAAATATAAGCACTGTTTTATAGAAGAAGACACTGGAATTACTGTGGTCATGTACGTAGAATGGATTAAAACACTTTCTAAACAGAAAAATACATGGAGTGAGGAGGGGAAAAGAATAGGACGCACAAAAGAAACTCTTCCCAGAACAATCAACAGAGACAGCTCAATAATGGACATAAGCAATGCACAGGAACTCGGTTGACACATTTAAAGTAATGACACACATAGTATTTACCGCCACATAGGAGTCTGCCACACACAAAAAATGTTCACTGGCCTGCATATTTCCGTCATTCATTGGAAATCATGACAAACAGATTCATAGAAATATGCTGATGACAAACATATTCATAAAAATATGCTGATGACAAACAGATTCATAGAAATATGCTGATGACAAACAGATTCATAGAAATATGCTGATGACAAACAGATTCATAGAAATATGCTGATGACAAACAGAATCAATAAGGAAATAAAAAATAAAACTAATTAAAATACTTTGGACATATGAAAAGACATGCGACCTTGTTGATAACTTTACTTTAAGATAGAGATAAGGGGCTACGAGCAAGGGGTTAGCGAAACATAAAAGTCTACCACTAATAACAAGATACAGCATGATGAAGGTTCGTTGTAGCCAACCTTCGTGGCGGAGAATGAATTTTATGATGATCAAACTCTGAAAAAGGACAATTTTAACTGTAACAGCTCAAAGAGAGCATACAACAAAACAAAACTCCTATAAGAGATACATTCAGTTGTAATAGTCCAAAAAACGTCCAAGTGTGCTTCTGTGTATTTTCGCTAGTAAAGTTCAGAAACTTATAAAAAAAGACTATACATTACAATTAATGAACCACCAGCATTGTTTGTTTATAACCAACTTTTACTGTGACGGGCAGATATCGCAGCAGTGGTAAGGAGTGACCTTCTCAGATCTGTGATCAATAATAGGGAGCCCAACATATGTGAGGAGTGACCTTATCAGGTTTGTAAATAATAATAGGGAGCCCAACACATGTGAGGAGTGACCTTATCAGGTTTGTAAACAATAATAGGGAGCCCAACACATGTGAGGAGTGACCTTCTCAGATCTGTGATCAATAATAGGGAGCCCAACACATGTGAGGAGTGACCTTATCAGGTTTGTAAACAATAATAGGGAGCCCAACACATGTGAGGAGTGACCGTATCAGGTCTGTGATCAATAATAGGGAGCCCAACACTTCGGACGAAGTAATCTTCTCAGATCTGTAAACAATAATAGAGAGCACAGCACAGTATCTGTTCGCACGGAAATTCTCTTCGCACGGATATCTGTATAAATATATCCACATTATATATGTACACCGCAAGACGCATTTGGTTAGTCACACCGTACTAATTTTACTTATAATATAGGCTACGTATTTCGCACACATTCTATCGACTGCCCAATAAATACATCCACTGCTAAGCGGAATCGAACGCTGGTCTATAGGTCAAATATTGCAATTTAATCGATAAGTTGCCTAATTTATCCGTGAAATGTCTTTCAAACTGAGAGTACGGCTGGCACGGTTATCATGGAGATCAGAAACGCAATGGGCAGAGCCGATGTTTTAAATGGTCTTAGTGAGAAAGGACACGCGATCGATTAAACAAATGCTTGTGAATCTGCAATCCTGATAAGACTACAGAAGACTACATATCAAGAGGAGTGTGACCAAACAAGAGCGTTAAGCAGGCAACCAAAAGAGACTGACAAACCAACACAAGAGTGCGAGTGGTCAATCGCAATAAGCATGGATATCATGAGGAGGAGATCCTAACACTAATGGACCCATGGTTCGACGTGCACTGAGGATAATCTTTTAATTAACTAACTAACTAGGGATATAGTTTCAGACATCTGCCGTTCAGTGGAAGTTGTAATAATACTGAGCGTGTTAGAGTCAACACCAAAGTCGGATATGTCGGATTTTTAGCGGAAATAAGACGGCAACACAAAGTACATCCATTCTCTGATATAGATCCTGCTGAAAATCTAGTAGGACCATTATCCTGCTATAAGACTCAGTGAGGATTTTAGAACGATCGAAAACAAAAAAATGAAGTCCCTAGCCGAAGCAATTTGACAATGATTCAAAGATTCTATAATCAGTGTGTCCACTCTCCTGAATGAAGAGAAACTCCAAAAGCACTAATTGTGTTAGCAGCAAGTTGTAAGTGACCCTAGAAGCTGCTTACAATATACGATAACTTGCGATATAAAGAAAAGGCTTTTATTTTTGGTGTTTTCCTCGCGTGCTTTCTCAATTTTAACCAAATATTAATATTCTCAAGATGTATACGCGTTTAAAATCATTGTATATTGATATATTGTTATGCTACATTGTGTTTTTTTAAAAGAAAAATAATCAAATTAAAATGTGTAAGCATTGCTTTCATTACTTATATAGACGCCCTGGTCACTGTCTCGAAATGTGTCTTAGTATGTAAACATCTATACTACATTACATATCTCTTGTCCTAAAGTACCATTCTAAAGTAATGTACCGAATTTCTTGTCCTATAATTTCTTCACAGACACAGTCCATGTTGTGTTTTGTATACATTACTGTAAAATACGCGATGTATTGGCATCGTTCCCAAGATACCCGTGGGCACACATTCTAATACGACCTCATGATGAACCTTACGCGGAAGTCGAATTCTGGAAAATTTCCATCCAGCATCGCATTGAAGGTTCAGTAATCTATCTCTAAAATAATACGAAAACTATCCACACATATCCACATCCCTACTGACAAACCCACACACAACGGCACCCATTTGTCCAAGATCGTAATAATTCCTATAGCCTTGCTAACAAGATGAATTGAAAAATGTTCTTTCCATGAAAACATCGCACGAGTCTAGACGTAAAAAGGGCAGTAGACGACCTGATTGTACTTAAAATGTAATCACTGCGTAATCAAGTTTGCGGAAATAGGAAAACTTCTCCGATTCACCACGGGGAATGTTCGTGAAACTGATCGTCAGGAAGGCATAGTCGTGATTAATCCTGGTTAATTTCAACATCCTTCTTCCACATTCTCCTTGCTTTTATATCTTTCAGTCTACGATATTCCACGCCTTTGGTGAGTTATATGTACATTCGCTGGCTCCGCGCCTTTCGATATATCTACTACATTAGCTATGGTTTCGGAAAGTTGTGACTGAAAGTTCTTGCATACACGTTAGAGTTGTAGCTGAAACAAATTATGGGTAATCATTCACTTTGCTAGAGGGAAATACAAGCTGCCAGAATGGCCTCGTTAATTAGTAAGATTTATAATACAGTTTCTAGGATTGAGATATGTAGCAATGTTTGTAGATTAGAAAAATATGTGACTCAAAAAGCAAACGCTAGAGTAGGGTTATACTAGCGTCAAGGTAAAATAAGCAGAAAGGTACACAAGAGACAGAGGATTTACTTTATTGTACTCGGGTTTTCCCATATGTTCTCTTCCTTCTCAAAGAAAGAATCTGCCTCATGTCTAGAATGCTACTCATGGCACCCAACTCCGTCACTTCAATCAATAATTCTGGGATCTCCGATAATATGCACTTGTAAACAAACCGTCGCGAGCCAGGATCGAACCCGTGACGTTTTAAGCATCAAGTGTAGACAAGGGCTATATTCTTCTAGTTATTAATTATTTAACTATGAACACACAACATAAAACGGAGCGATTTCGTCACAAATAGTGATTTAAGAAATAAAACACACCAAGAAACTGTTTCAAATATCATAAGAAAATGCAGATGGAAATACCTGGGTCACGTTTTAAGACTAGATGAAAACAGAATAAACCAACAAGCTCTTATGTGGGCACTTGAGGGTAAAAGAAAACGAGGTAGGCCTAAAGTACATCATACTTAAAGAAGGGGAAATAACAGGCTTCAAGACCATACAAGAACTAAAACTGTAGACAGCGACCCGCAACACATGGAGAATCAAAACATCTGACCTATGTGCTGCACGAAAGGAACAAACTAACACAGGTCCGGTTTTCTGGATTAATGTTAAGGGAGAGTTATTCCAGACCTCCATACATCTTTCTGTAGATGTCTGTCGATGCAGGCCAGCGCTCAGTCTGCAGTGGGCTTAAGGGTTATACGCACATCAAAAGGGAATTGTGCGTAATCCAAAATATCATGAAAAATGAAATATTATTCTTGGCTATTTCTTCCTTTTGTTCGCTTATTTTACATGTTGCTTTTGCGTGATACTATGGTTAGGGGTGCATCTACTGGCTCACGATCGTCGATTTCAGCAACTGTGCTTGCTTGGGCAGGACTAAGGACCAACTCGATATGCGAGATGACCCACCAATCTTATTTTCCAGCCCCTGTTCGCTGGACGTAGCCCCATTTTACTAAAGGAGTTGGCCGTGACGGGGTTTCTTAATTAGATAAATGAACATTTACAACCACTGCCAGGGGTATAATAATGTTAAAACCAGGGATCTAGTACTGTTACAACCAGATATCTAGTACTGAAACAACCATGGAACTAATGCTGTTACAACCAGGGATATAATACTGTTACAATCAGGGATCTAATACTGTTACAACCTGGGATCTAGTACTGTTACAACCGGGGATCTAATACTGTTACAACCAGGGATCTAGTACTGTTACAACCAGGGATCTAGTACTGTTTCAACCGGGGTCTAATACTGTTACAACCAGGGATCTAATACTGTTACAACCAGGGATCTAATACTGTTATAATACAGAAGATTACTGATGTGGGTTTATAGATGTTCTGAATGCATACTGCCTTATCATCGTTAGAATTCTAGGAAGACTGTGATGTAAAAAAAATGCAGGTGCCTCGCAAGTAAACACGAGGATTAGATAACTTTTCAGTGGCATGCGATTGTTGGACTAGAGAGACTGGGCTGGTCCCCAGGATTAAATGAATATAAAATCATGCAGATAGAAGAAAAGATTGTCTACAAAGTCACTGAAAACTCATTTACGTCGGTTGTGATTCTAGGTCCTATGAAAACTGAATATTTAGTGCGGACCTGCCTGTCGTCAGTGCACAATTAATTTATAGACACCACAAGGAGCTGAAGTCGTTTTTAGAATGTTACACAATAATACAGTTCTTTGAACTTTTTGGAATCATAGTCTTAAATTTACACAATCTAACGTATCCCGTGGATTTTATTGGTTTTCGATACAAAGGGTACACAAGTTACCATTGAAATTTACTGGAAAATTTTTAAAAATGTTACGTAACATGATGACTCATATGTCCGCAAGACTATAATTAGCGAGAGGCATATAAGAATGAAGTAAAATTGAAACTAAACTTTCTTCCTTTTAGATGTATTCTCAAAAACATTAAACAATCCCAGCAAAAATTTAATGATTATGTATCCTTTCAAATCTCCCCTCCTCCTTCCAACCCATTTCTTTATCAGCCATATCTACCATCCTTATGGTTTTAAAACTCAAAAGAAAAACATAAAACTGGTGACACACCATGACATCGAGTTACCATGTGATTACGTGTTATAAACTGTACTGATGTTATTTGTGTTTATTGAATACTTGCTTGTCACGTTCCTCAAACAATACAATCTCGTAGACCTACATAGCAACTAATACTCTTGTTGATGTACAATGGCATCATAGCCACTTACAGAAACAGCACAGGAAATATAACTCAAGACATTGTCACTATAAAATAAGGTAGTCGCGTTAGCGCAGTGGTTAGCGCACTGGCTTCGCATATAAGTGGTCCTGGGTTCATTCCCCATGTTTTTCAGATCGCAGCGGCTTCCGGGTCGACCCAGCCTTAAATAGGTACCGATTAATCCGGGAAGTAAACACTACGATGGAGAGGAGATGTCTACCGCCCTCATTTGCAGAGCTTCTGAAATGTGAGATCGCTAACATCTCACAACCCTACGGCATTAATAAATGCTATGGGCTACTTTACTTTTACTGTACAAAGTCTATAATATAACTGTCACTGTACAAAGTCTATAATATAATTGCCACTGTACAAAGTCTGTAATATAAAAAATTATTGGGGACAAATACATAATTTAATGTTAGTGTTTACTCAAGAGGCAAAACATTTTATCTTTTGTAGAGCTAGCGTAGCAGGTGCAACAAGACTGGCATAGACTGGCAAAACTGAAGCGTTCATTTTCAACTTCATTTACTCGTACATCAGCCACATCACACATTTTTCAAGGTACGATTCTCAAGATTGATCACAGGTGCTATAAAGGCCACCAAAATAAACGAAATGGAATAATTATCGCATACATTCCAGATCCACTATGAAGACGAGATACGAATTCCATGATCCAAACAAAATAGTTAGAAAACATGCCAGAGCGTCTAATTAACTGGAATTGGAGATCTTTTACAAAGTGGAGTAATTTTAGAGATGCGATTAGAAAGGAACAAATAGAACAAACCAGAATGAACTTCAAGAAAAAAGTAAAGAGACAGCCAAATCATATTATACGATCCTATGGGAGTAGAAACATAATATGAACATTAGAGCGAGTTTAAAACTACCACCTGCTCCTTGAACGAATTAAAGCTTTATAAACAAAAACAAGAGCAAGCGATATAATTAAAGAACTCAGTGAAGCATGGGCCCCAGTGAAAACTATCTACGAACAGACTAAGAAAGAGGTAAGGCACAGGATTGTCTGTTCTCAACAGCATACACGAATACATTCACTTGTTTATCTGCTGTATTCACTTGTTTATCTGCTGTATTCACTTGTTTATCTGCTGTATTCATTTGTTCACCTTCTTCTGCTGAGTACATACCTGAAATATTTGCGGAAGAATAAATTCGTATGTAACATGCAATAAACTATTATCAGAGTAGCGTGCATTCAATAATTATACAATAGTATCCATGCAATTATTCAGCACCAACTTAGAAACCTCTATGCAAAATTGAAAAAAAAAATTATAATCGCAAATAATTGATTTGATTGAGCATCAGTGAGTGTAGAGGTAATGCAGTGTAAAACTTATTCTCCTGACGAACAGGTAACCCTTATCGTGAGTTCACTCGACTCTCGTAGTTTGATCAAACAAAATTATTCATGTGACCTATCAGAAAATGGGTACAATGCCTCATATTCTAGAAGGTCGAGAAATACTGCAATAGCTACCAAGTATAGGCCGAAGCGGTATAAATCTGGTCAACCACCGGCTAGGAATCTGAACGTTTAGTGGAAAACCGTGTGCTATGATGCTGATTGATAACTCGCACCAATTACCTTGTAAGCATTACCTTTATGCTTCGGTTTCTACATATCTTCTTGTAAGCATTACCTTTAGACGTCGGTTTGTCCATATCGTCTTGTAAGCATTACCTTTAGGCTTCGGTTTCTGCATATCTTCTCCAAAGAGCGTCTATTGCATGCCAATATTACTACCAAGAGCTGGTAACTCAGCATTTGAAGCTGTCATTTCCATGGACCTTCAAAAACATTTGTAAACAGGACGTCGCGGCCTGATTCGGGCAACGCAATGTAAACAAAATACTATAATAATAATAAAACCCATAACCCGTCAGGATAGTAAGGGTATCACATTGAGACATTTGGTGCAGAATTATCCACGCATGTCTACCATCCTGACCAGTTTGGAAACTTCACACTTTATCCAGTGTCTGATATCATCCAGCCATATCTTTTTCTCTTTAATTCGTCTTCTCCTACCCTCCATCGTACCCTTAAGAATATCTATATTCATCGAGGTATGTCTATTCCGTCCCCTTACCACCGGAGTTTAATAAAACAGAAAGGCGTAACCCATTAGCTTTAGATATTATCTATTGTAAGATTGACCGATTAGCTACAGGGAGTTATTATTTGAAGCTTGCCCAAATAGATGAAGGTAGGTCCCATGACAACAACATGTTATCGGGGATAAGATAACTCTTCATATACTAAACCCCAGCACCAATAATGTGGGATGGTTAATTCCCGTTCTTGCCGTGTTTACCTTCCTTAGGCGTGAGGTACCTATTTACAGCTGGCTCGAGCGGAGGAGCGGTCGTTTCAGGCGATTAATACGGACCGGGTTTTTTTTCCAGTCAGGGCATGGTTACGATCATGGCACGATGTAGCACGGTGATAGTAAGCAGACTCACTAATCATCAGGCTGTCGCGCTTATTGAGCTAGATTAGCTACAGAGATTGGATAGGTTGTTTTATTAACTTATTTTGGTAATACTTATACTTTTTTATATTAATTTTTATATTTGCCTTGTGTTACCCCAGCTACCTGTTTCGTGATGTTACCCGACACTGGAACTTTTATCTCTTGATTGGCTACAAAGATTTACTATTGGAAGCATGACCGATTATATCTACCTATGTTCCTTCAACGGCTAATAGCTGCTAATAGGGCAGAAACCAGGGCAGAAACTAGAACACACTTAGCTACAGATATTCACTATTAGCAGCTTAACCGATTAGCTACAGACATTTACTACTAGCAGCTTGACCGATTAGCGAAAGACATTTACTACTAGCAGCTTGACCGATTAGCGACAGACATTTACTACTAGCAGCGTGACCGATTAGCTACAGACATTTACTACTAGCATCTTGACCGATTAGCGAAAGACAATTACTACTAGCAGCTTGACCGATTAGCGACAGACATTTACTACTAGCAGCTTGACCGATTAGTGACAGACATTTATTACTAGCAGCTTGACCGATTAGCGACAGACATTTACTACTACCAGCTTGACCGATTAGCGACAGACATTTATTACTAGCAGCTTGACCGATTAGCGACAGACATTTACTACTAGCAGCCTGACCGATTAGCTACAGAGATCTACTTCTAGCAGCCTGACCGATTAGCTACAGACATTTACTACTAGCAGCTTGACCGATTAGCTTCAGAGATCTACTACTAGCAGCTTGACCGATTAGCTACAGACAGTTACTACTAGCAGCTTGACCGACTAGCTACAGACATTTACTACTAGCAGCTTGACCGATTAGCTTCAGAGATCTACTACTAGCAGCTTGACCGCTTAGCGACAGACATTTACTACTAGCAGCATGACCGATTAGCTACAATGATTTGCTATTGAAATTGATAATAACACGAATAGCTATGCTGTGATGAAAAACATCTGACCATCGACTATCTAAATACAAAAAGAGAAATACCTAAAACAAAAGCAGGAGCAACACGAATACTGGAAAAAAAAAACAATTACATAAACATGATATCCTTATTATGGTTTTTATAAATGGCGACCATTAAAAAGACATCTATAGCTATATTGATCGAGTAGGAACAAGTAATGTTCCTGCACAGTAGTACATTACGACTGTACCAATAACAAAAACATCCTGCTGACTCATGTTGACATGCAGCACAGTGAACCATATTCCAGCCCGTTACATCATTAGTAACTTCAGAATTGACCATTTGTTCGCAGAAACGCACATCAGCATCACATTGTTACACAACGATTTTGAACTTATCACCATCCATAGAACTGACATTTTGCACTAGACATTGCCAAAACAATATCAAGCGACATAATACAATATAGAATCACTAAACTATAGTCATTTGCAATATAAGATCTACTGTTTAATGAGAAATCAAATCCTCCTTTACTCATTAGAGTTTTCCCTTGATTTTCATTAGTCACTAAGATTATAGCTTGTATGACAGCCAATGGAAATCTTGCGAGCAGTCAAATAAGTCACTTTGGAAGGCTTGATTTCCCATTAACCAATTCGTCTTATATCACGACTAAACTAACACATCAACAAACGGTAATGACGATACTGTGGTATATACTGTTTACGAAAAACTGCAATTAGAAGGCACTATTTTACGGCTACATGCCCTAAAGAATTTTTATAACAAACTGGTCATTTCGACAATGATAGTCCATATATAGACTTTGCAATTATTCTTGGAATGTAAACTAGATATCTTCGATGAAGGAAATTAACATAGTCGTTAGAACGTTGACACCAAATAGTACACCCATACATTTCAAAATAATCATATGATTTCTATATATCACACCAAAACACCTGCGGGAACATACAATCAAAACATCTGCGGGAACATGCAATCAAAACATCTGCGAGAACATACAATCAATACGTCTGCGGGAACATACAATCATTACTAAAGTTGCTTATTACATGTAGTGCATTACATTGTTCATGATGGTACTACTTTCAGCAGTAGCTCGAATGATGATGATGGATAGTTCGGACAGACAGAAAATGACTCATAATAATCCCTAGACAATATCATGTCAGAGTTTTGAGTTTCATTTCACATAAATAATTCACATTTAAGTGTTGTTTGAACGTGCAAATGGTAAAAGCTGACCGAGGAAGGATCGTCTTGGGCGCACATATAATTCACCAGCACATTATATTACACTACGATGACCTTCGACTGCGGTGTAATAAACACAATATTGACAAAGAAACGCAGCAAACATACATTTTTATTTGTAGTTTTTATTTAACCAGTTTTTGCAATTTTGAATTAAAATCGCATAAAATGACTATAAATTGTATAGACTTACGTTTGAGCTCAGATTATGACTAAAATGTAAATATATATAAATCTTACGTCTGTTTCTTTTTTGCATGTCCAGTGAAGTATATTTTTCCCCGACATAATGCGATGTGATATGTATACACATCATACCATAACGATATGCATCGTTTCCAAAACGTGAGACTGTGCAGAAAAAGAGTAGAGATTACACATGGCCTGACGAAGCGGTAACGAAGAAATTCACCAAAGGAACTGATAGACAACGCTGGAAATAGAAAATGTGAGGATTTATAGTCTTTGCAAACCGGCATTTGCAATTGCTGATGGTATCAATGCAAGCAACTAGTATGTTGTTCAAGATCGACTTTTGAGCAGCAAACATGTTTGACCGAGTTGTGATTGTGAGTCGCGATATGTAAATCATGCAATTTCAGGTTATCCGTAAAGCAAACATATATCATCTAGATTTGAAACACAATCATATACATTATCGCCTTTTTGCTGATTTTGTCTTTTTTCTTGGTTTATCCTCATACAAAATCTGCCATTGCAATGGTTACGTTGAAATTCTTGCCCTGGAAATGCCAACATGTACAATAATGGGTTCAAAGAAAACATTCAAATCATTTCTTCAAATAGTGTTTGGTAGGAGTGCTGGTGGGAGGGGGAATGTTGGTGTCAGTGTTGGTGCCAGTGTTGGTGCCAGTGTTGGTGTCAGTGTTGGTGCCAGTGTTGGTGCCAGTGTTGGTGCCAGTGTTGGTGCCAGTGTTGGTGTCAGTGTTGGTGCCAGTGTGGGTGCCAGTGCTGGTGGGAGGGGGAGTGTTGGTGCCAGTGTTGGTGCCAGTGTTGGTGCCAGTGTTGGTGCCAGTGTTGGTGTCAGTGTTGGTGCCAGTGTTGGTGCCAGTGTTGGTGTCAGTGTTGGTGCCAGTGTTGGTGCCAGTGTTGGTGCCAGTGTTGGTGCCAGTGTTGGTGCCAGTGTTAGTGTCAGTGTTGGTGTCAGTGTTGGTGTCAGTGTTGGTGCCAGTGTGGGTGCCAGTGCTGTTGGGAGGGGGAGTGTTGGTGCCAGTGTTGGTGCCAGTGTTGGTGCCAGTGTTGTGCCAGTGTTGGTGCCAGTGTTGGTGTCAGTGTTGGTGCCAGTGTTGGTGCCAGTGTTGGTGTCAGTGTTGGTGCCAGTGTTGGTGCCAGTGTTGGTGCCAGTGTTGGTGCCAGTGTTGGTGTCAGTGTTGGTGTCAGTGTTGGTGTCAGTGTTGGTGCCAGTGTTGGTGCCAGTGTTGGTGCCAGTGTTGGTGTCAGTGTTGGTGTCAGTGTTGGTGTCTGTGTTGGTGTCAGTGTTGGTGTCAGTGTTGGTGTCAGTGTTGGTGTCAGTGTTGGTGTCAGTGTTGGTGCCAGTGTTGGTGCCAGTGTTGGTGTCAGTGTTGGTGCCAGTGTTGGTGCCAGTGTTGGTTCCAGTGTTGGTGTCAGTGTTGGTGCCAGTGTTGGTGCCAGTGTTGGTGTCAGTGTTGGTGTCAGTGTTGGTGTCAGTGTTGGTGTCAGTGTTGGTGTCAGTGTTGGTGTCAGTGTTGGTGTCAGTGTTGGTGCCAGTGTTGGTGTCAGTGTTGGTGTCAGTGTTGGTGTCAGTGTTGGTGCCAGTGTTGGTGTCAGTGTTGGTGTCAGTGTTGGTGTCAGTGTTGGTGTCAGTGTTGGTGCCAGTGTTGGTGTCAGTGTTGGTGCCAGTGTTGGTGCCAGTGTTGGTGCCAGTGTTGGTGTCAGTGTTGGTGTCAGTGTTGGTGCCAGTGTTGGTGTCAGTGTTGGTGTCAGTGTTGGTGTCAGTGTTGGTGTCAGTGTTGGTGCCAGTGTTGGTGTCAGTGTTGGTGCCAGTGTTGGTGTCAGTGTTGGTGTCAGTGTTGGTGTCAGTGTTGGTGTCAGTGTTGGTGCCAGTGTTGGTGTCAGTGTTGGTGTCAGTGTTGGTGTCAGTGTTGGTGTCAGTGTTGGTGCCAGTGTTGGTGTCAGTGTTGGTGTCAGTGTTGGTGTCAGTGTTGGTGTCAGTGTTGGTGCCAGTGTTGGTGTCAGTGTTGGTGTCAGTGTTGGTGTCAGTGTTGGTGCCAGTGTTGGTGTCAGTGTTGGTGTCAGTGTTGGTGTCAGTGTTGGTGTCAGTGTTGGTGCCAGTGTGGGTGCCAGTGCTGGTGGGAGGGGGAGTGTTGGTGCCAGTGTTGGTGCCAGTGTTGGTGCCAGTGTTGGTGCCAGTGTTGGTGCCAGTGTTGGTGGTCTATAGGTGTGTGTGTACATAGTGCACATATTTTAAGAATTTAAGAATAGATGTCACTGTACTACGAGCAGACCAAATAGTGCTCAATCTCTTTTAGCAGATGTTGATGTGTATGTTTGTTTATCAGATGCTGATAAGTACTTTTGTTTAATAAATGCCAATGAATATGGTTCTTTATCATTCCTCTACACATTTTGATCCATTATATATTTTGAATCATATCAGACGATTTTCGTACACGCGCCTTATTCGACCCATCTCTCGCCCTTCTCTGTGTATCACACGCGTGTTCCCAAATTCCTCAATTTCTTTAGTCTTTACGTAAAACACATTTGACCTTGCGTCTTACGTAAGTACTATTGTTATACAGTATTCATCTACCTCTATTATTATTCATTGTTCAGTTTTTAAAAAACAATACTGATTGTGTCAATTGTCGTTTCAGTCTCTAATAAGCGATGTAGTATTCCTATCAATATCTCAACTTTGTCCATGTTATAGGTACCCACCAAATTTTTCTTTGTAGCTATCATTTCAGTTCGCTGATTTCCGTGCACTCTAAACATGACCTGAACAGTTGGTCTATGCGAGTTCCTGAATGAACTCAGAGGTATCTATGCAAGCTTCTTTGGATGTGGTGAAGTATGGAGTACCAGACGCAATAAAATATTTTTCAGTGTGGTATCTGAGAGAGTACATTTGCTTAGTAACTGACTGCTGGATGAAGACACACAGTAGAGTCACGTCCAGTTCTGAAAGTTAGACAATTACAAACCACATTTTGAACTTATGCGGCTTGACTGACTGCTTCGAGCGATTAATCAAAATCCCGTTATTCGCATGAAACAACAAAAATGGAGTGCATGTGAAGAAATGATAGAAAGGTGTCTTCTGCTTTCTTGTGTCGTCTTTTGTTAGTTATCTGTCACACTCGGGCCTCTATAGCAAATGAAATCATCAAATATAATCAGCAAATATAATCAGCAAATATAATCAACAAATATAATTAGCAAATATAATCAGAAAATATAATCTTTTAAATCTGCAAATAAGGCTTGAATATAGTCCTACAAAATACAAGTGTAGTGGAAATCCGATTATCCGAATCTCAATTAACCGAATTCTCAATACACCATCAGGGCAAGAGACAATCGTTAGGGGTTCGTTGTGGCCAATTTTATCTGAGGAAACGGCACTAGATGGTGATGATGATTACTGAAGAAATGTGTGATGCCACAGAAACAACCTATCAATAACCATTTTGAAAGGGTAAATTCAAGTGGTTTTTTTTCAGACACTGTCAATTATAATATGAACCCGAGCCACCTTGAATACATACATATATATATGGATGTATATATTTATTAATGTCGTTACTGTCATTTACAAGATAAGATAACTCATAGAATGCCACAAACCAATTTCGTAGGTATTGAATATATCTAGTTTAACCTAGCGCCTCTTGAATGCCTCAGTTTATAATTTTTGTCATTTCAATCAATCAATCAATCAATCAAGTACCATGTCCAATGGCGTAGGCGATCACGTTTCTCCACGGCCACTGCTTCGTGTGTTGACAATAAGTTCGGTTGGTGAACTTCTAGCGTGAAACAATACTAGTCCATCTAGCAACCTCTATCTTTGTCGTTCCCTGTCTCTTCTCCCATTGATGTTCCCAGTGGTTACCAAGTGTTCATGCTGGGTTCCCCTCAGCACATGCCCTAGAAACCGTGACTGTCTGTCCCTAATGTTTGATATGATTTATCTTTTTACGTCAGCATCAATGAGAACCTCAGCAATAGTTTTCTTAGCTGTCCATGGTATTTTCATCATTTTTCTCAGAAACCACATTTCTGTAGCCTCCAGTTCGTTTTAAATGTTTTTGTTTACAGTCCATGCTTCATAACCATATAAAAAGAATTCGCTCAATAAAACATCTCATCCTTCCAATTCGGGTCTGCATTTATAGTGTTCCATCAAACAGAAAGGTTCTCATTTTTTGGAATGCTAATTTGGCTTGTGGTGTTCGGCTCTATTTCACTTGAGCATCTACCTTCTGATGTTAACAGGGTGCCAAGATATTTCACCTTTTTCAGCTTGCGTTAATTTTGTCATATGGGCTCGTATAAAATGTGGTTCTATACAAACTGTGCTAATATTCATCTGGTGTCATGTGACGTATTCTCTCCAGAACGTTGTTTTCCTAATGAACTCTTCTGAACCCTTCTCTGTCTTGGGCCATGCGACTTGCAATGTTCACCGACGTATTCATATTATCTTTAATGTCGACAGTTCATCGTCTTCTTGGTCTGCTTTTCCTCCTCCTCCCAGGTTCTCTTCCCTCCATTCTTTGCCTTTCTAAACAGTTGTGCCTTTATATGACCAAACAGGTGTGGTTTTCTGTTTGCTATTGTATTTAGTAATGAACAATCTGGCATCTTCAATGTGTTTATAATATCTGAGTTTCTCCTTTTTCCTTCCATGATATTCTAAATATCTTTCTGTAGCATTCCATCTCAGATGCGCTGATCTTCTTTGCCGCGCGATGTTTTACTTAGGTCTATATTTCACAGCCGTATGTTGCAACAGGAAAAATACAAGTTCTTAGCATTAGCAGTCTCGTTTCTATTTTGCTTTTCCATATGTTTTTAAACCGTATTATTCTACAATATGCCATTGCCAATCTCTTTCTTATCTCAGCCATGATAACCGTGCAGTTTTGATGTTTGCTTCTAAGTATTCAAATTTATTCACATATTCTATCTCGGTAATGTCTATTCTGATTTTTGGTTGTTGTGTTGTTATATCTGTTGACCTGATTTTTGTTTATTGAGCGTTTAAATACAAATTTTGTGATTCGCTGTATTTCTTTATGTTCTTGATTAGTTGCTCCAATCCTTTTATATCGTTTGAAAGAAGCACACTGTCGTCTACGTAACGTAATTCAGGGTCTTCGAAACTACTAAAACATTTTTAAACCAGCGTTGTGTGTGTGTCCTCTATCACATTCTTCATAATACTTTCTGCCTAGATGTTGAACAGGTATGGGGAGAGTGTGCATATTTAACGTTTTATAATATTTTGTAAACAAACGTTAAATATTAATATTTAACATTTGCTCTTAAATAACACGTATTAATACACATTATACAACTATTTTATAATACGTTGACATAACATCTAATTTATATTCACTCATGGGAAATAGCGTCTGTCAAACTGAATTCCATCTAAATTAGCAGATTTTAACTTTTATTTAGTGAAGGAGCTGAACAGAAATGGAACAATGGGAGTAATAACAGTAATAATGAAACAAACAATTTTTGAAAAACGCCATCCTTCGAGTATCTCAATTTTCTTGTCATTCCTCTACGTATCTCTCAGCCCATCTCAAGTTCCTTGTCTAGAATTGAACAAGCACACACGGGGCCAAATTATCCTTAGCGCATTTTTTCTTCTCAATTGAAGATGACCACACTTTTTTAGAAGTCACGATGACACTCTTGCAACCTGAAACAATTTACTGATATTCCCTCACCGTATGTTTTTGTATTTGTTCAAATGAAACACATATTTACAATGGATTATATTTCTGAAATGAAATAAAAACCTGAGTTTTTCTTGTAATGCAATAAATATAAATGCAATAATGGAACCATAAAAACTCACATATCCATACACACGAACACACACACGCATACACACAAAGACTCACACACAGACATTTACACATGGAACGTAAAACATTAATTTATCAAATCTCATAGTAGCATCCATAAACGCCAATAAAATACCCACTTTTTAAATTGTCCAATCAATAACTCGAGTTTACATTTTTACGTATTTGGCAATGAAAATGAGCAAATAATTGCATCTAAATTATTGTTTGATCTTTCAACCTCTAATAAAACACCTTCAATAAAGGTTCGTGAAAAATAAAGACAATCTGGATGTTAATATGGGCTATTAGGAAAAAATAGTGTTAATATATTTCAAATAATTGCAATTTTTAATATGAACGTTAATATGGGCATTTAGAGAAATAGTGTTTGTATCTGCACAGTATTTATGTTTTAATCTTGATGATAATATGGGAACTTAGAGATATCATGAACAGGGGTAATGAAGTTTTGCTAATAACGTGAAACAGGCATAGATACACACACACAAATCGACATTTCGTCCGAAAGGCCTTTATCAAGATCATCATACACGTACACATAAAAAACAACAAGTAGGAACGAACTTAGAAAAAAATTGTTTATATCTGCACATTATTTATGTTTTAATCTTGATGCTAATATGGGAACTTAGAGAAATAGTGTCTATATCTGCACATTATTTTCTTTTCTTTAACTTGTTACTAATATGGAGAAAGATAAATTTTATTTACATGTGCATATTATTTACATTAGTAACCTTGATGTTAATATTGGCAATTCTTGAAATAAGAATTATGTTTGAATATTATTTACTTTTACATTGTGAATGTTAATATGGGGAATTATATAAATAATGTTCATATCTACACGCTATTCTATGCTCTAATTTGGGTACTAACCTTTTCTGTGTGCTATTGTATTTATAGTGCATTCATAAATAAATGTCCACCGATATTTACATTTTTCTCTGTAATTACTGAGCGTATAGACTTCATATTTTGCATGAGTGCATCATTTCATAACCACGTTACAGATTTATGATTATTTATTATCTATATTGAGCGGTTTTATCGCAGCAGTCGCTACGAATGTCGTTTTTAGGTAGTAACGATTTTATTGTATGTGGAAAATATGAAGTCTATACGCTCAGTAACTACAGATAAAAATGAAAATATCGGTGGACATTTATTTATGAACGCACTATAGTAATGAACAATCTGGCATCTTCAATGTGTTTATAATATCTGAGTTTCTCTTTTTTTTCCCTGCTTATAGAAATGTGGTTCATATCTGCAGATTATGTTTCTTCTATCTCAAAGTTAATACGAACAAAGAGAAATATGGTTTACATCTGCATTTATTTATCTTTTAATCTCGACGGGAAATTAGATAATTATAGTTTACATCTGTGCTATATATTCAAGTTTTACACATTTGTAATATTAATATGTATTACTGCTGCTGTTTTTATGATCACGTGCAATACATTTTATTAAGCGTGTTCTGTTATTTTACAAATGAATACATTTTGCTAGATCAATAACTAAAATAGAGTATAATTATGTATCATGGGAAATATGTTTGGTTAAATAGAATTTCAAACTCTCGAGGAAAATGTGTATAATCAACGATTCAACTAGTCTGAAAACAGTGTTTGCATAACAACACAAGAATCGAGTCAAATAGAGAACATCTGAAATAAGCTTGTAGATAAAGTGTCAAGGGGGACTCGGTTTGTGGGGGTTCAACAACCATATCTCTCATACACATGGTATTAATCATTAGTTGTTATGGCAATCTTAGCCTGGACCTTTGGTTCATGGTGCAAAGTAAGAGGCTACTGTCTTCTTTCTATGCATGTCGTAGGACTCGAATAAGGAAAGTTGGAGGATGGAATGAAAACCTGTCATCTGTGAAAAAAGTCATTGTCATTGAGTGTATCGCCTCGATTTCTGACTATTGTCTTCTGCCAAACTCGCCCCTATAGATGTCGACGAGATACAGACAGTGAACATTGCGAATTGAACCTGTACACGTTTATGGCAGCCTTCTATGTGGCGAAGAATGCTAGGATCATCATCACTAAAAATAGGCTAGTCAGTTAGTTAGTTAGTCGTCGGATCATCATCACTGCAAACTGGACACATCCATAGTTGCTCCGATCTCTCCTTGAGTGTATCCGCCATCACACTTCTGCTGACAGTACCGGTCCTATGCTGGTTGACCATCATTCTTCTGCGCCTTCCAAAATGTTCACCTCTAGCAACACCGCATTTCAATCCCTGATCTTTAATCCTAGCCATTGAAAAGGAATCATCATCCACATTAGTCTCACTCTCGCGTGTTATATCTCTTAAGGAGTGCAAAACGTCAGCGCGATCCATTGCCCCATCGCCCTGTGCCACAATCGCGCACGATGCCAATTTATCCGATCTTTCATTGCCTCGCACGCCCACATGTCCCGGCACGAACATAAATGTAACCACTTTCAAGCTCGCCTTTCTCAAGGCCTCAATCCACTGTTCGCGGACGAGACCCACTTGTACCTTCTTAATCATACTCATAGAGTCACTCAAGATCAGACCTGCGTTACCTTCTGTGTGCGTAGCCACTCAAATGCCTTGGTCACCGCCATAGTTTCCATGGTCATAGTTTCCTACTTGTAGTGACCGCAAAGGCACCATTTTCCTCCCTTGATCGTTTTACCTGCGCACTGAGCTGTAAAGGCCCAATCACTGCGAACATGACTAATTACAGATCCATCAGTGTATATAATCACATCCCCCTCTTTGGTATTCTCACTGATTAAATCCTGCACTTCTTTCGCCACAGCTGTGGGACACCATTCTCTGCATTCCCTGCTAAGTGATATTACTACTCTCAAACAAGTTTCGAAATATGTGGGTAGACCTATCCATTTCGCAGCTGCCGCCACATCCTGTAATCTGCACACGCTTTGTATGACATCCTCAGCACGTCCCATCCACGACCTTCCTCTGTTGAGTCTGCTGCCTTTAACTTTCTGTATTTCGGAATGCTACGGGTGTTCCTAATCTGCATGTATTTGAAGGTACGCCCGTGCACGGCAATTCTGTAATCTATGCTTAGCTGTTGGGCAGTCAAGTAGGTATCGCATAGATCTTGTCGATGTGTCTCTTGTGTATCCCAGAATGATACGCATTGCTGCACTCTGGACTCTATCCAGTCTTTCGATCTGAGTTTGGCTAAGAGTCAGAATTGCCAGTGTATATTCCACCACAGCCATAACCAAACCCTGGTACAAAAGAAATAACAATCTTTGTTCACACTGCGCAGCAGCATAACCTTCATTGCTGCTAAGCCTTAGCCTGCCCTTATGATAATGTGGTCAACATGTTCCCTGAAACTCAGGCTTCTGTAAAAAAAACACACCCAGATATCTCATTGTGCTAGTTCTTTCTAAACTTTTCCCGGACAACGAAACTTGTGGTATGGGTGTCTTTACCATGTGATTGTTCAAGGAAAACCACGTCACGAATGCCTTAAACGGATTAACCACTGCTCCCGTATCTCCACACCAATTTGTCAATCTGTCCAGCTCCTTCTGTACTTCCACGACGCACTCTTCTCGATTTCTGCCCTGTCTATACACCAGGATATCATCGGCATATGACATCGTTCTGCTAACACCTGTGATTTGATTGCCAGCGATATGTACTGTGCATACATTGAAAAGTACAGGAGATAGAGGCGATCCCTGTGGCAGACCAGGGCTAATAACCGTTGGTGCAGATATCCAGTTACCACACTTAAGAACTACAACCCTGTGCATCAGGGCGGCGCCCACCCAACGCACGACAAAAGGATTAACTGCAGGATTTAACAGCTAGTGCATCAAAATATCCAAGGACACCCTATTGTACGCATCCTCAAGGTCTATTGCGACCGCACATGTCTCCATGCGCGTATCGAACCCCTCAAAAACATCCTGCGGAAATATGCGAATATATGTAATGGAAAAATGATGAACTGATTGGTTCAGACGTAAACACTTCACTACTGGCATGACGTGGAGATCCTGGGATACTGCCGTACTGGAATACTCCTCGTTTGGTACTAAACATGAATCAATAAAGTCCATCCACATACCCATGCAGTTTAAACAGCAAACATACAAGGCCGAGTGTCACCTCAGTTACTACACTAAAGATGGCGTATGGTTTTAATCACTCAAGGGGCTATGGGCTGTTAAGAACTATCATCTCACAGCTAAATATATTATTTCAACATCATCACCGTACGTCCAGCCGCGACTATCCGCAGTATAAACGATCTGCTCACTAAAATATAAACATGAATTAGTTTTCGATTTGCGTGAAATCTATTGGTCCGCCTTAACTATTTCTGGCATGCGACTCTAAGTATGTAAATATGGACCAATTAAAGTCAAACAATAATCAAAAACATAACGAATAGGGTCCAAATCAATTCACGTAGAAGGCATGTACCGTCGAGTGCCAGGGTCCAGCACATGAGATGCTAAAATCAACCACTGACTACTAAACTACATCAAATAGTCTATTAATGTAACACTCTAATAAACTAAATCGTTTTATAACAAAAAGGGCTTAGAGGGCGTAGACAATCGACTTAATTGTAGACCATATTACTAAATATGTTCTCAGTCCTCTCAATTAAGCAGCACACCATTTGTGGAGAGTACCAGTTATACTTCGCAGCTTCTTGCGACAATCCTCAGGAATCTTCAACAAGACCACAAGACCTTATAAACAAGACCACGCGAATTCAAACCCGCGACCTCTCGAATAAAAAGCCGACGACTTTATCTTTTCTCTAAATCTATTAATTAAAATATAGTCGTGTTCTATAAACTACTCTATTAAATTAACTGTTTTCTCGAAATTACTCTCTAAAACTAAACCGTTTTCTCGAAATTATTCTCTAAAACTAAACCGTTTTTTCGAAATTACTCTATTAAATAAACTACAGTCGTTTTCTCGAAATTATTCTATTAAATTATACAGTGGTTTTCTAGTTAATCTAATAATTAAACTACATTCGTTTTCTCAAAATTACTCTATTAAACTACATTTCTTTCCTCTAAATTGCTCTCGTAAACTAGAACCGTTTCTTTTAAATTACTATATTATTAAACTACAGTCGTTTTTATCTAAATAACTCTATTATTATGCAGTTGTTTTCTTTAAGTTACTCTATGAAAGTACAATCGTTTCCTCTAAATTACTGCATTAAAAGACAGTCTCTATTTCTAAATTACTATATTAAACTACTGTAGTTTTATCTAAATTATTCTACTAAGCTACATTCGTTTTCTCTAAATTATTCCAGAAACTACAGTTGTTTTCCCTAAATGTTTCACCACAGCAATGCTCACACACACACAAAAAACTCATTCATTTTAGGTTTACATAAATGTTCTTCACAATTTCCTACCAGTTTCTCTTAAGAAAATAAAAATGTCGTATCTATACTATGGCTCACATTTTAACCAATAACACTAACGCAGCGCTGTATCTACGAGCGTACATACATATTATTATTAGTCAATTTCACCAATGATAACTGCTGATTCTGATGGTATTATATAGGGTGTAAAATTAATAAATATGTTGTGAAAATATTGCTGCTCAAACTTGTGTATTTCCTGCTTGCAACAAATACTGCTAATGTTTGTCTTATTTTGGTTAGTTTTTTCCACGTTAGAGATCTATTCATCAAAGGTGTTAGAAATATCTGCCACGGTTTACTTGGCAAGTATGGATACGTTTTTTCCCCCATATTTTCAATGACCTTGTACTGTAAGCGCTTTGAAATGTTTTTAATCAATCTATTTGCTGAAACCCTTCGTTGCCTTTCAGGCGTTAGGGGTAGAAGAGTTTGCTGGAGACGGCCCCATTTGTGCTGCGTATATTGTGGAATTTATCACCTCTTTTATTTCAGTGGCCCATCGTTTTCGTGGTCGGCCTCTAGGTCTGCCTTCACTGTGTCTGTGTAGCATATTTTGTTGTGGTATGATGTCTGATGGTTTTCTACTGATGAATGCAAAGCATTTGATCTGCTGTCTCTTAATATATTCCAAGATTTAAGTGGTGATGATTAAATTGTCTAATGCCCTCATTCCTCACCCTGTCTCTTAACGATATTCCTAGGATTCTGCGTAAGCATGCCATTTCAGCTGTAAGAAGTTTACGTTTGTCTTGTGCTGTCGTTGTCCATGTTTGGCTTGGAAGCAAAGTTTTGGCATATAACCGTTTTGAATAGTATTATTGTGTTATTTAAATCTACATTTTTGTTTCTGAAGATTGGTTGCATTTACCATAGGGCCTGATATGCTTTACTACATCTATTGTGTATTTCTTTGCTGCTGTCGAGGTTCGTTGTTATAGTACTTCATAGGTATGTGAATTATGTCACTTGGTTAAGTGTGTTGTTATATATATATATATATATATATATATATATATATATATATATATATATATATATATATATATATATTGGTGTTTCTTTCTGTTCTTCCCATCATCATTACTTCGGTGATTCTATATTTACCTTCATGTTAAAGGTATGGCATGTTTGATGTAATCCTTCAGATTGTTTTTTTTCTGTTGTCTTTGCTACGTTGCAAATGTGATCTATGTATGTTATGAACAATATGGGGGGGGGGAGTGGATAGTACACATCACTGTCTCACTCTCGGGTCAATTTGAAATTCATCGGACGTACATCTTCTTGTTCTTACTGAGCATTGCCTATTGGTGAATATGCTCTGACATAGGCTATTCAGATGTTAGAGAACTCCATATTTCTGTAGTGTTATACATAGTTGTGCTCTATCCACACTGTCAAAAACTTTCTCTTGGTCTACGAAAGCCAAATATATGTTTTGGTTATGTACTATCACTCTTTCTGAAAGTTATTCGATGGTGAAGATTGCATCTGTACATCTTTTATCCCATTTGTGTGTTGTTGTTAATATTTTTAATGTTGTTGACGATTTCAACATGAAGTTCATTGATTGTATGGGGATTGTTTTTTTAACACTTTCCCCAGAGAAAGTAATCCAAGGGAGTGAGATCGGAAGATCGTGCAGACCAAATTCCGCAAGAGATTATAATATTTGCAAAAATTCCATCAAAGAATTCTAGTGATGGTGTAACAGTGTGAGCACTTTCACCATCTTGTTGAAACCTAACTTGTTCGATTTCTCTGGAAGTTGGGCTACGAATTGTAAAATGGAGGTCGAACTACGACGTAGTACACAAATTAAAATGATGTTGCCATTTCCTACGTCATCTGATCTATTCGTCCATGTACTCACAAGCGTACAACGCAGAGGAGAATAAGGAAATCAAATACTGAAACCTCTGTATATAGCAGTGATATTCTTAAATACAGTTAAATGTAGTTAGAACAATGAGGTAGCGTTTTACTTCAATTTAAATCAGTTCCATATCTCTATATGGACACCCTGTACTTCCACATTGGATTATTAGTATTAAACTAATGAAAATAATAACAATAATAATTATTATTATTAATATTTCACAATTTATATAATCTAAGACACTGCTTATTTTGTTTTCACAAACAATGCGTCCGTTAACTGTGATAATTAAAGTGCGGTTCTTACCAGATTTATCATTTCAGTTTTTCAAATCTTCGATTTATGATTCTATATTCAATTTTGAGATGTATGCTTTTAGCAGTGCCGGTTCTCATGAGACTCTCATATATCAATGTGACATGCGCGAGATCATTATTCAAGGAAATAAGATCGACTTTATGGAGTGTATAGAAACACGTAGAAACGTTCGTACATTGTGTCTACTGTGAACAAGCAGGGATTCAAATTTATAATACTCGTACAAGTAAGTGAATTATGTGTGGTAAAGAACATTCATCATCATCATCTGTCGTTTCAGCAGCGAGGGTTTCTTCCAATATCCCGTTTTAATAATAACTTGAGATTATAGATAGTAGAAGTCTTGACTAAACTTTCAGAATGTCGATCATTTCTAAGTATATCTTGACTAAACTTTCAGAATGTCGATCATTTCTAAGTATATCTTGACTAAACTTTCAGAATGTCGATCATTTCTAAGTATATCTTGACTAAACTTTCAGAATGTCGATCATTTCTAAGTATATCTTGACTAAACTTTCAGAATGTCGATCATTTCTAAGTATATCTTGACTAAACTTTCAGAATGTCGATCATTTCTAAGTATATCTTGACTAAACTTTCAGAATGTCGATCATTTCTAAGTATATCTTGACTAAACTTTCAGAATGTCGATCATTTCTAAGTATATCTTGACCAAACTTTCAGAATGTCGATCATTTCTAAGTATATCATGACTAAACTTTCAGAATGTCGATCATGTCTAAGGATATCTTGATTAATCTTTCAGAATGTCGATCATTTCTAAGTATATCTTGACTAAACTTTCAGAATGTCGATCATTTCTAAGTATATCTTGACTAAACTTTCAGAATGTCGATCATTTCTAAGTATATCTTGACTAAACTTTCAGAATGTCTATCATTTCTAAGTATATCTTGACTAAACTTTCAGAATGTCGATCATTTCTAAGTATATCTTGACTAAACTTTCAGAATGTCGATCATGTCTAAGGATATCTTGACTAAACTTTCAGAATGTCGATCATTTCTAAGGATATCTTGATTAATCTTTCAGAATGTCGATCATTTCTAAGGATATCTTGATTAAACTTTCAGAATGTCGATCATTTCTAAGGATATCTTGATTAATCTTTCAGAATGTCGATCATTTCTAAGGATATCTTGACTAAACTTTCAGAATGTCGATCATTTCTAAGGATATCTTGATTAATCTTTCAGAATGTCGATCATTTCTAAGTATATCTTGACTAAACTTTCAGAATGTCGATCATTTCTAAGGATATCTTGATTAATCTTTCAGAATGTCGATCATTTCTAAGTATATCTTGACTAAACTTTCAGAATGTCGATCATGTCTAAGGATATCTTGACTAAACTTTCAGAATGTCGATCATTTCTAAGGATATCTTGATTAATCTTTCAGAATGTCGATCATTTCTAAGGATATCTTGATTAATCTTTCAGAATGTCGATAATTTCTAAGGATATCTTGATTAATCTTTCAGAATGTCGATTATTTCTAAGGATATCTTGACTAAACTTTCAGAATGTCGATCATGTCTAAGGATATCTTGATTAATCTTTCAGAATGTCGATCATTTCTAAGGAAATCTTGATTAATCTTTCAGAATGTCGATCATTTCTAAGGAAATCTTGATTTAAGTTTCAGAATGTCGATCATCTTTAAGGATATCTTGATCAATCTTTCAGAATGTCGATCATTTCTAAGGATATCTTGATTAATCTTTCAGAATGTCGATAATTTCTAAGGATATCTTGATTAATCTTTCAGAATGTCGATCATTTCTAATGAAATCTTGATTTAAGTTTCAGAATGTCGATCATCTTTAAGGATATCTTGATTAATCTTTCAGAATGTCGATCATCTTTAAGGATATCTTGATTTAACTTTCAGAATGTCGATCATTTCTAAGGATATCTTGATTTAACTTTCAGAATGTCGATCATCTTTAAGGATATCTTGATTTAACTTTCAGAATGTGGATCATTTCTAAGGATATCTTGATTCATTTTTCAGAATGTCGATAATCTCTAAGGATATCAAATCAATCAAATGCATTTGTAAAATAACACAACACGATAGGCATCAAACCCTCACAGTCTTGAGAAAAAGAAATATGTCAACGCCATCATGAACACCTATTGATCAGTACAAACATTTTGACGTGTATAGTAAACATATTCAGTCCTATATAATTTCAGATTCAGTTCTATATTTTGTCAAATTCAGATCTATATTTTGTCACATTCATCTTTCACATTACCTTCTCATCGCGTTACAGTCATTAGTTATCAGATGTAAATACTATTCATCTTCTTACTACTCTCGTCATGTTACAGTCGAGTATTAGTTATCAGATGTGAGCTCCACCGAAGACGGATGTGTCGGGCCATTGGCGCAAATAAAAAGGCGACACAACGCATTTCCATTCTCTGGACTGTATCCTGCTGGAGATCTAGTAGTACTGCTACAGGAGAGATCCAGCAGGTGTTTGAGAATGAACGCTGAAGAAGAAGAAGAAGATGTGAGCAGCCTTGTTAGGTCGTCGGCAAGGACTGACATTGCGGCAAATACGTCTACATAAGGGGGGGGGGTTGGTTGGGGGTTTACGTAATTAAAAACACTGTTATGCGTCCATTTTCCTGTTCAATGTCTTATTTTTTATAAGATGTGTGATGACATTTTTTGAGAGAAAAAATTAAGGTGGAGGTTTTGGCTAAATTCTAATACGAAGTTATGTGTTCTGATTTCCTAAAGGAGTGGTTGAGGTTAGAACCCCCAACCGGACTACCCCCCCCCCTAATCTACGGGCTTACTGAAAAAATACAACGTCTGTGATATGGAGCCAAAACGCTCGTCTTTATTTCACTAGAGCCCATATAGTATTTTTTGTTATATCATGGCAGTGTATATACTACTTTTAGATCAGGCCGTCGCACTAGCAAAAAGGGGTTGGTAGGCAGAAAAAAGGGGTCCGTGGGACCTATATCGTGCATACGTTTTCTATATACTTCTTTTCTTTCGTTTACTTTTATTGTCTATATCTTTAGTGTTGTTTCATATTTTCATTCACAATGTTTTCAATTTCTTGTTTTCCCATAGAGCTTAACATTCATAGGCGTAACAGAGGGTCAATATGTGCACCTTAATTTCTCATAGTCGGCACATTCTTGATGGATAGTCTCTGCAGTATAGTGTGCTTGGCTACAATGTATACTTTGTTGATGTGTGAATTTGTAAGTCAGTGTACATATGGCTGGTTAGTCTATTGTCTATTCTATATGAATTGTGCGTTGTGTTCTCAGTATATATATATATATATATATATCGCCACAGACATTTGTGCTTCCGGATCGTTCAAAAAGCAATAGCAAACTATTTCACGTATTTATTTTGCACATAAAATCACTTAATTGAAAGAAAATAGTACTACGCTGTAGAGGAGTGGTACAGAGCGCGTCTGTGAAGGTCAAAGTACGTAGTTCGATCCTAGCCACAGGCAATTGTGCATCTGTGAAAACTAGAAGTGCACACTAACAAGTCACTACAATCAAAAAATGCCAGGTTGATGGCTACGTCCTGATTATGATAGGATACCAATATATGTGATCCGTGTTTAGCCTATCCCATGTTGTTGCTACATTTATTGTTTACGATAGGGCCTATACGAAATATGTTTTACACATATTTTTGACAAGTATAAATTGTTGATAAATATGTGTCTATAGCTAGGGTTCTCAACGCATGGGCCACAACTCTAAAATGGTTTATTAAATGTTATATGTGGGGGGTTGGGGGGGGGTCGTCGGTTGAAACAGTAACTGGAAAAATATTTACTTTACCACAAAATGCATTCATTTACTTCCGTATAATTTGCAAATAGATCTGTGAGAATATAGTTTCATCAATGCTTCTTCATTTGAAAACCAAAACAACAAACATATTAAATGGTGAGAATTTGATTGATAACATTATTTTATTACCGTAAACTCAACCAACTTGTTTGTTAACGTGTTAAAACTTCAATAGAATGTCGTAAGCTAAAATGACATTAAACAGTATATACTTCACTGTTCGGCTTGGTGCAATGCCTATTGGAGGAGTCTTCTGCTTGAGTAGAAGACCCCCATAGAGGGGGGTAAATGAGACGAGACAAGGCGAGCTGATAGTTTTCTTGGGTCACCCATTGTTTGTCTATCGTCTGACTAGGCGCTTCCCAGCTAGCGAGCTGTTCCTAGCGTAGGAAGAGCATTTCATTAACACCCATTGTGTTCCTAGGTCCCAGACCTAATTTCTTCAATTGGAAGCTGTATTCAAAGCTTTCTTCCATACCCAGGGATGCGTGTTCAAGTTGGCGTATCCAATACTTGAGTCATGACTCCTACTTGTATTGGTGTCAATTGTGATGGGATATATAGGCTTCTGTGTGATCTCGAGAATGAACAGTGCTTGCGCTACTCGTTCGTGTGCTGGTCCATAGTTGCCACTGAAGCCACACACGTACACTACGCTGCCCTCCAGCGTGTATTACCTTGTCCAGATTCGGTGTGCACTTGTAAGATGATGATGATGATGATGATGATATTCGTCCGTCGTAATCGTCGGTAAGATCATAGTATGTTAGGGACATTGACATTTGTCGCCCCTCCAATGTATCTGCTTTTTAAGCCGACCAAGATGGAATGCACAGATACCTTGCATATGTTGGATGTAATGACGTAGGGGTTTCGAAGATATTTCCTGTTTCTCTGCAGGAAATTCTGATTCCATCTACAGCATCCACGGGCACGAGACTAAAAGTGTTAGCCAGGAATACAGTAAGAGCAGCTGTATTTCTGTTTCGAGTGTGCACCACGACGAGGTACTTTTGGGATCTTATCTGCTAACCTTGGGTCCGTACGAGCGCAATGCGAGACTCTTTGCACCCATTAGACTTGGTAGTTATTGCTAGCTTTTTAAATTCTACGAAGATTCTTTGTTTATTTTGTTCCCTTATATTGGTATCTGAGATATTCTTGAGTTTAGCTTGCATATTTGTTGTGTCTGTTTTGTTGCGTTCCGTGCTGTTCTTCTTTCTACTTATTTTTAACTGATGTTATTACAGCTTTGTGTTCAGTGCCTGTACACATATAGGAAATTACTCTTGCATCTCTTACGGAACGTCTTTTATTTCTTTTTGTCAATATAACGTATATGTGACTTTTGAAGTTAAGGTCTTTCCATTTGTACCACATGTACATTTGGGATTCTCTGAGTTTGAAGGGGGTATTTGTTATGAATAGATTGTATTGATTACTCGATTCTATCAGTCTATAGCTATTGTCGTTTTTTAATTATTATGTTATTGTCTGGACTTCAATGCCGAGAGATTATACGCACATCTAAGTGGTTGCATTAATTTCAGATTCGTTGTTTCTATGTAATTCTAATGGTTAAATTTATTTCTGGTCCGTTGTTTCTATGTAATTATAATGGTTACATGTAGTTCAGATCCTTTGTTTCTATGTAATTCTAATGATTACATGTAGTTCAGATCCTTTGTTTGTACATAATTCTAATGGTTACATTTAATTCAGATCCGTTGTTTCTATGTAATTCTAATGGCTACATTTATTTCAGATCCGTTGAATCTTTCCTTCACATTAATTATTTCCAGTTATACAAACTAACATCTGCTACATCTATTCTCTGGAGGGACACAGTTTCTGAAAATACAGATCGTACGACAAAGAAACGCGAAAGCTGAAAAGGAAGAAGATGAAATGAATAGATATCGACACAAAAATATTTGTAGAAATTCAGTGATTCTAACATAAACAAGCCTCAACGAAATAAATGCAATCTGCACATTACACACTGACATAGAAAAATGTCACATGTACAATGTCGAAGAGACATAAACACAGATATACGCGAATAGATACAAAAATGAGAGAAGTAAAATCCAGTTAGGCAAATTACTTATTTAGTAGGGGAAAAAGAAAATTAAAGGAAAATGTCATCACGTAGAAATGCACATAAATAAGTATTTATAAGTTCAAGATGTAATGATGAAGGAATAATGCGTCTTGACGTTCTTATAAGTAGGATCCGCTTTGGTAAAAAATTGACTAAACGTAATCCTTGTTGATGTTCATTAAAAAATTGAGTAAACGTAGTCCTTGTTGATGTTCATTAAGAAATAAGAGACAGTTATTGAGATGTACATCAATCAATTAATAAAACCCATAACCCTTCAGGGTCGTAGGGGTACCACATTGGACGCTTCAGCACACAGAGTCCTCCAGCGAATTCTATCCTCAGCGATGCGGATTAGTGTGGAAATATCTAGCCCTGTCCATTCCTTGATGTTGTCTGTCCATGTCTTTATTTGTCCTCCTCTGCTTCTTCCACCCTCGACAGTTCCCTGCATTATTGTTTTTGACAAGGAATCGTGCCTGCATACATGTCCGAACCATGCTAGTTTTCGTCGTTTCACTATTGAAAGCAATGGCTCCTGGACACCTGCACACATCTCTACTTTATTTCTTACGTACACATTGGTCTTATGTTCCCTATAGGAAATTCGTAGAATTCTTCTGTAGCATTTATACTCGAAAGCCTGTAATCTTCTCTCCATGTCCGCAGTGAGTGTCCAACTCTCACAACCATACAACACAACGGAAAGCACCAGCGACCTATACAGTTTGATTTTCACTCCAACACTGATGTTGCTTTTCCAAATCATAGTTAGCCTTGACAAGGACGCTAAAGCCATCTCCAGCCTTATTTTTAGGTCTGCTTTGCATTTACCATCGCTGCATATACTGGATCCGAGGTATTTGAAGGTATTCACCTCTTCAAGCTTATGTCCATTCATCATGATATTAGTCTGGTTTTCTGTGTCTCTGCTGTTTACCAAGATTTTGCTCTTATCTGAATTGATTTCCATTCCGTACTTGCTGGTAACTTTTTCTAACTTTGATGTTAATTCTTGCAATGATTGTTCTGACCCAGCTATAAGATCAATATCATCAGCGAAACGCAAGTTGCAAATAGGGCGACCTCCGATCGATATAGACGTGTTGTAGTCATGCAATGTCTCTTGTATGATGTACTCTAAGTATATGTTAAAAAGTACTGGGGACATTATGCATCCCTGTCGAACTCCCACAGTTGTTTTGAAGAACTCTCCAATTGTATTGTGTGACAAGACAGCACTATTTGCATTTTCGTACGTACAGAGCTTCAATAATGTCTATCATTGTGGTGTCAAAATTAAATTTCCTCAGTATGTGCCACAGACCATCATGCCAAACACGATCAAAGGCCTTTGTAAAGTCAATGAATTGACTTTACAAAGATGTACATGCTGACGGTTGAATATAACAAGAGATTTAGAGATGGCAGATGATCGCTTTACTCAAGGTCGTTCCAGATTGAAGGAGGAGCGTCGGAGCAGAAGCAGAGTGCCAAATCGATAGCATCATGTATGTCCTCTGGTATGGATGATGACTTTGTTGATCGACCGTCATTTTAAATAGAAAGTCAGAGCTTAGTAATACCTGGCTCAATCTTTAATTTTTCTATTCTCAAAGGGATTCCGCTATTAATTTGAACGTCCGTTGAGACGGTTCAGATAGGACCTGCTGTAAAGAATCCAGATCCCAGGTAAACCCTAAGAAATCAGAAATGCTATTATGCTTGATGATGTTCGTCCGTCGTGATCGACGATGACCAAAAACTCAACCATAATAATAATAACAATAAATAATAAAATAATAAAGTTAATAGTGCGTTTTTAAATAACTCGCAAGTCCAATGCACGCACAAAATGTTCTTTTACAGAATTGACAACAGTAGAAGGTATCTGTGTGAGGTTGATATGTTTTTTCTTTTCTACGTGTCCGCTTCTGTCTTGCAGTTCCTTGTCTGAATTCTTCCGCCGCTAGTGCTCCCGTTCTAATGATGTAACGCCATGCTGTTCTATCCTGAGCGAGGCTCTCTCAAGCGCCTACGTCAATGTTAAGATGTTTCAAGGATGACTTGAGCGTGTCTTTGAAACGCTTTTTCTGTCCACCAGCTTTTCGAAATCCTGCCTTTAGTTCTCCATAATATATTTGTTTTGGCAAACGCGAGTTCTCCATACGCACAAGATGGCCTGCCCAGCGTGCCTGCGCCTTCATAAGTATTGTGTTGATGCTTATTGAGGTTGATTTTTCCAAGACCTCGTAGTCTGGTACTTTGTCCCACCAATGGATGTTTAGTAATTTACGTAGGCAGGTAAGATGGAAATGATTTAACTTTCTTGCATGTCTTTCTTACTGAACAAGTGTATATTGAAGACAGGACCTAACCGTAATCTCTTTCTTTACTCCGTCATACTCCGTTATGGGCAAAATGTGGACACATCATGTGAACATCATCTGTGTCGTTCTTGATCGTCGCGTTTGGATGTATATTTGTAGTCTTGATTATATATATATATATATATATATATATATATATATATATATATATATATATATATATATATATATATATATATATATATATATATATATATATATATATTCGCTAAACACTTTGGTGCCTTTCAGCGTCAGGGGTAGACGAGTTTGAATGAGATGGCCCTCGTGTGTGCTTAGTATACTGTGGAGTTTGTCGCCTCTATTATTGTGGTCCATGATTTTTGTGGTCGTCCCCTAGGTCTGCCTTCACTGTATCTGTGTAGCATATATATTGCAATTTTCCTCGTAAAGATAAATCAAACCAGAGTAAAATAAAACAAAGTAACGCATATGTTTACATCTGACAATATTTATATTTAGGTTTTTATAAGCCCATGTCATATATCTCACATGTGCGGTATAATTGTGCATATGACATAACTTAAGTCTGAAAATGGTTAATTGTCACAAAGTTTAAGTGTGATAGTTGAACATTTTGGAGTTATGCAATCATATGGATTGTGTGATTATACTTAGACACACATCAGATACATTCAAATAGTTTCTCACTTTCAAATAATTGCATGTCTGTTTGAAAAATGACTAAACATAATGTTTACAGACACCCATATATGACATCTAAGTAGAAGGTTGGATCTGGTCTTCTTTAACTGGGATTATGTGACAAAAGCAAATGCTCAAGTCCGGGCTTCTCTGTTTAAAAATAAATGTCTTCCTAGATATATTTATATGTCATAAGAATACATTACAACAAAAGAACAACTACAGCATCATATAGACTTCACACACCATGTAGGGACTTTAACATGAAAATAAATACAGAAAGAAAACTGAGGTAATGTCAATCGCAAAAACAGAAAGAAACACCACTATTCTAATCGGTGATCAACAACTTAAACAGTTGTAAACAGTTGTAACAGTTAACTAATTCACTATCTTGGAAGCATCATTTCATCGAATGTGAAAAACACCAAAGAAATCTAACATAGATGCAACATAGCATACTCGATCTTGGGGCAGATGTCTCCTATTTTCAAAAACAAATATATGAGCATGTACATCAAAGCTGCACTATATAAAAACGACCATCATATCGTCACTATACTACAAATGTAAAACGTGTACAATAACAACATGATCCACAAGAAAACTGTTACAACAGAACTGACTTGTCTACGTCGAATCCTCGAAGTAACAATAACAGACAGAATTATAAACGAAAACATCACAATACTAACAAACACAATGCCAATTCCGGATTACAGCAGAAGACAATAGATTACGTGGTTTTTACATGCTTCCATACCACCATCAGTGTCCGTCAAAAAGCAATACCAATATATACACGATAGATACAAGGCTAGGCAAGGCCTTAAAAAAATAAATAAACATCAACGAACACACACATATATGAAGCACACAAAAAGCATCAGTTTTAGAGAATTCTATTACCCTGACGCTTCCATACATGAAGGGGTATAAAGCTAAAAAACAGAGAAGTAAAATTAAGATGGGGATAAATGTTCCAGTGTAAGGTAACAACCCTAAACAGGAAGTATGTGGTTGGAGTAACACAAGGCAAATGTCAAGATAAACGAAAATAGGTAGATATGTTACCAAAATAAAACATAAAACAATCTAACGACGAGAAACAGGAATCCCTGAATCTCGTCGTTAAGTTTTTTTTTAATGTTTTATTTTTTTAACACATCTACCAATTTTTGTTTATCTTAAAATTAAGATGTCAGTATTTCTATATTGCATCTTCTGATATAAATCTCCAATAATTTTGACAAAATGAAAGCCAGATTATAGCCGCACATCTTAGATTACATCATGTGAGAACTAAAGAGCAATTACTGAGACATTTTCTAAACATTCGCAGTCACAGGGAACAACAATGATGAAAAGATAGACGATGTTGCTACAAACTTCAAGTAGAAGCAGTCAATGCAATTAAATCGCTCTATGGCTGGAGGGTGATAAAAGAACAAGTAGTCAATCTTGGGTCGAGAGAATGAACACTGAAACGTGCCTGAGTTTTAAAAGAAGCTTTAGTTAACTTTAACCTTTTCAAGTCTTAGAAACTCCGTCTTCTCCTTTCATCGGGGACAGTCAAGTATCTGGTTGGTCATTGATGTTTGTGCAAACGTAGTTTAACTGAATAATAGTACAAGAAATAAGATCAGTTCCAATATCTGCTTACTCTGTTACCACATACGTATTAGCATGATCACCATCAAGTAGCCTCTTGAATGAACCAAAAGGAAATGCCTCTCTTAAAATACTGCCAGAGGGTTGTCAGATGGTTGGAACTGTGTTATGGCCAAATTGTTGATTAAAATTAGCCAAATGTCATAATTGTGACCAAACCACTAAACACATACTACATTTTCAAGATACTACCTTTTCCATACGCATGTATTGCCTCTCTGAAATCATCAACATTCATTTATTTCACAATAATAAATGTATTATTGTTTGTAATAGCGTTACTCTTAATGTTAATTTTTTTATGCAATTCTGAGAGTGAAGTTTTCTCTAAACTTGCACACATTGAGGGTACTTTAACGTTTTGGGGCCTAGTAAAATTATGCATCCTACTTTTCACTGTGTAGTAATGAAATTTTCAGTTTTATTGTCCAAGCTATGCCCTAGAGCTATTTCTACAACGACAATTGATGTCCACGTTGTCTGCTGTATCCGGTCTAACTATAGTCACACATCATTTACTTAGACATGTTATTAAAAGAGGAGTATCACGTACCTGTTAGAAACACGCACTCTAAATTCTACATTTATACTGAAGTAGAATAGACATCACTTACAAATTAGTTAATATTCACAATAGAACATGCAACACAGTTTTGTGTCAAATATAAGCACGAAAATATGGCAAAGTAGATATGTTTTCAAAAAAATGTCAAAACTTGAAAATCAATTTCATCGCCAATTTATTTTTAATATGGCCAAATTTGAGACATTTAAGCCATACATTTTTTAATATGGCAACCTTGTGGCATGGGAATATATACATAACCCGTGTAAGGATGTATGAATATATAATAAATAGAATAATCGGACAGTATAGGGAGTTTAGTAAGTCTTGAAAACTCACAATATCAATTCACATGATTCGTGAAGAAGGGAGATTGGCCGTTCACGTTATATTTGTCGTACCCCTACTAAATGTATACGAGTCATACACATTCAGCAATACTTGAAAAGCAAAGTTTGCTTCTACGTTTCGATCACTACGAATTAAGAGCAATAGAACTCTTGTAAACGTTTGTACAATATGGAGATTTATTTCAAGAAGACTCCCACTCAGAGATGTGCAATACTGTGAGAATACTTAAAGTCAGAGGTAGTATTGGTCTTATGGAACGTTGAATATGGACATTCTGTGAGAATTGAGAGTAACTTAAAACTGGCTAAGTAACAAGATACTCTCTAGAATAATACAATATATTGGCTTTATAAAAAAACAGACTATAAAGGACCATGATAGAGGGATGATGTTAGGACAACAAATATGGAGTTACGCCACACAGAAGATAGACATGATCACCTGATCATGACACTCATAGAAGCAGGAAGAATAGCTCATGATCCGTAGAAGCTTCGAAAGCTTGTGATGAGGGCTACATCATGTCCAGGACATGGTACCTCATGATGGTTTTGATGGTCTGCTGGACAACGAGTGAGAAAATCAGGTCTTCCACGTGCGGGTAATATTCTATATATTTAATATGCTTTAATTATTGATCATTTATTACAATAATTGTTCATGTTTACAGTGGAAATATACATCTCGTTATATGTATTCATTATTTATTGTTTATTCCTCTACATATAGCGATACTGGTACTGGCAGCGGGTCATGTAATGATGTGTTAGTCTCTCTTTGTAATGTCCTCTTCTTAAAATCTATTCACGATAAGCTTGAGTAATTCACAGAAGAATGGGCTAGCCCATATACATGACATCTTGAGAAACAGAATAAAATGTTAAAAACAAAACGATGTGAAAGAATTATACGATCTATGAAACAGATGTGGAAGAAGTACATGATCTATGAAACAGATGTGGAAGAAGTACATGATCTATGAAACAGATGTGACATAAGTACATGATCTATGAAACAGATGTGGAAGAAGTACATGATCTATGAAACAGATGTGGAAGAAGTACATGATCTATGAAACAGATGTGGAAGAAGTACATGATCTATGAAACAGATGTGGAAGAAGTACATGATCTATGAAACAGAATTAAAAACATATTTTAGTGTTTCAGTTATTAGGTCATTTACAGTAATATTTGTCAGTAGAAGGTCATTCCCAGCAATGATTGTCATTAAGCATGACCTCTGGGACACTTTGAACCTATAATTAATGAGACGGGTATCTCCTCCAACAGAACCTCCTTGGTCTCCTCTTGCGACATGCATTTTTAAGATATATTGCTGTTATGTGCTCCCTTTCGGATCTCTGAAACTCGCGACAGTCTCTGTTCTATATGTGGTATTGATGTTGTCTCGGTCTATTTCTTCAATCTTGTTTTCTTATGACTGCAGTTTATTTGTTGTTTTGGTCTTTCCTGTATGTTACAGTTTTTTTCTGCCTTGTATCTATGGTATAGCTATGCTTGTTGGTCTTTCGATGTGTTTTTGTCTTTGTCTATCATTACAGTGTTGTATCTGCTGTGTTAACTGCCAACTCAATTGTGAATCTATGACTACTACGGTGCCCCGCTCTGTTGTGTCTATTTCGTGTGTATGCGGTTAGATAGTATCCTAGTTTCTTGCCTTAGTCTTCCACATTTTTAATGATTTTCGTGTATGCACACTTGCTCTTGAACATGCAGCATGAAATATTATCATTTTCGTCGGTATTTTGGCCGGATGATACACGAAGCATTGTTTTGAAAGATGTTTTTAAATTAATATTTTTCTATAAAAATTGTTCTAATGTTCGTTCAGACATGATCGAAACACCAACCGTTTTCGTCTCTAATTTATTTCATTATTATTGTTTTTATCATTTTCTTACTATTAGTGTTAGGTATTTGTAAGACTTAATTATTTATTTATTATTATGAATTCGATATTTGTACTACTATAAGCCATACTGGAATGTCGTATATTATCTGGAGTATTTTTTAATTATATATAATGTTGTCCATTAGTAGGTGAATCCTACTAGTGATTTCCATTAGTAGGTCAATCCCAGGAATTCCTTCACGATAAGATTCTCTTTGATTAACTCTATAATGATATCTACCTATTCAAAACAATCTCGATTTGTATCTGTTGTCTTAGAGATACAAGAATTGAAGTAACGGGAAAAAAAGAGTGTGGATTTGACAAAAACTTACGGAAAGAATTATGAAACCTACATAGATAGAATCCGAGTCTGTGGCGGTGGGATACAGATCGCGTCTCAGAGTACAATGTTTAAACACAAAAGTAGGCAACGTTGCATACAGATCGCGTCTCAGAGTACCAGGTTTAAACACAACAACAGGCAACGTTGCATACAGATCGCGTCTCAAAGTACCAGGTTTAAACACAACAACAGGCAACGTTGCATACAGATCGCGTCTCAGAGTACCATGTTTAAACACAACAGCAGGCAACGTTGCATACAGATCGCGTCTCAGAGTACCAGGTTTAAACACAACAACAGGCAACGTTGCATACAGATCGCGTCTCAAAGTACCAGGTTTAAACACAACAGCAGGCAACGTTGCATACAGATAACTCCATATGTAGTGGCAACCTACTGAAGCCATTTATATTTTCTAGAAAATCACTAAACCCAAAAAAATGATAGGTTGACTGTTATTTCCTGAATATAACATAATGATAATGTCCTTCTATTGTAGGTGATTCTGACTACAGTTTCAGGTGTGCATGGCGGTGACTGAAAAGTTATAGAATCCACTGCCACATTTGGGATACGTATGATACAAATTCGGCGTCTGAATTTTTTTTTCATAATTTCGGACAGCAGTTTCAATCTGTACCTGCAAGATTTGATGTTGATGTGTGTAGTTCTTGAAAGTTGTTCAAACCATAGTCATACCCTCTTTGATAGTTCTGCGAAGTGTTTCTTTTCTTCTCTTGCTTGTATCTTATTTACCATTTTAATGTTTGTAGGAGCAATCTGTTTTCATTCATTCTAAATACATGTCCGGTATAAATTTATCGTTTTCTTCTTATTGTTGTCGAAACATATTACTTTTTGGTGCTTTCTATTACGTGCTGTTTGACTTGTTTTCTTCCCAGACAATATTTAAGTCTGTTATAATTGTCTACATGTTTGTGACCTTGCTATCGGTACATCATTAGTTTGTGGAATTTGTAATCGGTCCCGGCAGATGTACAAGATGCGTCTGACAGAATAGGAATGCCGAGTGTACCGTCAGTGATTACAGGATAACTTTTAACTGTTGCTGGACATATATATGGTTCTAGAGGAAGATTGAATTCGATTGTGTTTACAATATATATTACTATATCATGTTTCGACTTAACATTTGTTAGGCCTAATACGTTAAGAAAATATTATCAGTAATTATCATTGAGAATTGCAGCATGTGACATTAGTCGGGGTTTACCGTATATAAAACACACCTGGCAAAGATAAGAGCACAATAAAAACAGCCTTATACAGAAACAACCATGCACACAGTTAAAATGATGTTGAAATCTGTGAACACAGAAAATTGGATGAACAGATGGGCCATAGGAAACACTGGGAGGGAAATCTATAAATATATGACCAGCCCAAATCCTAAAGACAATATCAACCTCCTGGAAAGAAAAGACCAGAGTATCATATTCCGACTGCGCACACAACATGTACAGCTTAACAATCACATGAACAGAATACAACCACAACACACTCCAGGGTGCCGGCTGTGCACTCATCCCTATGAAACTGTTGATCACCACCTTTTTGAATGTTCAGCACTTGGTGATGTCAGGGAAATGTTTCTCCCTCCAGGGCTAGATAAATAGAACACATTATATGGAACAAAACAACAGCTCACAAACATGCATATACCAAACAATGGCATTGGGTCAAAGGGCATGAGCCCATAGACCGCTGGATCAGCAACCAACCAACCAACCACCGTTTATAAAAAAGAACTCTCAAACAATCCTGTATCATATTTCTTGTGAGTTTAAACATATCACTGAACGTAACAAACGAAATTAAAGTCACTAGGTCATAACGTCTTGCAACTCACTGGATACACGCAAGAAAACACACACGCAGATGAACGTTTCAATCGAAAGGCCGTATCAGAATATAACAGAGCAAATGGCAAGTAAATGGCGCGGCTGTCGACGGCTGTACTAATTGTCCGAATGTTCAAATTTTTGATATGAAATGTTCTGAACATCTCTCTTCTGTTTCATGTGAATAGACACTAACAAATCTTGATCGTTACATTGTAAGGCAAACACCATACGCATTTGTCTATTCAGATGTTGAACTGTCGATAATTCTTCCTTGACCTAGTCCATTCTAGCGCTGTTTGGCCACAGACTGTCAGGACTCTAGACCAATTCTCAAACAGTGGCGGCTTAACATGGCGCCCGCAGAATGGATCCGTTTAATTAAGACGAGTTTTCTTCCTGTTCCCGGAAGCTAGAAGCTCTTATTCACATCGACGTATTTTTTCTGGCTCCTGATGCCGATGTAGGCACGTCTGACGGGTCTTGTATCTTTCCAGGGCATGTTTAAATTGATGAACTATTTTATTTGTTTCCTTTATTACTCAGACTTCAATAGGCACATCCTCAATCAATGACCAGAGCAGCGAGTTCCTAGCAAATATAACATCGCACAACTTCAGCCGACACGCTTAATTCAATACAGTATACACAGGTATTCTCGTCATGATACACTCATCTGCTACAGGGCCGCCACTATGTTTTGGATAAAAGGGAGAGAGTTTATCTAATTAAAGTTATTTCCTCTTATTTAGAATTATTTTAGATTTCGCATGTTTTTGTTGATTTTTTCTTTGGGAATGCCTTTAGGAGGACATAATTAATCGCTGTTTTTCATGCTTTCTATGGTAGAATATCATATTATCATTTCCTAAGTGAGAAGTGTTGAACCTTTACCACCCCCAAAATCCCCCACCCTGATAATGGAGCTTGATCTGCAACACATTGCGTGTTTCCTCAGTATTATCGCCATCATAAATACAGCTATTATTATGGACATTATCATCTCCACGACTACCACTGTCACACAATTAGTTATAGCAATGATCTTATTATCACAGGGTTTAGTTATCACAATGATCATATTATGGTACAAATAGTTATTCCAGTGATCCTGTTATCACACATTTAGTTATCTCAATAATCATATTATCACATAATTATCTCAATGGTCATATTATAACAGGATTAATTATTTAATCATCATATTATCACATAATTACCTATCTAAATAATCATATTATCACATAATTCACTATCTCAATGATTATATTATCACCGGACCCATTATCCCAATTATCCTATTATCACAGGTTTAGTCATCAAAGTGATCCTATTGTTACAGGATTAGTTATCACATATATCGTTGTTGTCCTTATCACGTTCAAGTAATCATCAAGTTCAAGTCGTCATCAAGTTCATATCCTCAAGCTTATCACATTAATCGACACTACGTTCATTATGATCATCATATGAGTGCACCGCCGGTGTATTACCGCAGTCCCAAATGGGAGGAAATAATAGTGACACTGTTATGTTTACGGAAACTAAGGAGATTTTTCAAAGGTGACGTTGGCTGTCCCATCCCATAGGGGATTAACATGACACGGGAGCTATGTTTAAGTTGGTTTTGTCCGAATGAGAGGCACACATCAAAATAAGTTATTAAGTATGACATGGCATTGATTCACCAAACTACATTTTACTAATGTTCAGGAGTTTGAGAAGGAACGACGTACAGTAATATATTAGTCATTACATTGATCCTCATTATTATTCTAGTCGTCACAATGTTCATCACCGCCAAGCCAGCCATCACTGCCAAGACAGCCATCACTGACAAGACAGTCATGACCACCAAGACAGCCATCACTGACAAGACAGTCATGACCACCAAGACAGCCATCACCGACAAGACACCCATCACCGACAAGACAGCCATGACCGACAAGACAGCAATCACCGCCAAGACAGCCATCACTGACACGACAGCACTCACCGCCAAAACAGCTATCACCGACAAGACAGCCATCACCGACAAGACAGCCATCACTGCAAAGGCATCCACCACCACAAAGACACCCATCACCGGCAAGATAGGCATCATCGCCAAGATAGGCATCACCAACAAGACAGCCATCACTGACAAGACAGCCATGACCAACATGGTAGACATCACCGACAAGATAGGCATCATTTCCAAATAGGCATCACGACAAAATAGCAATCACGGAGAAGATAAGCATCACCGACAAGACAGCCAGCACCGACAAGACAGCCAGCACCGACAAGACAGCCATCACTGACAAGAAAGGCATCACCGACAAGACAACCATCACCGACAAGACAGCCATCACCGACAAGATAGGCATCACCAACAAGACAGCCATCACCGACAAGATAGGCATCATCGACAAGAAAGGCATCATCGCCAAGACACCCATACCGGCAAAATAGGCATCGCTGTTATCATCAGAACAACATATTGTAAACTAAGATAACTACAAGATAGTTGTTACTGTAAGGGCATTGCGATATTAATATATTCTTTTGTTTACATTGTATCTCCTGTGCAATGGAGATGAAAAATAAACAGCGTCTGCTACCGATCATTTGTTCTGCGCGCAATGCACTGAGAGTCCCACCCCATCTTCCAAAGGTTTTTAAGGGATGGGGTAATGGACGCCTCTCAGAGCGTTGCGTTCAGATATATCGATGGATGATTTGTCGTATGCGCCTTTAGCGAATGTATGTTTCATTAAATAATCTATGGTTTATTTCGTTAAATGCGTTGACACAGTATTGCATAAAGTACATGCATGTGTATTATTAAATGAATTGATAGTTTATTTCGCTTTTATTTTGCCCGAGAGGGGAGCAAAGAAGTGTATTTTTGTTTACCTTCCATGCATGTCGTGAGAAGCGACTAAGGAGGTTATGGGATGGAGTTATCTGCCCCATTCCAAATAGACTCAGTGATCCAAAGCCATACTGCAGTCAATTCGGATGTGGCAGGTCGAAATGCGCAGAAATCGCAGCAGTGCGGTAAACCATGACATAACGCATTCCGTTGTCTGGGGTACACCCTGTTAATTTGTAGGAGTTTGAGAACGAGCGCAGAAGAACACGATTTTATTTGAAGGGTAATCTAAAAACCATTGTGTTAAAGTTGTGTTTTGAAGATAATACATATTTGTTGCTTTAAATTTAAGTTGTTATATAATGTTGTGTTTAGTGTAAACTATTATATAGATGTTGTGTTTAGTATAAACTGTTACGAATATATTGTATTTAATGTAAATTGTTAGATAGATGTTGTTTTTATAGTAAATTATTACATGCATAATGTGGTTAGTGTGAACTATGATATAACTGCTGTCAATACATTACCTCACCAAATTAGGGCGTGAAGTGAGGAAAGAATTGACAGTCGTTGACACCGGATAGGGGTGAAATTCATTAAAATGTTTCGACAACAATGCTATTTTTCTACAAAAATTAAATTAATATTTATAAAATAAATATATGATATAATGTTAGACATAAAATTATATTACATTTTCTTGTTATACAGTTCTGTCCTGACATTGACAACAGATTATAAATTCCAGTTTCATAATTAACATATTTTTTTAAAAATATTCTGCACGCAATTTGAAAACATTTGTGTAGGATGTTGTTTTATTTTATTTAATTCTGAAGATATTTATTGTATGAAAAAGAAGGAAATCTAGCTCATATTTATTATACACGACACATCCTGACATCAGCAATAGAATAAAGATCGTTTTTTGCACTATATGAGTCTGCCTGCTGTTCATAAGAAAATACATTCATCATGTAGATTTCCCAGTGATAAATTAGTGTAAGAATACAACAAACATGATTTCAAATGAATACAAGCTCTGTTTATATTCGGCTAATGTGAAAAGGAAGTTCACAATTTGAAGAGAAATGGTTTACAAATGTACAAGTAACAAAATTTGAAGAGAAGTTTACAACTGTACTGGTAGCAAAATTTAAAGAGAAGTTTACAACTGTACCAGTAACAAAATTTGAAGAGAAGTTTACAACTGTACCAGTAACACAATTTGAAGAGAGGTTTACAACTGTACCAGTAACAAAATTTGAAGAGAGGTTTACAACTGTACCAGTAACAAAATTTGAAGAGAAGTTTCATAGTCAATTAGGTATTAGGTAATAGGTCTGTTGATTATCCTTTTCGCACACCGTACACATCCATAGGTGCTCAGATCTCCGCTTCAGTAAATCTTTCAGGGTATAACGGCTGATAGTTCCGGTTCTATGTTAGTTCACTACTCTTTTTGAAATCTTTGTCAGGGGTTCTTTACGGGCCACGTCCATCCCCACTCCCAATTCTCGCATTCTCGATTTCGACTCATGCTCATTCATCTCAAAATCCTCTGATCGTGAGTACTCACGAAGAGCAATGAATATGGCTGCTCCGTCCATAGGCTGACCGTCTGTTGTGATGGCAATGCTAGCTAATTGATCGGCCCATTCGTTTCTCTCCACGCCCGCATGTCCGGGGACAAAAATAAACGTGAGTTTTTGTAGTGATGTCCACATTTTAGCTCTATCTAATGACTCCGCCCATTCCATACGTATATCACCTATTTTAACTTTCTGAATCATATTCAGTGAATCACTTAGTATGCATGCATGTGAATAGGCTTGCTATTCCAGCCAGTAAAGTGTCTGCGTTACGGCGAATACTTCCATTGTTAGACTGCTCGATGTTTCGGTGAAGGCACCACTTGCTTCATGTACTGTTCTTCCGTTTAATCTGGCAGTAAAGTGTCTGCGTTACGGCGAATACTTCCATTGTTAGACTGCTCGATGTTTCGGTGAAGGCACCACTTGCTTCATGTACTGTTCTTCCGTTTAATCTGGCAGTAACGTGTCTGCGTTACGGCGAATACTTCCATTGTTAGACTGCTCGATGTTTCGGTGAAGGCACCACTTGCTTCATGTACTGTTCTTCCGTTTAATCTGGCAGTAAAGTGTCTGCGTTACGGCGAATACTTCCATTGTTAGACTGCTCGATGTTTCGGTGAAGGTACCACTTGCTTCATGTACTGTTCTTCCGTTTAATCTGGCAGTAAATGCCCATGCTCACCGGTGGTGACGGGTGACCGACCACTGGTTACGCATGCCAAAAATAGCCAAGGCGATGTCAAGTATATAAATAGTGACCAATGAAATTAACGACAGTAAATATTCAAAACGTAATGAATGAGGTCCTAATTCATTCTGTACAGCGGTTTTCTATTGGCGAAAAGGACAGCATAGCCCTACTTTATTCTACTTTATGCATACCATAATTTTCATTCTGATGCGTATTCCTGACAGTAAAGGGACTTGATCTCCATCACGTGACAAGTGAGCTTAAACCACTTGGTTATAATCAGGTTCGTAGATAAGGGAGGAGGGATATGTTCAACACCCTCCCCCCCCCACGAACACAATTAGTACATGCTATTTAGTAATTAGGAAGCAAGCAAAAAGTTCCAGTGAACCTTTTCACTCCACCCTCCGCCATTTTGAGAGATATTCAACAACATAATGAAAAACCGTACACAACAAGGTAATTATATATATATTTTTTAGTGAACCCCTCCCTCCCTTTTTCCGAAGTCTTATCTACTGTCCTGCTTTAGTAGGACAGCCAACACCAAGTTATGTTATGTTGGAATTTGAAATAGATAATGTAGTTTTTATTCTTTTATTATTTTTTTTCTCTTATTTTGTGCAATTGGTGGGGGGTTTAATTTTCTATTTTTAGAAAGTGGGGGGGGGGGGGTGGGATTATTGACGTAAAAATAGCCAAAATAAAAGTTGCTGTAATTTATAGACAGCCTCCATAGATGTTTTGCTTAATGTAAAATGTTTTATATAACTGTTGTGTTGAATTAACGCATTAAATTGATGTTATGCTTTTAAAATTGTTGCAGAGATGTTGTATTTCATATAAATTGATAAACACGTGTTTCATATTAAGCAACTAAAAACATGTCGTGTTCTAATTGGGATGTTTCATAGACATTGTGTGTGATTGATCTGAGAAGAAGACTCCTGGTCTGAGAAGTTATAATATATTAATTGTATAGATCAATTATGTCTGTGGGATTTTCATAGTTAAACATCACTTTATAAACATATTATATAGGCATCAAGAATCACTTTTGGCAGTGGTGAAACGAAAACATGTTTTGTGTGGAGATATAATGAGAGCTGAATCACTGTCTAAAACTACTTTGTAATGAACCATGGAGGGAGGAAGGAGGAAAGGTTGTTAGAAAATCCTGGATTTACAACATCAAAGAAAGGCATGCTTTTTCTACACTCACTGAATAGTTGAAGGCAGGGATTTCTGAAGGGCTTTTTGTGTTGATGTTTCCAGTGTCTCACCCTTCCGATCTAACATGTTATTCGTTAGGTTAACTGTTATTATTATGTTTTATTATAGAGGTTTGCTTCTTCGTGGGGACTTATTGCCTGGTTGAAAATATATCAGTTCTTGAGACATTTAACAGGTGGGAAATCACGATTACAATATCAACCCTCCGAATCCCATGTTGTGTGTCAGATACAACCCTCCGAATCCCATGTTGTGTGTCAGATACAATCCACTTCGTAGTGCAACGTTACAACTTTTTTTTAAGGTACATCAGAAAGCGGTTCCCTTCCTCGCTGTGTTTACTTTACCCACCTGTGAGCTAATTGTGTTTACTTTTCTACCGCTTGATCGACTGTAGAAAGACAGCCTTAGGAACTAAAAGCACATAATTCGGGTGATACGGTAGCCTGTTATCTCCTGAAGTTGGGGTTTGGCTTGGATTCTATAGCGTCGGTTAATAACCAATAACAGGCGGAACAAATATTAATCTTAGATGTACACTTGTACTTGTTAAGTGGAAAACTTTTTATATAATAATGAAATTTAAAAAAAAATACAACAATAATCAAAACTAAAAATAACGAATTATTAACATTGTCACAACAATCAAAGTTAAACATTGCGAAGATACAATTATATGTACAAGAGATTATTTAATGATGTCTTAATTATGATTTCTCGCTTGTAGACAATTTGAAGGTCTCAAATACGATTCAACCACCGAGCAAGAGCAAACTCCTAATAAATAGCATGTCTTCGACAGTGTCTAGGAAAACAATTCCTCTTTAGGAAAAATATACTCTTTAGGAAAACAATTCCTCTTGAGAAAACATTCTTCTTTAGGAAAACATACAATATTAATCTTCTCAAAATATTTCACACATTTGGGTATTGAAGTTTGGGTATGAAATAAATCTGTGCAGGAACGAGGATACTAGAAATTGCACAAAAAAGATACAAAAGCCATATTGCTCCTAATTCATAGGGATTAAACACACATTAGTAATTATGCATCATGATCAGGCGGCATATACTAATTGAAAAATAACAACATAATTATGTAGTAGTCTGATTTTGGATAATAAACTTTTCTATAGAAACTTAACTGCTTCTTGTTTGCCGATAACTAATCGCTCAACAGGTAGAAAAGTAAACCAAATTCGCGCACAGGTGGGTAAAGTAAACTAAAGCGATAACTAATCGGTTTGAACTGATCAATAAACCGCTTTTTGTCTTGCGACACTTAGAAGAAACATGTATATCTTGGACATAGATTAGGATCAGAACAAAATGTAATAAGGGGCCGTTCATAAAGTACGTCACCAATTAGAGTGGAAGAATCGGTCTGCAAAAGGTTGACAGGTTTTGACAAGGAGTAGGGGGGGGGGATGAGTTTAAATAAAGACGACGATAACAAAACGGTTTTTTTTAATACACCAATTAATTTGTACACATTTGAAAAATGTTTCAAAAATGCAAAAAAAAAAATTGCATTTTCTCACGCTTTCTACAAAAATTGTTTGTTTTTTTAAATTTGTGTGTGTGTTTGTGGGTGGGGGGGGGGGGTTACATATTTAAGCAAAAATATAATGGGGTGAGTATTTGAATTCTTGGCAAGTTGTTGATAAGGTGTGATGGGGTGAACAAATGTCCACAAAATGTTGATGTAACCGATGTTATTATCGTGTATATTTCATAGAAATATAATTCAAATAGATAGTAGGTGGAAGTGCAAATATTTATTGTGTGTTTGAATCAAATTTCAATTCTAGAGACATCACACCGAGATAATATTTGAATTTCCTTTGTTTTGGTTACTCAGATCAAATCAGATAGCATTCATGAACAAACTGAAACGTATTGATTCCTTGTGGAGAGAAAATCTACATTTATGCTTTTACGAATAGGAATTGCTATTATAAGCGATAACTAATCGGTTTGAACCAATCAATAATCTACTTACTCGACAGACTCGACGACGAGAACAGTAAGATAATATTGAACACTGTTTGACTAGTTAATCGTAAACAACTAAGCGACACACTTACTTCGTTCAAGTATTTGCGAAGTACTAGCAACCCGTATTCACCAAACATCAGAATAAAAGGATAAAAAAGTTAAATAGTGAGGCAGTAGCTTCCCAGATGGTTTAGTTACAGACCGTACTCGATGACATCATCCAAGTCCTTCGTGATACCAGTGCTAACGTTTTGGATTTGTAACCTCACAGAAACAGTTGGTTGTAAATAATACTAGGAGCCCCCCCCTCCCCCTTTATAGTATATGCATGAAAATTCGTTCACAGAAGTTATGTGAGTATGACTAGTTTTCATCAATAATAATCAAAGGTGCTATTCATACATTGTCTACATTTAAGTGGCGCAGTGGATCTGGACAAGTTTTACAAAGAGGTGTTTCACAAAAGTTAAAATCATAATACTGTTGTTATATACATCAATTAAATTGTATTAGTTTGTAATATTTTTCTAAATAAATGGAAACAAATCCTGTGACTTGTATCGTATTTTCTCTGTGTTAAAGTATATGGGGGTAATTTGTTTTACATAGTTTAGCAAGGTGGTGGATCACTGAATTCTTGACTGTTGCTGAAAGCTTGGTGGGAGTAAAATTCCCGTAACAATTCTTGACGTAATTTATGGACAATCCCAACGAAATTTAGAAAAGTAATAGTACTGTGAGGGAATTTTGTTTACAACCAACTGTTTTTGTGCTGAGATTAATCTCGTTCTAAAGACTTGTATTTCTAGGAAGCCGTACAATTTCTCATGGGGTGACAAACAATTTTAATAAACAGTATAGGAGAAATAATACTGAAGATAGAATAACACACCTGCCTAACTACGCATACGTATTAAGCAAAAATGGTATCTTGATTTGACTGTGATAGACTGTCGGGCTTGCTGGGACTCGAACACGGAAAATTGGCGAAGGAAATAATAAAATCAGCTGTCAATTTTTCCTTAGATAGTACTTTCAAAAAGGAAAGAAGAAGAAATTAGACACCGTATAAATAACTGTTAGTAAGCGTTGACTAGCAAGAGTTATTGACGGAGTTAGCGTGAATATTCAACCAGCCGTGACGGAAGCACGAGAATGGTAAGGCAGAATAAAATATTGAAAAAAAATGTTAGTTTAAGAAAGGTTGCGTATAGTGTAGAATGTTCGTGAAATGATTGTTGACAACCTTGATTGTAGCAAATTAGAGTAAAACTAGAATAGTAGGACAAACATTGCGGATAAAAGAGTTAGTACACAAGAGTATTCAGCAAGAATGAGATTTAAAAAACACGTCTAAAAACTTGAGCATAACGGATTGTAATCGATTTTGAGTGATAAATCGTTCATTCGCCAGCAACTAAGTAACAGCTCAGCCATATAGCGAGAGACTGCCCATGAAGCAGGACATGGTTCCTTGAACTCTATACCTTTGTCACCAGTATTATTGGAGAGAAAGCTGTATAACGTAATGTCGGGAGAATACCTCACATGTTGGATTTTTAGGAACTCTATGTTCTTGTAATGTGTTATTAGAGTGAATATTATGAATTCTAGTGTTAGAAAAAGAATATTAGAATTAGGAGTGAGTATGTGTAGGTTGTGATAAAGGCGTATATGTTAGAAATAAAATAGCAGTTGAAAAGTTATTCATCTATTTATAGAAGTTGAATACATTAGTCAGGTATTTGTGTAGGTCGTCGAGAACGTGGCACCATGTATAGCTCACCTTTGATGAAATTGCTTTAAAAAAGAAAGAATAAAATTGTCTCAGAATATAAAATATTCTGATGGTTTGGTCAGAGAGAGAAAGTCAAACGAAGTGATTAAATTCGAGAAAAGGAGAAATCTCTCCAACTAAATATTCGCCTTAGAATAGAGGTAGAAAAAGTGAGAAGTTATATTCTCGAACATCATCATTTGCTCAATCAGCAGACAATTTAAAATATTGTGTGTGTGTGTATTACTCACCACCGAAGAGTTCGTTATTCATTATTTAGGATTCAGAGAGGTTCTTTGATCTCTCCAACGTGATTGATCGCCCATGTTATAGAAATGGTGTATGTGGTCACTTTACATTAACCAAACGGATACATACATTTAAGAAGTTACTCGGAGCTCTGTCGATTGCAATTATCTTGTATTTTTATGAAATATTACCGAAGTTCCAGAGTTCCTGCCTGTTTTAAAGCAGGATTTACCGAGTAAACATTTGTGACGGGTTATTCATTATTTCCAGGTTAATTATCGTAGATTAAGAATTTGAAGTTTAATTTCCTTGAAACTTCAGCATAATTTTATGAAGACTTACCAGAGTTCTAGAGTTCCTGCCTTTTTGGAATCTTATTTACCGAGTGAACTTGTGTGAAGCGTTACTCAAACTTCGAATCTGTTTCGGGATATAACCAGTCTGCACATTGAATTTGGATGAACCTGATGTATTTTCTTAAAGATTCAGCAAATCGTCGTTACCTTGGGAGAAATCGTCTTCGGGAGTGAGATATGTCCGTTTTCAAGTCAATGGGATGTCTTGGTGAATAAACTGTGAAAATTACGTTATCGAAATCACATCATCTTGTTATATTGTGTACATTGGCTAATTGATGCCAATTGATGCGCCAGGTTATGACCAGTGAACACTACTTATCATGTCACCACAAACTTTATTTTCGATCTTATTTGGATAGCCGGACGAATGATATAAGTAACCTCGACAACTGCGAACTATTGACTTGAAGGATATCTTTATAGTGACTGTCAATACAGTTTTGAAATCGTTTCCATCTGGAACTTGTAGGGTGCTGAATATGTGTGGTCATAGATTGGATCTATCAAAAAAGGTTAAGAGACAACGTGTCCAGGAAATTTTGTTTAGACAGTATATTTTTTTGTGTGTGGAGAGGATGCTGAGTCGTTGAGCAAGTAACCGCTTTGTTATTATACGCAAGATGAGTTGTGGTAACAGGAAACACAGAGCTCGAATGTCATTTCCTACTATTTGACTTTTAAAAATTATTTGTTTGTTAAATCTTTATATATGGCTCTGTATACAGCGCGTGTCAATTTAAGCGCACTTAGCATTTGTGGAAATAGTGAACAATGCATATTAATATGTACAGTGGCGAACGGTACACGATTCTAATAATATATCAAGTTTATATTCTCTAATGTCTAGAAATCTTAAGTGGGAACAAAGTACTGACAATTCGTGTTTAATATAAATATATGCTCCAGACGCACTTGTTTAACCCAGTGCTAGACTATGAAATATGTTGTTTAAAACTGAGCGACTGAATTATTAACATGGATTATCTTTACAGTCGAGAACGTTTAAGCAATTTACCGTCGTGTATGGAGTTAGGTGAAACATGTCTTTAGATTAATAAATTATCATGATATATGAAACAAGCATTATTCTAAAATTTAAATTAATTTAAATTCTTATTGACTATTGAAACTGGGGGAGCAACAGTTATGTAGTGTTGTCAATGGCTCGCCGACACGCAGTTCATAATTTCGAGTTTACTTGGAGTTCTTGGTTTGAAATACGAAGTTATCACAGGTTCACCCAGCCAAATGAGAGGAAGGTGCCAGGACGCATGCTTTGGGAAGGACAAGGAATATTCCCGTTACGTTTTCAAGATTTTACAGATTACTAGGGTTCAGAGAAGGAATGAGTTATGTAATGGTTTATAGCTTATCTGCTATTTCTGTAACGTCTAACTAATGAAAAACGTTTTCGGAGAGCGGAGCATATATGGAAGATAGATGTGAAAGGCTAGCTGAATATTGAAATATGATTGTGGAGAACACAAATAAATATTGGAATATGATTGTGGAGAACATATATACAAGCTGGACCATTAAAGAAGCCAAAAGAAGCTCTGTTGTAAACGTTCTCAAGCACAACTATAGCAGCACATGTCTCTACGCAAGAGTGAGTACCCTCATACACATCATAGGCAACTGCCGAAACATTGCTGAATATAGCTCTATAAGGGCGATATCCTCCAAGGGTACGTGGAAAAAGGTGTAGGTACTCATGTTGACTGGACATTTTTCTGACGATTAATTTTTCCTAAAGCTTGCCTACTTGTGCATTGTGATTGTACAGTACACCTGAATTTTTGTAGTGAATTTTCCTTGCCATTGGCAGAGGTACCAAGTAGTCCTGCAACCATACCTCCTCTCAGCATTGTCTAAAGAATGGGGTATGTAGATATTGCAGCTGAACTTCTGAACCCACATATGGGTTATGCCTGGTCTTCTACTGTGCTCACCATTGTCTCCTGTGCTTTTTAATGCATATACCGTGAGAATCACAGAGGAAAACATCATTGGACAGGGAAGGACTCTATCATATGACGACGACACCTTATTCTCCCGTCGGAGTAGAGAGAGGTAGTAGGTGGTTTCAGAACTTCAGACACAGCTGGACATGTTAGGTAGGTGGTGCGAAGAAGCAGGAGCACTAATAAAACCAACTAAAGCGTCAGTAACAAGTTTCTCTGAAAAAATTGTATTGTCAATACACCAAATCGAACAGTGGATTTGTATACAGAAGTCTCTGAGAACATACATGCAATGATGTATCTGAAAGGCAATTTTACAAAAGTCTAGCTTTCTCTGAAGACGTATATCAGCTGTTAGATAAAACCAGGACAGGTCTTAGAGCAATGACGTTAATTTCTGCAGCCTACTGTGAGTAACGATAACCAGTGTAATGACTTGATTAGAATCTCAAAGCTACACTCGTGAATGCTTTATCAGCGACTCAATGAGCATGCTAAGAAAGATTGAAAATGGATGTGCACAAAGACAGTGGTTGGATTCGATGAAGCAGTCTAATTTGACAAGTATCAAATGCCATATCTGTGGGTGGAAATGCCGGTTTCCAAAGAAATAACCGTGCAGACAAGCTTTCTTGTATGGCGTTCATAGGAACAGAACTTCCAATTGACCGAGCTGATATTCTGAATGCTCTTAGGGAGATTGGACGAGTTATCGATATAAAAAAATTCTTGTGAATCTGCAACCCTAGGCAGACTACAGAAATATCATGTCAGGGGGTGGGGGTTACGCCTAAATAAGAGCATAATGCAGGTATCCAGAAGAGACTAATAAACCAATAGTGTAAGTGGTGTCAGATTCTAGACTCTCGATGGATAGCGTGAGTGAGATCAGGACCGGTCTTAGGCCATTGCAACCTATGTGGCCGCAGTGGGCCCCGCACTTCATATGCACATAAATTCATATTATAATTTATTTTATTAGCCTCTTCCCTACCCAGACTGGGCCCCGCGCAATCCGTTTCGCATTGGGCCCCACAATTCTTAGGGCCGGCCCTGAGTGGGAGGTCAGATCACTTCTAGATCGATGGGTAGCAGACTACAAAGAAACAACTGTGCAGGCAAGCTTGCTTGTATGACTTTCATGGTGACAGCACTTGACATGGACCAACTTTGTATTCTGAATGTTGGTATTCTGATCTGAATGTTGGTATTCTGAATGTTGGTATTCTGAATGCTGGTATTCTGAATGTTGGTATTCTGAATGTTGGTATTCTGAATGTTGGTATTCTGAATTTTGGTATTCTGAATGTTGGTATTCTGAATGTTGGTATTCTGAATGTTCTTAAAGATATATGACGAGTTATCGATGTAAACAATGCATAAATATGTGATACACAAATGGCAGTAATTGTGTGGTAATTGATACACATATGGCAGTAATTGTGTGGTAATTGATACACAAATGGCAGTAATTGTGTGGAATTGATACACACATGGCAGTAATTGTGTGGTAATTGATACACAAATGGCAGTAATTGTGTGGTAATTGATACACAAATGGCAGTAATTGTGAGGTAATTGATACACAAATGGCAGTAATTGTGTAGTAATTGGGTAATCTTGAGCTGTAAAAATAAACGACTGAGATAATATAATGGAGGATAATAGTAGAGAGTGATAATGAAGGATGATAGTAGAGGATGATACTATAGGGTGATAATGAGAGATGATAGGTGAGGGTGATAATGAAGGATTATAGTGGTGGCAAAAATGTACGGTGATAATGAAGGCTGATAATGGATGGTGATAAGGAAGGATGATAGTGGAAGATGATAATGAAGGCTGATTAGGGAGGATACTAATAAAGGGCGACATGGGGTTATAGTAGAAAACAAAGATAAATAGTGGAAGGTAACAATATAGAACTGAGATCATTATTGAGATATGATTGTTAATTAATTTTTATGTGTTTCAAAGAGGGCATATAGTGTACTATCATTTTTTTTTCCATCGTGATCAGTTCATTGCATGTTTAGGTAGTTTTTATGTTAAAACTAGTCACCATTATAAAATAATGATGACCTTAGTATAAAGAAGGATTTTTACTATTGTGAATTGTTGAACTGTCGATCAATCGTTCCTAACAGCAGAATAAGTACACAACCTATTCCATCTTGAACCGGAAACCGGATGATAATAGTGGAGGTCAAAACTGAAAGGTGATCTTGGAAAACTGTTATAAATATTAGAAATCGATTTTTAGATGGCAAATAATAGACGACGCTGGACTGCTTTAGACAAACATCACGTGGCCTCTACATGTGGTGGAGAGAGTTTTAACACGAAAATGAAATACAAGTGTGCGGATAATGATGGATTAGATGTCAACATTATAAAGTGATCGCACACTGACAAGTAGAATATTTGTTCTTGAAAGACTAAAATGTTGCTATTTTCACACCAACATGTACTTCCTGCGTGTTCATCAGAGCATTTATGATTGGTCCACTTCCAATTTCATACGGCTGGTTCCGATGGCAATATTTTATCGAACTACTCAACCGTGAAACTATTCAAACGCCTCACTAGCACACAGAAATTGAGGTTGAGTTCCAGACACGTACTGAAGTTTAGAAAATCATTTAGTGTCTGAGAGTGTATATCACTCTCTTCTCCTGTTGTTTGGAAACACTGATTTACTTTTATATTTTATTTTTATTTTCAGTTAAGTTATTCCATGGCGTTCTAGATATACAAATATTTCGTACGGGTTTTATCACGTCACGGAAACAGTTGGCTGTAGACACATATATCTGATAATTTACTTAAGCCTTACAGTATATATATATATATATATATATATATATATATATATATATATATATATATATATATATATATATATATTTAGAGCCATTGCTGAAAATTGTATCAAAAGCGTGATACCCAGTTATATAATTTTGTATTAGTAACGCTGAAAGTAGCAAAGAAAAAAAAAAGATAAAATAACATTGTAACGGAAATCTCCGAATTGGGTGCATTTGATACGTTCAAGTGACGTATACAATCTCAGAATTGGTAATATTTGATACGTTCTAGTGACGTATAAAATCTCAGAATTGATTACATTTGAGTTCAAGTTAGGTATCAAATCTCCGAATTGGTTACATATGATAGTTTCAAGTGACGTATGAAGTCTCCAAATTGATTGTTTACAGCCTACTGTTCAAGTGACGTAAAACGTATCTGAAATGATTGTACACAGACTAACGTTAAAATGACGTATCAAATCCAGGACGACAGCTTTGTAATTCCATTAAGACATGTTTAATCTTTTAATATTTTCAACAGTCTCCTAACAATATAGTTATGTGGACTAATAGGGAAACATCCTTCTAAAAATGACACTATATGACCTTTTACTTGATTTTCATTGGTTACTTTGTGTCTACAGCCAATGAAAACTACAGAGAAAAAAAATCACTGATAAAAGCAAATCATAAGCCGCCAAACACCTCACTTCTAAAACGAAATTTATTTGTAAAAATATAAGCTTGGAAACAATGGCAATCTTTAAAGTCAAAACATAGCTTTCAACTTCAAGACAAAACTGAGCGAACATATCAAGATCATCAGAAACCTGAACATAGATATCGTCGTTAGCACAGAGCTGAACACATATAAGAAAAGTTAGAAAAATAATACTATTGGAATAATGTGTTTCATAACACCAGATCCCCATCAAGGCCAGCACCGTGCAGTGGTGATGCGGCTTAATTCAGCCATCAGGGGCTGGAAACTAAGACTGGTCGGGCAGTCCCATTCGAGCAGGACCATAGTCCTGCCCAAGTAAGCAGAGTGCTGAAGACGGAGGCATCCAGCCAAAAGGCGCACAGATAATCAGGATGCCACGCACAAAACACAAAGGAAACATGTCTGTATCTATAAAAAGTTATGGTGCCTGCCCTGTGGCGGACGTTCAGGCAGGGACGGTGCCGGGCCCAATACCTCGAAAGTATTCTGAGCATGAAACGCTGAGGCAGACATATTGGCCAGAGGAAACAACACTGGAATCATAACTCTATGGGACACTGTATGAACTACAAAAGACAGTGAATTTTATTAAGGAGACAGAATTACAGATATAGACATGTTTTAAGTGAACGAAAGAAGAAGAAGAATAACAACAGATGTGAATACATCATCAATAGGTGAGTGGATAGATGTGAATACATCATCAATAGGTGAGTGGATAGATGTGAATACATCATCAATAGGTGAGTGGTTAGCTGTGAAGACATCATCACTAGGGGAGTTGATAGATGTGAAGAGTTCAGAGTTCAATTATCAATATTGCTTCGGACAGAAGTTTGAAATACGAGGTCCCTGACAATTATTCAATGATTTCCCTGTGCAATGGGAAGCTGTTTCCAGCGATTTTATTCCATACTCAGGAGTGGCTGTTCAAGTTGGCGTTGCAACACTTGATGCATGACTCCTACTGTGAATGGGATCAATTGTTGTGTGACATTTGGATTTCTGTATGTTCTCGAGCTTGAACAGCCCTTCCGACTCTCGGTCTGTGATCGATACATGAAGTTTCGTTGCCACTATATCTGTACACATACACAAAGCTGCCCTCTATAGCATGTTGCCTTTTCCAAATTCAATGTGTACTCTTAGGATCACCATTCTAGTGCAATCTAAAACCATATCGGTAAATTGACATTTCTCGCCACTCCAATGTTTCTGCAATTTGTCTGACTGAGACGAAATGCACAGATGCCTTAGTCACTGTGTGTCTACAGTGCTTCTGGGTGTGTTGGCGTAGAGGTGTCGGAGATATTGCTTGTCTCTTTGCAGGCAGTTCTATTTCATCTACAGCGTCCACGGACACGATCTATAATTGATGACAAGGAGGTACTTACAGGTACTTAGTTAACTTCTAACCCTGCGCCTGCCAGACGCCCACAAGGAAGGAAAGAAAAGAAACGTATAGACGTCAGAAAGTTATCAAATGTAAACTCACAACAGTCCCTAGCCTCTACTCTGGATGAATGTCTGAAATCTGCACAACTAGAGCAAGATGTAGATACGAACTGGACATATCTGAGCAAGCAAATTTACGACACTGCTACTGAGGAACTAGGTCATTCTATCAAAAAACAAAATGACTGGTTTGATGAGAATGATAATAAAATCAAAGAAATGTTGGACGAAAAACACCACCTTTTCAAAGCATACTTAAATGATCCAAAATCAATGTCTAAAAAAGAAGCACTCAATTGCAAACGGAAAATAATTCAAAATAAACTACGCCATATGAGGGACTCATGGCTGAATAAGAAAGCAGATGAGATACAAAGATTTGTAGACACAAACGATTTAAGAAACTTCTATGATGCACTTAAAATGTTATATGGTCCAACCTCATCAGGATGTTTTCCACTTCTCAATGCAAATAAAACACAACTAATCGTAGAAAAAGATAAAATCCTGCAGCGCTGGGTAGAACACTTTGAGCACATTTTGAATAACCCATCATTCAATAAATGAAGAGGCTATCAACCAACTACCACAGATTCCTCTCAATGAAATGCTAGGTGACATCCCTACTTTGGAGGAAACTCGTAAAGCAGTTCATAAGCTTTCTGGTGGAAAAACACCTGGCTCCGACTCAATACCAATCGAAATATACAAATATGGTGGTAAAAATCTTATTAAGAAACTTCACATAATCTTCCAACAGTCATGGATAAGCGAACAAATTCCACACAATTTTAAGGATGCTACAATTATACACCTGTATAAACGTAAAGGGAACCGCCAGTCCTGTAACAACCATCGTGGTATCTCTCTACTGTCCATTGCTGGAAAGATATTTGCCAGAATCCTTTTGAACCGTCTTACATCTCATCTAAATGAAGGACTACTACCCGAAAGCCAATGTGGTTTCAGAAAAGAACGTGGAACAACTGATATGATCTTTGCTGAAAGACAGCTTCAAGAAAAATGTCAGGAACAACACTGTGACCTGTACACAGCATTCATAGACTTGACAAAAACATTTGACACAGTAAGTAGAGAGGGTCTGTGGAAGATTCTGGCAAAGTATGGATGTCCACAGAAATGTATCTCAATAGTGCAGCAATTGCATGATGGAATGCAAGCTAGAGTTCAGGATGATGGAGAGTTATCTGAAACCTTTCATGTGTCAAATGGAGTAAAACAAGGATGTGTATTAGCACCTACCCTATTTAGCATCATGCTCTCTGCTATGTTGGATGATGCTTTCAAAGATCTAGACCTGGGAGTAAACATCACCTATCGCATAGACGGAAAATTGTTCAACCTTCGGCGGCTTCGAGCAAAAACCAAAGTTAAATCACACACAATCAGGGATCTTCTATTTGCTCATGACTGCCCTAAATGCCAACTCTGAGGCTGATCTACAATGTATTATAGACAGAATCTCCAAAGCCTGTACCAACTTTGGGCTTGCCATTAACACAGAGAAAACAGAAGCCATGTTACAACCAGCACTTAGCAAAATCAATCTCGAGCCCTGCATAAAGGTAAATGGTGTAGCACTGAAAGTTGTAAATAGATTCACATATCTAGGCAGTACGGTATCACAAAATGCCAACGTTGATAATGAAGTGTATACAAGGATCGCCAAAGCAAGCAGTACTTTCGGCAGATTGTACGCAAGTATTTGGCGTAGAAATGGCATTAAGCTACAGACTAAGCTGAAAGTTTACAGAGCAGTGGTACTTCCAGTGCTGCTTTACGCTAGTGAAACATGGACTGTGTATAGACGTCATGTGAAAAAAACTCAATCATTTTAATACAAATTGTCTCAGAAAAGTTATGAACATCAGTTGGCAAGACAAGATTCCAGATACCACTGTCCTTGATAGAGCTGGTATCCCAAGCATTGACAAGATCCTGATGCAGACACAGATTCGTTGGGCAGGTCATTTGGTGCGTATGCCAGACCATCGTCTGCCAAAGATACTTCTCTATGGTGAGCTAGAGAAGGGTATACGATCTCAAGGTGGTCAAAGGAAGTGCTACAAGGACTCGTTGAAGGACTCACTGAAAGCCTTTGAAATAGACCACGATACATGGGAAGAACTTGCACAAAATAGATCTACATGGCGTTCTAAAATAAAAAAGAGCGCATCATCTTGTGAAAAGAAGAGAAATGCAGCAGCTTAACAGCGGAGAGCAGCTAGAAAGTCACGGATAGACCAAGATCCGTCTACAGTCGTTATTCCATGTCCAAACCGTCCAAGGACATTTACAGCTCGAATAGGGCTCATTAGCCATCTACGAACTCATAATCAAGGACATAACTAAAATTGGATTTTCAAAAGTGGATGTAACAAATCGTCATCATCACTTGTGATGGACGAACAACAACAACCCTGCGTCCGCACGACAGAAATGTAAACCCCTTTTGAGCCCGGAGAGATGTGAAGATCATCAAATGGGGGTGTGCACATATGAATAGACATCGTCAATGGGGGAATGGACTGATGTGAAGACATTATAAATGGTGGAGTGGACAGATGTGAACATGTCATCAATGGAGTAGTGGACAGTCGAAAGTGAAAACACATTACCCTTTAAGCTTCTCAATATAAATTTACTACCACTGATGGTTCTCAGCGCTGTGCTTCATGATTAAGAACCTGGGTCAAAGAGCATGAGCTCATAGACCGCTGGATGAGGAACTAACCAAACACAATTGCTTAAGAACAAAAACCAGGACACTGAAGACACGTGACATAGCTGGCAATTCTATTGGTCCACTAACAGTACATAATGTAACTGTTCATATCCCAGCCAGGCGTTGATTTTAAGTTGTTCAAATCTTTGCCGATATGATAGTTTTTTCTCTCTCTAACCTCGTAACTTCCATATCATCATTCTTTGAACATGTACATTGCCTCCGTTTATTCGTATTGTATTGCAATCACAGAAATCACACCCTAATTAATGAGTCCCGTTTCTTATCAGACGTTCCATCTACTGTAACTTTTTCTGCTAATCAATCAGTTTTTGCATTACTTCTTACTCTCGCACGTCCTAAACAATAGTTTCATGTGATATTTTCGTTTTTGAGACAGATTTCTCACTCTTTTTTTAATAATACAGGTACTCTTTTATTATCGTGTGCAGCATACGCTGGAGTTTGATAGAGTTAGTGAATGTTGGTGGGTGCGTTATCAAACAGGTGAGAACTTAAGTTAACGCCTCTATGTCCATTCCTATACATTTTACATGGTATACTGCAGCTAACAATAATTACAATCAGTCCATGGATATATAGCCACTGAATCACAAATTAACAGAGTGTCCGGGATCCATTTGTATATCATAAAGTAAATAAAACAGTGTAAAAAACAGTGTTTATACTTAAATTGTTTGGTTACCATAATCTATTTTGGTATGGAGAATATAGTCACAACAGGCAAGATTGAGGACAACAGAGACAGAGCGCGACAACGTGAGAAAATAATAGACAGTTTGACAACCTGGCACGGCAGGCAAACAACAGCGAGCTTGATACATAATACTGGAGACAGAGAGCTGTGGAGAGTCATTATCGCCTACGCCAGCAGGAATGACACCTGATGATGATGATCATAATCTATACACACATTTCTACACATGCTCTTACCATAATCTATACACACATTTCTACGCCTGCTCTTACCATAATCTATACACACATTTCTACACCTGCTCTTACCATAATCTATACACACATTTCTACGCCTGCTCTTACCATAATCTATACACACATTTCTACGCCTGCTCTTACCATAATCTATACACACATTTCTACACCTGCTCTTACCATAATCTATACACACATTTCTACACCTGCTCTTACCATAATCTATACACACATTTCTACACCTGCTCTTACCATAATCTATACACACATTTCTACACCTGCTCTTACCATAATCTATACACACATTTCTACGCCTGCTCTTACCATAATCTATACACACATTTCTACACCTGCTCTTACCATAATCTATACACACATTTCTACACCTGCTCTTACCATAATCTATACACACATTTCTACGCCTGCTCTTACCATAATCTATACACACATTTCTACGCCTGCTCTTACCATAATCTATACACACATTTCTACACCTGCTCTTACCATAATCTATACACACATTTCTACGCCTGCTCTTACCATAATCTATACACACATTTCTACACCTGCTCTTACCATAATCTATACACACATTTCTACACCTGCTCTTACCATAATCTATACACACATTTCTACGCCTGCTCTTACGAAAGCTAAAGTCTAAGACTGTAGTGGAGATGTATTTAAGCAACAACTGTTGCAACATTTAGAACTAGCTAGGCACAATTTTGTAATAATTCATCTTGAAATACTTGCCGTTTTACCTTATTTCATTTTTTTTTAAAACTGTTCGCTCAATAAAGTTGTTCTCTCGTGATCTTACATTTTATGTCATATTGATTGAATAGTTAAAATTTCTTCTGTTAAGCTATTTTCCTACATCAGGACATTCCTTTGATCGTATTAAGATTTTATAAGAATTGAGCCATGAATATGTAAAATACAGTAATTTTACTTTTGAATGAAACTGTATAATACATATGAGGGCCTACAATTTTCGTGCAAATATGATTACAAATATTATTGCAATCAGATTATTTTTTGTTAACTCAGACAAAAATCCCAAGTACTGCTGGCTAACGTACATGCTTCCCTTGAAAAATTCAGTGTTAGTAAATGTATTCTCTCATACATTGTAATGTATCTACTATGTATTCTCTCATACATTGTAATGTATCTACCTTTTACTTGAGTTTCTTTCATTATTTTATATTGACCTATTAAATATAAAAATGCTATTGGATAACACACGGGGGGTGAGTTAAACTTCCTGGAACATTGAACAAATATGTGCATTTTTTTCCCATAACACAATAAACGAAACAGATGGACATATTGTAAGAAGGAAAAAGTTCTTCACTATATTATGAGTATCTACTTCGCTATTTTACATAGCGAAAATAAGCCATTGGTAATGAGCTGTTTTATTCACTAAGAAAACAATTGTATGTAAAGATATTCTGATTGTCTGATAGCACAAGAACATTCAGTAGTTTAAGACAAATTATTTCATAGATACTGTTCATGTTAAATATCTGCAAACATTTTTCATTTCAACTCAGAGAATTTTCAAATAAGAAGGAAAGACATCTCAGAACGTACACAGCAACAAAAAGAAAATAAGAAAGAAGACAAAAATAGATGGTGCTGCTAAAAAAGGGAAGATTTAACAAACATCAAGAGAACCAGGCGCAACAGCGCAATAGAATAAACTATAATATATATTGAATTTTTTTTTCAAAAGATGCATTTATTGAAGTGAGAATTAAAGCAGAGAGCAAATTAAACATGAAGGCACACCAGCAGTTCAGACGGTAAATTTGACAGTAACAAACGGAGACGACGACAACTGGAGTTCAAAAATACAACACTCATTGGCCTCGATAAGAAGCATTAATGCTTGAACGAAGTGCATCCGAGACAACCACAAAAAATGTAAACGATCGTTGGGCTGAAACTGTCGTTACAGGCTGCGTCTTCCTAAAATGTTCAAAGACGATACACGTGATCTTCCCCTCAGAAATTTCCTGGATGGAATGTCCTGTCATTTTGTTTCAGTCTGCAGACACTGACGAGCACAAAAAGGCATCACAAGAGAAAAGGATTCAATATTGGGCATTAGAGGCACAAAAACACCCAGCTTTTGGACAAGAAATCTTAAGGGCAAAAATTCTCATGTTTTTTAAGGTGGGCTCATTTGTCGTATTTTTGTAATTGTGTTTCTATTCTAATGTTTTCTAATCATTAATTCACAATCCAAATGATACATTATTCAAGTAATTTAAATATATTTAGCTCTTGTAAATGGATAAATACCATCATTTAAACTCACCAGCTGTGACTATAATTCTTTAAAACATTGTAGCCACATAAAAATAGCCATGTAAAAATATATTACTTACTTGTGAAATAATTATGTGCTTTTGTGTTTGTATAGAAACAGATGAACTGCATAGATTCTTAGAGCCAATATCATAAGTACAATATATATATATATATATATATATATATAAATGTATAATGTTATCACTGTTTGAATTTGCAAACAATGGAAATTAATTATCCAGGAGTTACATAAGTTCAAGTTTGATTATTCTCTTAGATATGGTGTTTCTTATATCAAACAAAGGACCAGGTTGCCTCTTTATGTTATTAGTAATCGTAGTAGTTGTAGTAGTAGTAGTAGTAGTAGTAGTAGCAGTAGTAGTAGTCGTAGTAGTAGAACAGGTATACATGTGATATAGTCTAAAATAATATATAGGTTGGATGAAAAAGCTGGTCATATTTGAGTGCAGGTAAGTGTGTTACACGATATCGTATGAAAAAAAAAACCATAATGATTCGTCTACTGTTGTTTTTGACAGAAAAATTCATTTGTAAACATTTACAATTATGTTAAAAATTGTCAGTATGTGTCGTTACACATTCAAACTATGGAAAATATGTATATAATTTGAAGCAATGATGAAGATGAATATGTTAACAATGTTGTATTGTTAAAATTCACAACGTGAATATGACCACAATCACCAAACAGAACAGCTTCGATGCTGTATATAAATTATGCCAACACTGTGGGCAAGTTTGAACACGGGGCTGGGGTGTTATTACCCCATCCCCGTCTTATCAAACTTCACCCCAGCCCCGTGTTATCAAACTTGCCCAAAGTGTTGGCATAATTTATATACATCCTCGAAGCTGTTCTGTTTGGTGATTGTGGTCATATTCACGATCACATGGTCAAATTTGCCCAAAGTATTGACGGAACCACTCTTCCCCACATTTGTCAACAACTTGTCAAGAACTCAGGGTTCCCCTTCCTACTAAATTATGTCCAAAAATAAAATCGTCACCAAATAATAAAATCGTCATAAAAAAGTAGAAATAGAACCACGTTGATATATTGATAATTTTTTTTTTTCAAAGAAACAATTTAATTTGTGTACAACAATCGCTTTCTTGACGTCCACTCTTGACTCCCTAGTTTTTTATGTAATTTATGTAGAGCATCCGCTTACTTGACTCCATATTTTTTTATGTAATTTGTGTACAACAACCGCTTACTTGATGTCAACTCTTGAATCCCTAATTTTTGATGTAATTTGTGTACAACAACCGCTTATTTGACGTCAACTCTTGACTTCCTAATTTTTGATTTAATTTAAAGCTGATGATATCTTCGTCAAATCGCGATCGTCGGCAGAGTCTGAGACATGTTCACTAAAACGGAAACATGAACACGTCCCCGATTTGTGTGAAATCTATTGGTTACCCATGGCTAATTTTAGAATCTAACTCACGTATGTAAATAGCGACTAATTAAAGGCAAAGAATAATCACAAACGTAACGAGAGGGTCAAAATTAATTCTGATAGGAGGCATGTAGCACCGAGAGCCACGGTCAAACTCTTCACTCTCTTCGGAACGACAGTTTAAAGAAATGTAGTATGTTCTTCTCAGCTGTTTAGGCGATCTCGTTGAATATAAAAACCCATACGGCTTTAGAGTAGACCAGCTAAGTAATGTTAACAGCTAAAAATATTTCATTATATATGTTAGAAACACAAAGGCGATCTTTACCGGACTGCTTTTGCCAGAGAAAAGCTTTCAACACTGTCAACAGAGATAGACACAGAAATGCCAGGGGGAAATTGTGTTGTCTATATAGCTGTACACGAGGGTTTCTCAAACTATTTTCTACCACGCTCCACTTTCATATAGATATGTTAGTCTAACTTTCATCCCCAACCAATGCCAATCAACCAACTCTATAACTTCTCTGGCATGTAGCACATAAAATCTTATAGAATGAATGATATAAGTAAGTAAACTTTTCATCCCGTTAGTTATGATCTTCGGGAATAAGGAGCATTATAGCACATGTCTATTTTTGTTGTTGCAATTAGTTAGGCACGTTTCTTTGTATAAACAGAAGGCTCTAACTCTCAGCAGTGTGACTCCTACTCTCAGCCAAGAAACTCCAACTCTCAGCAAAGTGGCTCAAACTCTCAGTCGTATGGCTCAAAAGTATAAAAGGTGTGACTTGAACTCTCAGCTATATGATTTCAACCCTCAGCGGTGTGACTCCAACTCTCAACGGTGTGATTTCTACTCTCAACGGTGTGATTTCAACTCCGAAGGGTGTGACTCCAACTCTCAACGATGTGACTCCAACCCTCAATGGTGTGACTCCAACTCTCAACGATGTGACTCCAACCCTCAACGGTGTGACTCCAACTCTCAACGGTGTTACTCCAACTCTTAACGGTGTGACTCCAACCCTTAACGGTGTGATTTCTACTCTCAACGGTGTGATTTCAACTCCGAAGGGTGTGACTCCAACTCTCAACGATGTGACTCCAACCCTCAACGGTGTGATGTCTACTCTCAAGGGTGTGATTTCAACTCTAAAGGGTGTGACTCCAACTCTCAACGATGTGACTCCAACCCTCAATGGTGTGACTCCAACTCTCAACGATGTGACTCCAACTATCAACGCTGTGACTCCAACCCTCAATGGTGTGACTCCAACTCTCAACGATGTGACTCCAACTATCAACGATGTGACTCCAACTATAAACGCTGTGACCCCAACTCTCAACGATGTGACTCCAACTCTCAACGATGCGACTCCAAATCTCAACGGTGTGATTTCAACTCCGAAGGCTGTGACTCCAACTCTCAACGTGTGACTCCTACTATCAACGATGTGACTCCAACTCTCAACGATGTGACTCCAACTCTCAACGATGTGACTCCAACTCTCAACGATGTGACTCCAACTCTCAACGCAGTGACTCCTACTTCGAAGGTTGTGACTCCAACTCTCACCGGTGTGACTCCAACTCTCAACGATGTGACTCCAACTCTCAACGTTGTGACTCCAACTCTCAATGATGTGACTCCAACTCTCAACGATGTGACTCCAACTCACATCGGTGTGATTCCTACTTCCATCATTGTGATCCCAACTCTCAGTGTTGTGTAATACTGAGAAGACGCCCCCAACTCTTAAAAACATATTGCATGAGAATATTTGCCGTGTTTTAAAATCCTGACAAGCATCATTTTAATTGAAATATATAACAAGGTAATACAGAGACGTTTCTATCTCCTATGATCAATTACATGTTTTTCTTCAATATACAAGACGTTGGTAATGAAAAATAACTTTACTTTGTGTAATATCACTTTTGAAAATATTCGCAGGATTAAAATACAGAACAGTAATTAGCTTGAATAATGACAAGATTAAATAGAATGGCTTGAGTGTGGTAGACAGTTAAGTACGGGATGATTAGATTATCAGCCACTTAATTTGCTGCATTTGAAAGACAGTTTGTTCCAAAACATCCATTGCAAATGTTACAACTATAACAACACTTATCTTGTTCTATAATTTTGTCTTATTTATTGTTTTACGTTTTCCCATTTATGCCCTCTTAGTACTTCGTAATTTTTGCTAAGACTGTTTGAAATGTTGTGTTTCCCAAATTTCGGAGAATGTAAATATAGAAATATAAATGAATAGTGACAAATTATAGAAGTGACTTAAATTGGAGTTTTACACTTACATCCATTAAACAAAGTAGGAGTTTCTATCAAAGCGTCTTTATCAAGATAATGAGCAACATTACAAGTACGGGATACAGTTAGAGTGCGCTTAAAAATTAGTGCATATAGAAAAAAAAACTTTTGGACATATTTCTATTAAACTTTACATATACAATTTATGTTATAGAAAAGTTGCGAGCATATTTTTATGTATAACAACCTCAAACAATTAAACATTTGGACCATTCAGAAAGAAAGGGCTAACTACTGAACTTATTATTACTGCCTAGAAAATAAATACAGTCAAAAATGCTGGCTGATAGCTATGTCTTGAAAAATAGCGAAATTGCTGCCAACAAAATAACATAAGTAAGAAGATTGTTTTCATTATAATGTATGCGTTTACTAGCACTTCGTACGTAACAAGCAACCACTGAAGTACAAAATCAGCAAAATCACAGAAGAGCAGGTACTAAACGTAAAAATGCATGGAGAAATACTATAACAAGTAGATTATTATCAATATCTCGGAAACACAATCACAAACGATGGTAGATGTGAAACAGAAACTAAAGGAGAAGAGGAATAGCTAAAAGTGTTTTCAATAACACGAGAAATATTTTGACAACCAAACAATTTACCAAAAGGTTAACAATATAAGTATAAAATGGTACATCTGTTTTATATTAATCTGTTTTATAAACAATGACAATAAAAAAAGCTAGAAGATATAATTAATGTCTTTGAAATGTGGATATATAAAAGAATTTATTTCGGGAATTTGCCTAACAAAAATTAGAATGAAGAAAGAATTACTAAAGGCAATAAAGATCAAACAAATAAAGTATAATGGACATAATAAAAGACATGAGACTGTTGAAGGCCTTAGATGATGGTAAATTCAAGGAAATTTAGAGGTAGAGATAGGTAGAAGTAAGTAGAGATACTAGTGGGCGAGTAACATCACGAGATTGACAGATTGCAGTCTAGAAGAGTGTACCAAGAAGACAAGAAACAGGGAATGTTGGAGGTTTGTTACAGAGACGGCACATAATGATGATGATAAAGTACTAAAGATACGCTTGTGAATTGTGAAACTTTATGCAATTACTGTAAAATAGGTTGTGCACATATCATTATATATTAATCATAGGACGATTGCAACGATATAAAAAAGTAAAGTAACGCATATCATTTATGAATGCCGTAGTGGTGTGAGATGTTAGCGATCTCACATTTCAGAGGCTCTGCAAATGAGGGCGGTAGCCATCTCCTCTCCCTCGCAGTCTTTACTTCCCCGATTAATCCGGTACCTATTTAAGGCTTGGTCAACCTGGGGGCCGTTGCGATCTGAAAATCATTTCCGCCTCAACAGGGGAATGAACCCAGGACCACTCATATGCGAAGCCAGTGCGCTAACCACTGCGCAACGCGGCTCCATTGTATTTATATAAATGTTTCTGAATCTCTGCAACATAATTTGTAACGTTTGTAATGCTATTGTATTGTATTTTGACTCTAAGGCCAGATAAAAAAATTAATTTGACACATCAAAGACATTTTAAGATATTTGAAAGCAAAAAGTGACACACATTTCTGAAAAATACTATATGAACTGCACAATATCTATATTCTTCATACAAAAATATTAACAAATAAAGACAATATTCACGATGTGAATGTAAGTATACAGAGAGCAAATAAGAGTTTATATTGAGCCTGTGGGATAGTCATACTATACATGTTACAGGAGAGTATATTGTTCAAATAGAACACGAGTGCTTGAATGTAAAACGATCGATTATATTTTTTTTTTACGGATGCAAATCTAATGGCTTGCAATGGATTACATATGACGAAATATAACAAAGATAAAACTCACTTGCAACAATTGTAGCACTCATTTCAACACAACATATATTAGTTTGTTTGTATCTTTCATGCGGCAAGCGGCACATAGAGCAGTGGTTTTGATTCTTAATGTGTTGCGTTAAGCTGCCTGCAGTTTTAGTTCTTGTATGGTCTTGCAGCCTGTTATTTCCCCTTCTGTTGTTTTTTAGGGATGCTTTAGGCCTTCCTCGTTTTCATTTTACCTTCAGGTGTCTACATAAGGGCTTGTTGGTTTATTCTGTTTTCATCTAATCTTAAAACGTGACCCATTAATTTGCATCTGCGGTTTCTTGTGACGTTTGAAACATATTCTTCGTGTTTTGTTTCTTTAATCACTACTTTTGGACGTAATCGCTCCATTTTATGTTCATCAGTTTCCGGAGATATTTGTTTTCTAAGATGTTTAATGTTTGGTCTGTTGCTTGAGTTGGTATTCAGATTTCACTTCCATACGTTAATACTGGGAAAATCCGGGAGATGAGTTGCTTTAGCTTCATGTTTCTTCCTAGATCTTTTAATTTTCAGATATTAATTAGTTTAGTGAATGTTCTAGATGTAACTGCTATTCGTGTGTTTATTTCTGTCATTGAGTCTCCGTCAACAAACATTTGGCTGACTAAGTAATTAAAGTGGATACTTTTTCCAGTATTTGGTTGTTTACTGCGATGTTATTTGATGAACTAGTAAATTCAATGATTTTTTATTTGGATGTGTTGATGTGGAGGCAAATTTGATCTGAGAGTGTGCATATATTTTTTTGTTATATCTTGTATTTTTTTATGAATAGAGTTTAAGATTGCAATTTATTCGTCAAAAACAATGTCAGTCTTCTTCTTCTTCAGCGTTCATTCTCAAACTCCCACTGGATTTCTCTTGTAACAGGACAATGATCCTACAAGATTTCCAGTTGAATGTAGTCCAGAGAATGGAAATGCGTTGTGTTACCGTTTAATTTGCGCCAATGGCCCAACACATCCGTCTTCGGCGGTAACAATGTCAGTTAAAGTGTTCTTTTTGAGCGATTTGATGCCTGCTTTTTCATCTTGAATGGTTTTTTTCTAATCTCAAGATCTAATCGATTGCTTTTCTAAAAAGCATTGGCGATAATACACAGCCCTGTTTCACTTCTGTGTCGACATTGAACCATTCTGAATATATATTAATTAGTACATTCTTCTTCTTCTGCGTTCGTTCTCAAACTCCTGCAGATTAGCAGGATGTAGTCCGGAGAACGAAATGCGTTGTGTCATTGCTGCGATATCTGCGCCTTTCTGTCTGACACATGCGACTTTAGCATGGCTTTGGGTCACTGACCCTATATGGGATGGGACAGTCAACTCCATCCCATACCTTCATTAGTCTCCTTTTACGACATGCATGGAAGGTAAACAGTGTTGCTTCTCTTTGCTCCCCTTTCGAGCCCCGGCAACACAAGGGCGATATTAGTACAAATTATAAATGACTCATACTCCAAACCAAAGAAAACATTAATTCAAAAATACACTTACAAGTATGAATGCCGTTCACGCATCGCAGAGAGACAGCAAAGATCAATATAACACTAGAACATTCGTGCTTGGCGATAGTGATTTTCTTTAAGTGATATTAATCACATACCATAAGTGAATGCACTTAAGGATACATAACGTGCATTGTAGAAGATAATTGTTATAATTAGGAACAATACCAACAGCCATCAAACCCGAGATAAAATAAGCATTAGGAAAAATCGCAATAAATAATTGAAACAGCAATAACAAGTATAAAAATGATAGAGACAGTACAAGCAAGGCTATAGTCGGTACTACAGACTTCCAACAAAAATGTAAACATACCTAAAGGGCCAATTTCCGTGCGATCTATTGGTTCGCCTTGGCTAATTTTGGCATACGACTCCAAGTATGTGAATAGCGACCAACAAAAATCCCAATAATAATGAAAAACGTAACGAACGGGGTCCTAATTAATTCTGTTAGAACGCCTTTACAGTCAACAAACACGATGCAGGCGTGACCGACAGTATAAAACACATGTTCGCTAAATTCAGTTAGACCCCCATTCTTTACATCCTTTTATTATTGCTCCGCTTTCAATTGGATACTATTTATATACGTGGAATCGCATGCCAAAAATAACCACGGTGATTTCAAGTATATAAATAGTAACCAACTGAAGCCAAAACATTATTCAAAACACGTAATGAAAGGGGTCGAAGTACTTAATTTAGTTAACATGTTTTTTATAACTGTATAAGGTCTCGGTTCAAGTGTGTGTATAATTGTAGGGTAATCTCGTCATTAGATGTCACAGAGGGGTTAATTTAATACGTCATACATGATTAAAATATAATATAATTTAACATCTGTCCGAGTATTAGAAAAAAGGAAGTATCGTTACCAAGTGTTTTGGTAATGACATTTAGAAAAGTAGCGTAGTCGTGCAATTAGAAAAACCGGTGTACAACTGGAAGAAAAATACGATCCATCTGAAGTTCAAAATGTACCAGTCGACCTAATGAAACTTGCACCAGGGGCCTAGTTTAACTCGCACCAGCCAAAGTAGATGAATCTGCATGAATCGACCTCTACAGTATTTGACATAGTTAAACCTGCACCACTCTGCCTAATTCAACATGCAGCAGTTCATGCACAATTTAACCCAGTTAAACATGCATCATACGACCCAGTTAAACATGCATCATACGACTCGGTTAAATCTGCATCATCGACCTAGTTAATCCTACATAGATCAACCTAGTTTAACTCGTTCTAGCTGACGCAGTTGAACCTGCATCAGCCGACATAGTTAAACCTACATCATCTGAACTAGTTAAACCTACACTAGTTAACATAGCTACACTATTACCACTTAATTTAGCTAAGCCTGTACCACCAGAGCAAGTCCTTCTACAGAATAATCCGCTACTCCGATCTCAAATAAAGTTACTTATCTCAGCTGAACCTACTTTTCCCATTAACTTTCACTGGCTGGTCTCACAAATATGCATACAATGATCAGTCGCGTCAGTCAATATAATGAACACTGTGTGGGATTTGGCGCAGGAATATTCTAGATAACTAGAGATATGCTGACGACAGAGTGCTGATCGCAGGAAGAGAACAGGAACTTCAAGCCCTGTTAGATAAAGTAGTGAAAGAAAGTGTAAAGAAAGGTCCCAGTTTAAACAAGAATGTAGCAGAAATAATGGTTGTCTCGAAATTGCATACACCACCAAGATGCACCATAATAATTAACAACACAAAATTAACACAAGTTGAAAAAGTGAAATATCTTGGCATCCTGTTAACATCAGAAGGTAGATATTCAAGTGAAATAAAGAGCCGAACAGCACAAGCCAAATCAGCATTCCAAAAAAATGAGAACCATGTTGTGCAATGAAAGATTACAATGCAGACCAGAATTGGAGTGCTGAGATGATATATCGAACCAATTCCGTTTTATGAATGTGAAGCATGGACTGTAAACAGCAACACAAATTTAAGCGAATTAGAGGCTACAGAAATGTGGTATCTGAGAAAATTGATGAAAATACAATGGACAGATAAGAAAACTAATGCAGAAGTTCTAATTGATAATGTCGTAAAAAGATCAAGCATATCAAACATTAGGGGTAAAACAGTCAAGGTTTCTAGAGCATGTGCTGAGACGAACACAGCTTGAAACCTTAATAACCACTGGAAAGATCAAGGGGAGAAGAGACAGGGGTCGACAAAGAGAAAAGTTACTAGATGAACTAGTATTGTGACACAGTGGAAGTTCACCAACCGAGCTTATTGACAACACAAGAGACAGAGAGTCGTGGAAAAACATCATCACCTACGCCATTCAGCATGCCACTTGATTGATTGATTGATTGAATATTCTAGAGGTTGACTGTGAGTCGATCTAGTTAAACCTGCACCAGACAACATAGTTAAATTTGCTCAAAACGACCAAATTACACCTGCACCCGACGACATTGTTAAACATGCACCAGTCAACCTAGTGTAACTAAATTACACGAATACGTGATTTATTAATGAAAATAAAAAACACAATGTGAAAGGGAAGGTAATGATGATGTGAAAATAAATAGAGAAGGGAGCTGGCAACCTTGCCAAAAAATGTTCTACTGCGATGCCCCAAACGTTTCACAACTTTATATCATTGCCAATACTGTGATTAGTTTCATTGATTTATTCATGAGGCAGCACATTTCGTATGAAATGAAAGTCGCAAAACATTTGAAAAGTGTAGAATAACGTAGCAATCGAGTTATAGAAATATCAAACAGTACTAGATTTTCTTAGGGAGTAATTGTTTTTTTCCCCTCGTTCTTGTCCGGTGATAGATCACTGCATGAGTTTCTCACACTGAGAGAATAAAACATGTCCAAACTGTAAACCTTCCACACAATTTGTATGCTGAAAATGTTTTGCACATTCTAAGCAGAGAAATCTCTAAATCAGGACACTCGTGCACAATGCCAACACGCTAGAGAAAATTCCTGTCATCACCAGGAAAAGAACATCGCGGATGATACATACATGTGTTGCAGGTAGGGCCGTATGTACAACATTGATAAAGGGATTTTATTGAAATTACTTTCCACTGCGTCTAGTGGTGAGGGAAGTGGGGTGTTCATTATCTATTTTTATTTAAGAGCTTATATTGTGTGTGGGAGGGGCAGGGAAGAGTGTTTTACCCTCTATTTTACTTATTTCGTAGTACTAATTGTCATGTTCTGTTCTCTTTAGGAAGTAGGTTTGAACTATAGAAATTCTAACCCCCACTCGTGTCTACGGACTTGCTTACTCATAGAAATGTTTATGCATTGGGAAATACTATTGATCTGAAGACGAATTCTGGCCAGATGGATGCCAGAAGGTATAAGCATGACAGATGTATACCTGAAGTTATAGGCATGGCAGATGTATACCTGAAGTTATACGATTGGAAGATGGAAACCTGCAGGTATAATCAAGGATGATGGACACTTGAAGGTATAAGCATAGGAAATATATACCTGTAAGTATAGGTATGGGATACTCAAAGTCAGTGAGAGACTTCACGGGATTGTGCAGAATCAAGAGGAGGAATGGAGGCGTTTTGTAGAGCGGCGAGAAAACGTTAGTTGATGCTAAACACATCAACTTATACACAAAATATTGAAAATACTTAATATTTGTAATTAACAATAAAACAATTGATACTTCTTCGTCTTCAGCGTTCATTCTCAAACTCTCACTAGATCTATCTAGTAGCAGAACAATGGTCCTACTAGATTTCAAACAGGATGTAGTGCAGATAATGGAAATGCGTTGTTTCGCCATTTTATTTGCACCAGTGACCCGACACATCCTTTTTCGGCGGGACATTGGTACAGTTCTGCTGGTATTCATTGATATATCGCAACTCCCCCCCCCGTCCCAATGAGGAGTATTGACACCAGTGATGTTTCTGTAACATAACAATAACCACAACTAAAGTGAAACTAAAATCAATACAGCCACAAATGTTAGGCTGATGGCTACGTCGTGAATCGGATATGAATATACTACTATTTTCTTCACACATGATCATTCAATCTCGATGGCTTGATAGCCTCATAGAAAAAACAATTTGCACACATGAAGCACAACGCCAATCGTTCTTTTATGAGTAAAAGCAATGAATCGGTATTTAAAGAATTCAACACTGTACTGTCGGCCCTACTGTATGCGCAGTTTCTTCGTGAGAAAATTAAAGATAACAATTACATAAACAACAGTATGGAACACGAAAACTTCCCGGCAGACTATTAAACTCCGTAAAAAGAGTACTAAAATATAAATTGTTTCCAAGAAAAAACAAAAATAAACACACGTTGAAAGATATAATACTTTCTCGAGTTTGAAGTTACAGTGAGTTTACCAAGTGAATTTATAGGTTTCACTACTTCTGTAAGCCAACGTTTGATGTTGTTAAGATGTGTTATAAATTTTTATTTCAATACGTTTTTTTAATGTTTCCCATGTTCCTCATTGGGACGGGAGGTTTGAGATATAGTCTAATGAACATCAACAGAATTGTACCAATTGTTTTACTGTTAATCACAAATAGTAAATATTTTCAATATTCTGTGTGTAACTTGTTGTGTTCAGATTTCTCTAAAGTTCTCGAACCGTCCTGCCTATGCACCGCATCCTGTTCTCCGATTGATTGTGCATAGTCCCGTGAAGTCTCTCACTGACGGCTCACGGTGTTTTCGCCAGTTTGATTATCCCTGCTCTAGATGCATCTTGTGATGAGTCATTGTTGACCATGGCAAATCCCATTCTAACCCTTGCTGGCTAACAATACTCAACCAGGTCTGTCAAATAGCAAGTACCAACTGAATGAGTATTAACTAACTCAGCAAACGACATGCTAATAAAGACATACTTTGAACTATATCATCTGAAAGGATCTCATACTATAAATACTTTGTAATGTAGACATTGCGAAAACTGAAACACAACAGTATACACAATTTACATGTGTATATATTAATTAAACAATACACCTCGCCAGAGAGGTCCAAGCTGAAATGTGTCACATTTATATTCGCGCCATGGTCATGTATGTGTTCAAGGCAAAGAGAGACCAGGTCCACTTGCGGACATTGCTGGTGTGTCATGCCATAGAACAATGCATCGAGCTGATATATCGAACTCCTTAAAAGAAACAGCAGGGATAAAGACAATTTATGCAGGCGATGATTCCTTTTTTATGTCCAGATACAAGAACTGTGCTACAAATGCCACGTCGTCAAAAATGTGGGCTTAGATACATGTTCTTCATATACTAACATATTCCCGCTTTAATATATACAATTCCACACGTATATTCACAAACACCAACTCATACACATTTGTATTGGCAACAGCAGTCAATAGTTAACCAGTGCAGTTAAATCTCTCCTCAATCCGAATAGACGAATCTCAATCGAAATAACCGCAGACATTTGAAGCCTACAAATTGTCTTGACTTCTTGAAGAAGGAAACTGTCATTTAACACAGATATCGACTGATTTTCTCATTTATCTTTCTGTCTCTCTAAGCCCCATCTCTCTCAATCGTTCTCTCCCACCCACATACCAGTGTCTTCTTGTTCGATGATTCCACACTACATCAAGTGGTGGCTTTCAGTAAAGATCATTAATAATCGGCCAAGTCATCATATCTTCTGTCTAGGACTGAAATAGTCAAGCTGATACAGTCTTTACTGTATACTAACTAAGGTCGTCTGTTTGTTTCTGAGTGTAGAGAAGCCAATATTCAAAATGAAACATAATATTTATGTCATAAGAAACCATTGGTCGATATTATTATTCCTCAATATGGCTGTGCGATCATAGAATGACCCTCGAAATTTCCATTTCTACAATGATAATATCTATATTCTAACCAAAGTGGACTAACATCAATGGTTGAAACGAACGTGACTAACCAATCAGGAATTTTATTTTATAACCTAGGCATTAACCAATCATATAAAAACAGGTTGAAGGGCTTTAGTAAAATAAAACCAAAATGTTTCTTGATTGATTGACTGTCATTCGACGTTCTATAGTAATAGCGATAAACCTGATGGGACGAATAGGACGTAAGCATGAACAAGAAGCAAGAGAATGCATAAACGAGACATAGAAATGAACATAAACACTAACAAACTACAAAAGAAAAAAACTAGCGAGCAACAAAAACACTAATGCGTACTAAAACACTAGTGGACATCAAATACACGAGTGAGCAACAAAAACATGAGTGAGCAACAAAAACATGAGTGAGCAACAAAAACATGAGTGAGCAACAAAAACATGAGTGAGCAACAAAAACATGAGTGAGCAACAAAAACATGAGTGAGCAACAAAAACACGAGTGACCAACAAAAACACGAGTGACCAACAAAAACACGAGTGACCAACAAAAACACGAGTGACCAACAAAAACACTAATGCGTACTAAAACACTAGTGAACATCAAATACATGAGTGAGCAACAAAAACATTAGCAAGCAACAAAAACATGAGTGAGCAACAAAAACACGAGTGTCCAACAAAAACACGAGTGACCAACAAAAACACGAGTGACCAACAAAAACACGAGTGACCAACAAAAACACGAGTGACCAACAAAAACACGAGTGACCAACAAAAACGCGAGTGCGCAACAAAAACACGAGTGACCAACAAAAACACGAGTGACCAACAAAAACACGAGTGCGCAACAAAAACACGAGTGACCAACAAAAACACGAGTGCGCAACAAAAACACGAGTGACCAACAAAAACACGAGTGAGCAGCAAAAACACGAGTGACCAACAAAAACACGAGTGAGCAGCAAAAATACCAGCAATGAACAAAACATGAAGTGAGCAACAAAAACACCAGCAACGAACAAAAAATCTAGGGAGCAACAAAAACAACTACTCAACAACACACAAATGAGCAACAAAAACACCAGGAAGCAACAACAACAAATAATCGAGCAGCAAAAACTAGTGTACAACAAAACACTACTGAGGAACAAAAACACTAGCAAGCAACAAAAACACTAGCGAGAACCCAAAAAAATGTGCGAGCAATAAAAACACTAGCGAGCTCCAAAAAGACAAGTGAGCAACAAAAAAAGTGAGCAATAAAAACACTAGTAAACAACAAAAACACCAGCAGACCCTTAAAAAAAAACTAGCAAGCAACAAAAAGAAATAGTGAGTAACAACAACGCTAGTGAGTAACAAAAACACTAGCAAGAAATAAAAACACCTGCGATCAACAACACCACCAGAAAGCAGCAAAAACACTAGCGAATAACAAAAATACTGGCGAGGAACACAAACAATAGGAAGCACCTAAAACTTCAGCAAAAAAAAAAGCAAGCAACAGAAAGCGAGTAACAGACACACCAGCGAGCAATTTAAGGAACCAGTTTTTATCATCGTATCTGCATCTTATAAGCAAAACTGAGCACTTTGGTTCGACTTCAATTACTGTGAAGTCAATGAACCAAGATATCCACATATATAAACACACACAAATGCACACAGTCCTACACACGCACACAGGGTTCACCACACATACAGAAAGTAAAGTAGTTCCACAGCATATCATATCAAACAGCAGTGTATGAATTGTGTTCTCCCTCACAACGGTGATGTTCACCTTCACGTTTCATTGCGGAGAAGGCCAGCAATTTTTCTTGCAGTGTTCACGTTTCTTAAGTATTAGAATCAGATTTCTATATCAGGATCAACTTGGTGAGACATCACTTAAGTCGGCAATTGCATTTTGTCATTTCCTCCCTCCAACAGAAGGTAACAATGGATATATTATTTGATGCATATTAGATTTGTTCCATGTACTTGATTATGTATCATTAGGTGTGGGGAAACTATTGCCTGCTGACTACATTTGACCCGATAAATCATTTTACTGACCGCTAGATTGATTTATAATTACAATATGCACTGGTTCCCATGTTCAGAAATTGTAAAATACGATTGCAAACAGTTATAACGAAGAAATAATTTGTTAAACCAGTGAAGTTTCTGGTTTGAAAGCAGTGTTCTGAATGAAATATACTCCAAGAGACAGTTCTCGCTATCAAATTTCACGGGATATTGGAAGCGTCAAAACCATTCACTTCAAATGAAAGACGTATTTCATTGTTAACACCGGAATTTGTATGTGGGTTGGCGACATCAGTTACGACATCCTATGGACCTTCATGTGACTCCAGAAATCTTTTCAGACCATTCGGATAAAAGAAAGCTAGACTTGATCCAAACGTCAATCCTGAATATGACCCGAGAACCTTCATAGATTTTCCACTCTTCATGCGATGTGCTATACAAGTTTCTCATTTATTTCACCCATGAACTACTTGGCCATTCTCCATGTACTGTCTTAGTCACCGTCTAACGGCTGCTGGTTATGAGGCTTATTTAGTCGCTCCTGACTATCAATATCAGATCATACGAGCGTAATCAAATTTCAACTATGAATTCTTGATATGATCATTACATAACCGATATGGACAGAGCGTGGCATCATCATCACAGTAACAGATCGTATAATATTCTCGTACTAATCTGGCCTTTTCAACTTTGAACTGTCATGCCATGTCAGTGACAAACAAAAAACATAATGAACAGATTCCACATTTATTTTGTATCACCATGGCATAGAGTTTAAGCGTTCCCTTTTTTCTAGAGAAGTTGTGCGTTCAAATTTCACTCACGATGTCTTGTTATATAGAGTGAAATTTATCTGAAGATTTTTGATTGAAGCTCGTGTTATTTCGTTGAGAGGGACAAAGTATACATGGGGCAGCCCAAATACAATGAAGTCAATCTTCTACGTTGTGAACCATTTTTTATCCATTTGAACTCTGAGTGGACCCTTCTGTACTACAATAGTTGTGGTAACGACCCTACAACAACCTATTGTAAGAACATATACTATAGTGAGAAACGAAAATTGTCATTATATCTGAATGAACTACATCAGTAGTTCTCAACGTGGTCCTTATTGTCTCCAAAAGGACCACATACATTTCCAGCGAATGGGAGGGGTACAAAGAAAAAAAATAAGAAAAACATTTAATGAGCAGAGGGGTGGAGGAGGTTTGCATGGCACGGAGCTACAAAAAGTGAATAATTTGTGTAGGCTACAAGGGCTACAAAAAGTGAATAATTTTTAGTGCTATATCTAGTGACAAGACGCGAAGAAAATCAACAATAATTGTTAGGCTATATGTAGTGACAAGGCGCGAACAAAGTCAACAATAATTTTTAGGCTCTTGATGTACGTGGAAAAACATTATCTCCAAAGGGACCATGAGCCAAATAATGTTGAGAACCACTGAGCTACACTGCCGCTGAACAAAGAAAGATTTCCATATTTTTGATAATGCATAATCATTATTTATTATCAATTCCACAGCAAACTATGTGAACATTTCGATCATAATGTCTAAAACGTAAACAAAATGTTGCAGAAATAAAAACGTTTACAATGGATTTCTAGTTTGATAGATGACACGCTTATATTAGTGACTTCTGCCCAGAAAATAGTACACGTTGACATGTGCTACACAATTTTGTATATTCATGAAACAGGATGAAGTACGGTTAGTTGCTGATACATCGATCCATAGATTCTCAATTTCTTTTCATACCATATGTATGGTTGGTTGCTGGTACAGCGGTCCATAATTTCTAAATTATTGTACACATTATATGTATGGTTGGTTGCTGGTACAGCGGTCCATAAATTCTAAATTATTGTACACATTATATGTATGGTTGGTTGCTGGTACAGCGGTCCATAAATTCTAAATTATTGTACACATTATATGTATGGTTGGTTGCTGGTACAGTGGTTCATAAATTCTAAATTATTGTACACATTATATGTATGGTTGGTTGCTGGTACAGCAGTTCATAAATTCTAAATTATTGTACACATTATATGTATGGTTGGTTGCTGGTACAGCGGTTCATAAATTCTAAATTATTGTACACATTATATGTATGGTTGGTTGCTGGTACAGCGCTTCATAAATTCTAAATTATTGTACACATTATATGTATGGTTGGTTGCTGGTACAGCGGTCCACAGAATCTCAATTTATATACATATTGTACGTATATCAACAAAGAGAAAGTTCCAAATGAGGTCTAACATAACTCAACCGTTTCAAGCGCAGAAGAAACTGCCCGTATATAAACGTAATAATAAATCATCATCATCATCAAGTACCGTCTCCGCAACGAAGGTTGGCTGCAACGTATCTCCAACATCTCCTGTCTCTTGTCTTGGTGGTACACTCTGCTAGACTGTAACCTGTCCATCGTGTAATGTTACTCTCCCACGTGTATCTCTGCCTACCTCTTGCTCGCTTCCCTTTGACTGTACCCTCAAGTAAGGTCTTCTAATAATAAATACATTTATAATATTCTTGACACTGTTCAGAAGTTGTAGGATCATCTTGAACATCAGATAACAATGACTGCACTTTCATTCTGTGTGTCAAAATAACATTGATAAATGTATTGTCATCAATATTATATGTGAGGCGGTACATGACGGGGGGATGTGGCCAGATTTTAACGTAACAAATGCGTACATCATTTTACGAACCCAAATATCGATAAAGATGCATTTCACAGGAGCGAAGAATATTGTCGGATCTAGCAATCTGTGCGCTACATACTGGGAGTCCCGCCAACTCTTCGATGACCCTGGGGGACGGGTTGTGGGCCTCTGTGCGTAGCGGCCAGATTGATGCAGATATATCGACTTTTTAATCTGCATTCAGCGAGGTCACAAAAGCGGAGTCATAAATATGAGAAAGTTGAAATCTGGCTACATCTCTCCGTAATGAACCCGTGAGTCTGAAAGCTGATTTGATTTGTTGATACTTTTAATACAATCAATTTAATGACATCTCAAATTACATCGTGTGCAAGGTTTCCGGTATTAACATCACCACTTACCCAGTATTAACAATTCAGCAAACTATATTGTACACTTTAGTACGTTTATAATATCTACACATATAACTAATTCCTTGCCATGTGCCACCTTGTCATTCTCTGAACTTCAACAGAATGACACCTTCTGAAGAGTCAAAAATATAAGAAATGTATTTTTTATTGCGTTTATACCCGAGCATTTTCGTTATGTTTTTAAAATTTTACCCCACTTCAGTTTCAGAACATCGTCCGACATGACACTTTTTAGTAGTCCTACTTAGTTTCGGCAACCACTGTTCTTGACAGAGCTGGTATCTCTAGCGTTAATACTATTCTGACGTAGTCACAAATACGTGTGTTCTGGCCATGTAGAACATCTGCTAGATTAATGCTTCTCATCATTTATGAGACCGCTGACCGGTTAATGATTTGTTTGTATCATGCCTGGGATCAGTCCAGACAAATTTAATATACCCATAAAGAACGTTACAATTCAATTAGAAATTCTTGTTGCCATGTAGATATGCAGCGACACCCCAGCACCAGGCCGCAGACTGGAGATTAAGAAGTACTGCTCTTTGTCTATGTATACCAGAGATAATTCTCAATGATAGAGAAGGTCAAGTTAAGAAACTGCCCGTGTATAAAAGTATAATAAATACATTTTTAATATTCTTGACTCTGTTCAGAAGTTGTAGGGTCATCTTGAACATCAGATAACACTGACTGCACTTTGATTATGTGTGTCAAAATAACATTGATAAATGTAATGTACTTCACAGTCGACAATGGAATTGTTACAAAGTCTACTTACAGGCCTCTATGATAGTCATTGGCATCAAGAATAATTATGATTCACTATGATTATGTAGTTTTTCTGCATTCTACCAGATGTATATGTGCATGTTCATAGATGACGTCAACAATTTTTTACCCCCCTCCCCCAACCTTGTCGACATTTATTAATTATTCAAAGACGCATTCCTGCTTATTTATTTCGGGAAAAATGTAAAAGCACTAAACCCACTAAAACAATATTTAGAGCACCCACACCCGCGTATACTATAGTTAAAGTAGCATACCCTTTTCAACAATTGTTAGATTACGCCACTCCATAGCAACAATGTCCAGAGCATCGCCTCCACCTAAACAGTTGCTAGAGGACCCCGTCATCTTAAACAATTCATAGAGCATGCCACACCCTCATAACAGTTGTTAGAATACGTCGCACTCTAATAACAATTGTTAGTGCACCCCACAACTTTAAGCAAGTGTTAGAGCACCCCATCCCTTAAGCAATTATTAAAGCACCCCACCACCTTAAACAATTTTTTGAGCACGGCGCATCCTAGTAACAATTGTAAAAGCACGCCACACCTTTAAATGATTGCTAGAGCCCCTCGACGCCTAAAGCAGTTGATAGAGCACGTAACGCTCTACTGACATTTGTTAGATCACGTCACACTCTATTAACAATTGTTAGAGCATGCCGAACTCTCATTACAACTATCAGATCACACCACCGTCTATAACAATTGTTAGAGCATTATATACCATTAAACAATTGTTAGATCATGTTACACCATTAAACAATTGTTAGAGCATGTTACACCCTTAAACAATTGTTAGAGCATGTTACACCCTTAAACAATTGTTAGAGCATGTTACACCCTTAAACAATTGTTAGAGCATGTTACACCCTTAAACAATTGTTAGAAGAGAAAAAAAACTACTTCATTGATTGAAATTTTTTTTTACAAAAATATTTCAAACTTAAACAATTTTATAATTTCATTGAAGTCTAAAAATACTATTGTTGACGTTATATTTTGTTTAAACCCCCCCCCCCCACTCCCTCCAATAAAACACCATATTTTCAACAACCATCGCATATTTTCTAGCCCTTCAACCATTCCCTAATTGTTAACGCAACTTATGAACGGCCCCTCACACTAAATATTCAGTGTTGCCACATTGTAACAGTGTATGATTATATCTGTGTACCCTATTGTAACATTGTATGACTTTATCTGTGTACCCTATTGTAACACTATATGATTATATCTGCGTTCCCTATTGTAACACTGTATGATTAATCAGTGTACCCTATTGTAACACTGTATGATTCTATTCTCCCCCTCCCCAAATTCTATTGTAATATTTATTCTCCCTGCTATTCAGAAGCGACAGTAGAAATATTTGAGTAGACACACACGCGCGCACACTCGTGGCGTACCTCCCATCATGAGGTCGTGCAAATGTTCGTGCTAAGATGGTTTCCATTATTGGCCTACCCTTGCAAGTACTCGTCTTTGGAATGCCTGTTATTTCCGAGCACACGAGAATAATGAGTCTTTGAAAGGAAGGTTAAGACGTGAAGATAAATTGGAAGAATAAGACATTAGTTAAGTAAAAATGTACTCCGTGTGTTAAGACACGCCTTTTTCAACCGCAGATGTTAATCCAATGTGGTTATATCAGAGCATTACTACTATAAAGAATTAGTTCAAACCGTGGTTATGGTAATTCAGTCACAATCGAACAGCAAAATAAAAGGAATTAGTGGAAAAACAATACTCTTATAGCTAGCTCTCATGTATAAAGTGTCAGAAAAAATTGATAACAGTCGTTTGAACATCAAAAGCTTATCAATCGAATAAAAAATGAACTTGATAAAAAGGTTACAACTCGTTCATTTTTGTCTAGCGCTAAATGGAGATTATGAAATATGTATGCTTCATGTATGATAAGAAAGCTAATATATAATTGTTCTTGAGTGGGGATTACAAGATTTTAAAATCAAATGGCACAAGATAAGTTAGAAGTGAAAGATGTTACAGGGAAAGCGGTAGGGGCGGCTTGGGGGAGGGCGGACGGAAGGATGGACAGACAGACAGACCGACGATAGACATATACAATAGATAGATAGAAAGATTGTGGATAAATCCGGATTGTGATTTATCGCTGGACACAACCACTCCTCCAGTCGACTCAGCTGTAAATGAGTACCTGAAGCATGAGTTAGGGGAGGTAAAGACAGCAATGAAGGGAACTGGCCACCGCACCTAATAGTTGCTGCGGCTTAGTACATGAAGAGTTATCTTCATCCCCGACGGCAGGTTGCTGTCATGGGACATACATTTACCGTTAGATAGATAGACAAACAGACAGACAGATGATAGACAGATAAGATATATAGATGGATAGACAGACAGTTAAAATGGATTGATGGATGGCTAGATGTATGGATGGATGGATGGACGGACGGACGGACGGAATGACGGACAGACGGACAGACGGACGGACGGACGGACGGACGGACGGACGGACGGACGGACGGACGGACGGACGGACGGACGGACGGACGGACGGACGGACGGACGGACGGACGGACGGACGGACGGACGGACGGACGGACGGACGGACGGACGGACGGACGGACAGACAGACAGACAGACAGACAGACAGACAGACAGACAGACAGACAGACAGACAGACAGACAGACAGACAGACAGACAGACAGACAGACAGACAGACAGACAGACAGACAGACAGACAGACAGACAGACAGACAGACAGACAGACAGACAGACAGACAGACAGACAGACAGACAGACAGACAGACAGACAGACAGACAGACAGACAGACAGACAGACAGACAGACAGACAGACAGACAGACAGACAGACAGACAGACAGACAGACAGACAGACAGACAGACAGACAGACAGACAGACAGACAGACAGACAGACAGACAGACAGACAGACAGATAGATAGATAGATAGATAGATAGATAGATAGATAGATAGATAGATAGATAGATAGATAGATAGATAGTGAGAGAAGTACAGCTTTAATTGTCTTATGTATTTACCAAGTATATTACAAAATTGAAATGTAAATACCTCAAAGTAAGTTCTGACACAGATCAAACATTATACAAAGAGACCTCTCGTGTTAGTTAATTAGTTAGTTAGTTAGTCGGTAACATACACATCGTAATTACACTGCGGACAATTCCATAGGTACTTAGATCTCTCCTTGTGTGTATCCACTATTACAAGTAGACTGACGGTCCCAGTACGTCGTTGATTGACCATTAGTCTTTCTTGCCCACGAAACAGCTCCTTTATTGCGACACCACATTTAAACCAAACTCCCTTATTCTAGTCATGGAACAAGAGTCATCGTCACTTATACAGTCATTTGTTCGTACGTAAATACAGCAACAACAGCAATAACAATTATAAACGGGTCCGTGGTAAGCTACTTCCGAAATACACATACTCCAACAAATTGTCAATGAAAAATTTATACAAAATAAATACATTACATAAACGGTAGCATTTCCTATTCAGGATGTAGGCATTAATCCAAAATGCTTTACCTGTAGTGATTTTTTTCCTAGGCAATATAAATACGTGTGTAGTTTGTTGTTTCTTTCTGATCGCACTGTGTGGAGGGACAAATTTAAAAAATGCTATAACGATATAGGATCCTATACCCATGATTCTGTATCAATGCATGCAACGTTTGCAAGCGCTTTTGTACCGAAGCAGAGATCGACCATGAGATGTTTCCGCAGAATATGATCTATCTATTGTCTTTTTTCACAAATGGTGTTAGGTGTTTGTGTTGAGTTGAAGTTTTCTGTCTTTGACCATCATTGTTGTGCTTGCCATAAGTATACCGTGGTTTTTAAGAATTTCTGTGATTGAATCTCCACATCTTGTTGCTGGTCTTACTCTTGCTTTGTAGCCATTCTTTCTGCTGCTGTACGCCTGGATGACTGGTTGTAATGGTTCCATTTGCATAAGGTGACCGAACCAGTTAATCTGCTGCCTATCTATATATTACTTTTGCATGATAAGGTCTTTACTATCTTTCTGATGTCTTCATTTCTCATTCGGTCTCTTCTAGTGACGTTTATAGCCTTTCTCATGAATTTAATCTCGCATGTTGAAATCTTTCTCATGAATGTTTTTGTCAGGAGTCATGTCTGGCACTGGTAACATAACGTTGGAATAAAGTGGTGTTTATTATCTGTTGTTTGGTCGACATGTTAATCGCTGTGTGATTAATCAACGTTGGTATGCTACAGCGTTTGCTTTTTGGCACCTTATCTCAATTTCTCTATCAATTTCGCCGTTTTCTGTAGAAATATTTCCTAGATATTTAAATTCTGATGTCTGTTTTAGTTTTATTCCGTTAACATACACATTTAGCTGTTCTGTTGCTCTGCATATTTTCATAGTTTCTATTTTTGCAGTGTTTAATCTCGTATTGTATTGTTCGCACACTGCCTGTTATTGAATGTGTGTGTCTTTCTATTGTTTCTTCATTTTCATATATTATACCTTGATCATCTGCGAAACGTAGATCGTGCAGACAGTTACTTAATTACGTGATGTTTCTGAGATGTGTTCTCTTTTTGCTTCTGCTTCTTTCTCTATCCTTCCCATGTAAGTAACAAACAGCAGTGGTGATAGTATACATCCCTGTCTATACTCACGTTGTTGTTTCGAACACGATTAAAGAATGAAAGAAAAACACGAAAATGTTTACAGAAAAAGTGTTTGAAAATCCTCAGACGTGCAAAAGAACACTTATAAAGAGACTGACATACTTTGAGACAACAACAAACAAAATATATCGTTGATATAGGATCTAGCCACATAAATATCAGTATATATAACAAAAATATTGTGATGACTACACAGGAATGTATTCTTAGAGCCAGAAACTTTATTTAAAAGATATTGATAGAACAAGCATTATTGTCAGTGGGTATGTGAAGTCTCTTGACGTTAGATTTATGTAATAGCTTTCATCAATTCACTCATTTCCTGTTTGTCAACAAGCATGATGTAGGCACAGTAAATAGACACGCAATGATTAAATGTTGCATCTTATCAAATAATATATCTACTTAATATATAATTATAGAAATATTGATTTTTCTCCACCGCAGCTCATAGTTGATCTATGTGGTAGAGTAATAATCTTACTATAATCTATGTATCGAGGAAATCGAGAAATCATCAACGAGAGAGCATCAACGTTAACTTTGTGTTAGAGAAGTGATCATTTTATAGTTCACGTTATATTTTTGCTAAATAAATGATCACTTTATAGTTCACGTTATCTTTGTGCTAGAGAAGTGATGATATTATAGTTCACCTTATATTTGTGCTAGAGAAGTGATGATATTATAGTTCACCTTATCTTTGTGTTAGAGAAGTGATGATATTATAGTTCACCTTATATTTGTACTAGAGAAGTTATAATATTATAGTTCACCTTATATTTGTACTAGAGAAGTTATGATATTATAGTTCACCTTATATTTGTGCTAGAGAAGTGATGATATTATAGTTCACCTTATCTTTGTGCTAGAGAAGTGATGATATTATAGTTCACCTTATCTTTGTGCTAGAGAAGTGATGATATTATAGTTCACCTTATATTTGTGCTAGAGAAGTGATGATATTATAGTTCACCTTATCTTTGTGTTAGAGAAGTGATGATATTATAGTTAACGTTATCTTTGTGTTAGAGAAGTGATGATATTATAGTTCAACTTATATTTGTGCTAGAGAAGTGATCGTACTATAATATACGTATCTCTGTGCTAAAGAAATGATTACACTATTATCGGTTAAGGCAGAATAGAGAGAGATAGAGAGAGAGAGAGAGAGAGATGTAATAGAATAGATCATCATGTCCGTCGTTTTTCTTTCTGTCTTTGGTTAGAAATTATCTTGTTTTCATGTGTTAGTAAAACATCCCTTCATATTAAATCACTTTAATAAATCGGCATTACTTCATAATGCTCAATTTCAGAATGGTGACTGCGCACACACTTGTTTCTTGAACGCACTTCACAAAGCATGCTGTTTCATGTAGTCTGTAGCGAGACCGCTACAGGAACTGCATATATTTTTCGATGTTTATTAATCAATATTGTGTCTGTATGGTGTTTCTTATTATTATATATCCGTACAGACGCAAATCTTAGATTACAATGTTAAGTAACCGTTTTCGTCCTTCTTCGTTTATTACAATTATTTTTATCATCTTTTGTTATTTATTTGTAACTCGTATTATCTTATTTATTATTAATACTGTATTAATTTATTATTAATTATTAATATATATATAGAACTTCAGCAAATAAAGTGGTTTGGCTACCTTGTGAGAATGGTCCCAAAACAAATACTATTGAGTTATTATTACAAACAATCATCTGCATACAGAGCCAAGGAAAGACAGAAGGAGATGGATCGATAACATCACGACCACCCTTCACAAACACGGTCTCGGTACGATTCAAGCGTCACATCTAGCCTTGAAGAGAAATGTACAGTACCCAGTCATACGCTTAACGACAAGTATGGATACTGTCAACCAGCTTCGACCTGGGGATAGACAATATACAATTATTAATGCACTGGTATTGGTGTTACTGCAGCCCATACCTGATCATTAGATATTCTTTTCCATTTTAGTAATTATATACGAAATCATGGTGGTGACATTTTGATAATCACTGGAAACACACATGATAACACATGCCATATGACAACACATAGAGTATGATAACACATATGATATTATAACACATATGATATGATAACACACATGGTATGATACCACTTATGGTATGATAACACTTATGGTATGATAACACTTATGGTATGATAAAACTTATGGTATGATAACACTTATGGTATGATAACACATATGATAAGATAGTACACACGGCATACTAACACATATGTTATGATAACAACATGGTATGATTATACACATGATATAATAACACACATGAGATGATAACACACATGATATTATAACACATATGATATGATGTTATGATACCACACATGACATGATAACATCAAAGATATGATAACACACATGCAACACACAAGATATGATACCATACATGATATGATAACACACATGATATGATAACATACATGATATGATAACACACATGACATGATAACACACATGACATGATAACATACAGGATATGATAACACACATGATAACACACATGATATGATAACATACATGATATGATAACACATATGATATGATAACATGTATGATATGATAACACATATGATATGATAACATACATGATATGATAACATACAGGATATGATAACATACATTATATGATAGCACACATAATATGATAACATACATGACATGATAACACATATGATATGATAACATACATGAAATGATAACAAACATGACATGATAACATACATGATATGATAACACACATGATAACACACATGATATGATAACACACATGATATGATAACATACATGATATGATAACACATATGATATGATACCACACATGACATGATAACATCAAAGATATGATAACACACATGCAACACACAAGATATGATACCATACATGATATGATAACACACATGATATGATAACATACATGATATGATAACACACATGACATGATAACATACAGGATATGATAACACACATGATAACACACATGATATGATAACATACATGATATGATAACACATATGATATGATAACATACATGATATGATAACAAACATGACATGATAACATACATTATATGATAGCACACATAATATGATAACATACATGACATGATAACACATATGATATGATAACATACATGATATGATAACAAACATGACATGATAACATACAGGATATGATAACACACATGATAACACACATGATATGATAACACACATGATATGATAACATACATGATATGATAACACATATGATATGATACCACACATGACATGATAACATCAAAGATATGATAACATACATGATATGATAACACACATGATATGATAACACACATGATATGATAACATACTTGATATGATAACATACATGATATGATAACATCAAAGATATGATAACATACATGATATGATAACACACATGATATGATAACACACATGATATGATAACATACATGATATGATAACATACATGATATGATAACACACATGATAACACACATGATAACACACATGATATGATAACACACATGATAACACACATGATATGTTAACACACATGATATGTTAACACACATGATAATATACGTGTCTCCAGGGATTAGCACAAATTCATCACTTTGTTTCCTAATTTCGCATACTGAATGTTTGTTTTATGCAGTTATTAGCAGCTATCGTTGTATACACAAGGAACAATTGTAAAATAAGAAAATTTTTAACAGGATCAAGAACCTTGTTTCAATCATGAAAAACTCTCACTTAAACAACATTGCACACTCCGCTGATGGTTCTGGGATCAAGTCACCACTGAGACAATTCAATGAAAACAATACATTAATTAGGAAATAACACTTCTAGGAGTATTTGTTGACTCACGTAAGTACGATCAAGTGCGACAATTATAACAGAGATAAACCTTAAACTCGGAGGCACCTTGTGCTAGTTCGGAACAATCTTTAAGAATGCATGTCAGTTACGAAATGGATAATATCAGGTGAAAAACAACAAATGCAAATTAGAAATCACATACTCCAATAGTAAGAAAAAGATATTTGTACAAATACGGCAACATCGTAATGAAAAAAAAACACCAACACATCAAGGAACCTCGCCGATGCTGCAGTTTCTGTGAACTGCTGCTTAGATTTTGCTATATAAGATATTGAAACACAAATGACTTGTGAAGTAAATTAATAATGAACATAGCATATGTAAGAACAAACTAATATTGCAAAATGTTTTTTAGATATATATGGGAATGTAAGCATACGCATTTTCTACATAATTGATGGAATTGAGAGGGGAGGAAAAGTGATGGATCTAGGAAGAAGTAACGTAGAATTGCATACTATATTGAGGAGGGTGGAAAATAAATCGAATTTATTTATAAATATCACAAAATCACTCAGTCTGTAATATTATCACTGTGAGAAATCATTCACTTTTATATACATGGACATAGCAAGATTTACAGAAGGGGGTGAATGGTACTAAAACTAGCCGGTATTTTCTTTTTGAACTAATTGTCACAGAAAACAAATCCTTCTCTAGGGTACTGTGCATCCTGGTCTTGTGCAGCGTCATTTATATTATTGCATTCCACTTTTTCGTTTGCTTCTCATTTGCTGGCTATACAAAGTGTATTTGGAAAAAAAAAGAAATTAATCCCGTTAGTCAAGATGAGTGACGCAGTGTGAGGTCAGCAGACGGGGATATTTTGTAGATTGACGTGGTAAATATTGTAGAGGAAAAAATCGGCCATTTTTTAATAATAACCAACCCTATCTGTGACGTTCGTGAATTGTCTATACACATATAGAAATTCATGGTTAAAACTGGCTTAATGTATAATAAAATATCTCAATAACTGGGAAGTCTTGGTGGCTGGATTACCAAAACCTCGACCTCTACTATTTTTAATTCTTAAAAACTCCGATATAATTGAACAAACATACGTGGTTGAAGTGTCGTACCTCACAATAAGAGGTACATTCTTACTTAATCAGAAGTTGAACTAGTCGAAAGATTGGTAAAATAGTTGTCTGCTAATGTTTCTTCCCAGTACCATTTCTGCACAACGCGATTTGAGAGAAAATTAATGATAAGATCGTCTGATCTCGTCTTTGCACTTAACATCAGATCAGTTGTAGTTTACATTAATAATAGCAAATTATCTTCACCGTAACATGCCCTCATGACATGGATAAATAGTTTGCCAAGTGGTGTGAAAGTACTCAGTAGTCATAAACTGGCATGCAGTCAATCGCTAGAGACAATGATCGTATCACCAGTAGTGAGATTTCTTGAAATTGTTTCTCGTTTATCGTTGCCCGTCTAGTACAGTGCTTATCAACGGGTACGATATTGCTCACCCCAGGGGTGCCATAGCATTTGTATGATGAGTTATGAATAAAACATGGAAAATATTTGGGTCATAAACTCGTATGAGAGGGGCATAGAAAGTTCACTATCTGGAATATTTGTTTTTACAATACATAATAAAATAAATGACAATGGAACATACCGTTTACTAGAAAATACAGTTTGTTTATAAAATAAAAGTTCACAGAAAAAGAGTGAAAGACATTTTTGACCATAGTGGTATTAGAAATAAAATTAAACTGAAAAATAAATCCAGCTCTATAAAAAAATAGTAATTTCACTCCAAAAAAAAAGAAAAAAGATGACATTACATTAAGCAAGTTATTAGAAAGTACCTCTACCCTAGAAACTAACCTACTGCATTAGTAAGACAATATAACCTAACTTCACCTACAGGAAAACAAACCTACCGTATTAACAAGACACGTACCAAGATTAGGTAACCAAGATTAATGGTACCTAACTTCACATACATGAAAACGACACAACTGCATTCAGCAAGTCACTATAGCTCAAATTCTCAAACATGGAAGCTTCGCCACCGCATTAAAGACGTCATTGGAATGTGTCACTTTATCAACATGGAATCGACGCCACTACTTTACGCAAGTCATTGGATTTCTATGCTGCCAACTTGGAAATGACACTACTGCCTTATACAAGTCACTAAAACATAACTTTACCAACATGGAAACAACGTCACTGAATAAAGTAAGTTACTGGAATGTAACTTCACCCACATGGAAACTATGGGTGGCAATTTGCTTACTGCGTTCAGCACACCACTTGAAGATGAAGTACCACCACGGAAACGACGCCATTGTCGTGCGCAAGTCACATTAATGTAGTTTCACAAACATGGAAACGATGTCACTGCCATACTCAAGTCCCATGGGTGTAACTTAACAAATATGGAAAAGGTGCCTTTGCCTTACGCAAGTCACATGAATGTAACTTCACAAACATAAAAACAACGCCACTACATGAAATTAGTCACTAGAGCGTAACTCACCATTACATGGTATTCTGCTTCTTGGTTGATTTTGTAAAAATATTAGCAACGAAAGAAACAATCTTAGCAACAACTTACTGGTGTGAGCATACTTTTCATTTTTCATCAATTTCAATCGCCAAAACCAAATATGTCGGATTATTCAGTTAAATTAAACGACAAACAAGTAGATTTTAGTTCTGTGGACACGATCCAGCTGGAAATCTACTAGCACCATTAAGATGCTACAAGATAAATCTTGCGTTAGATTCAGGATGAACATTTAATAACGAAATCAAGTTAAACCAGAAATATTTTTTTATACGGATACATCTTCAAATTTGCCAAAAATTGAAAGAATCGGCCCAAAAAATGAATTATATGAACATTATCATTTTTAAGTGATAACATTTAGCAGATTTAACCTTGAAATCACCAATATGGCAACCCTGAACTGTGCCACAAATATTTTTATTTGGCTTGCTGATATTGCTTCGATCCGTTGTCTAATGTTTGATACTGCTGATCTAATATTAAATAGTTGAGATATTCAGTAGGGATATCTTAGGGATAACTTTTCACCGTCTGGAGTTCTGTTTCTGCATTCCGCAGCGTTCATTATCTCTATGAGTGTGTCTGCGTGTTTGTTTTACCAGTATTTACATTCCAGGGATTGAACTGTGTACATTCTGCGAGTGTGAAACAGGAAAATAGCGATGTGAATGGGCACGGATCAAGGCTTTGTAATAGCAAAGAAATGCAGACCGGCATTATAAATATAATGATAACGTTGATGAAGAATTTTAAAGTAGAATTCTTTGTGTTGAAGAAATGTAGCAGAACCATTCTTGAGAGTGACGTTTTGAAATCTTGCTGGTGGAAATATTAATAAAATAATTATGGTATACAGCTTGGCTTCGATATCTGCGCCTTTCTACATGACACATTTGATTTCAGCATCGCTTTTGCGTCACATGAGTCTTATGGATCTGAGTCACGTGAGTCTCTAATGGATCTGAGTCACGTGCGTCTCTAATTGATGAGACAGCCAGCGTCACTCCTAAAACCACTTAGTCGTCTCTTACAACTATGAGACGGAGATCGCAATGCACCGTATCATGCTTTGCAGAGATATTTGTGCATTTTGGCCTTACACATCTTGCTTTTTGTTTCTGAAGATACAGTATTGCATCTTAACACTTTGATCCTACAGGAGATGAAAGAGCCAACTGCACCCCGAGAACTTCATTAGTCGCCTTTTGCGACATTCATGTAATGTAAACAGTGTTGCTATTCATTTTTTCTTATCCGGGCCCGACATCACACGAGCGAACTCTGAGTTGACCATATTGACAAAAAATGTATTGTTGCATATTTCTTGTGATGAGGTGCAGGGAGGCTCTCTATATAGAGCTGTGAAAATAAAGGCCGATTTGCCATAGCAGATGCCGCAGCATGTACAGGAAGGATTTTGATTGTACCTTCGAAAGAAAAAATGTTGTCCAAACCATGGATAGAACCCGGGACCTCAAGATCTTAGAACGGCTCTCCAACCATATTGAAGTCACGTCGAAATACGGACGCACGTGGTGAACATTTTTATCATCAGTTGGCAACATGCTTTTATGCCACTGGTTGTCTGAATATGAAATAGTGGAAGATGCTTTTTGTATACAAGCATTGACCCACTCTTGAGTAAGTATCTTGTTTTCAATCATTACATACTGAATAAACACGTGTACATAATGCGACTGTCTGCCACACCACTGTACACTTGCGGAACAGATGAACAGATCTCTGAACATATCCTGCACATCTACCTCTGTGTGAACAATTGAGAGAGATGTACTGGATCATCGGCGCAACCCTGCAAGAAAAGATCTATGAAACCAAAGAAGAGCTTCAGACAACAGTGGAGTTAATCCATAAAACCTGTCTGATGGTGTAGACATCGAGTAGCGAACAGAACAAAGAAATGGCATACTGCTGAGAGTTGAAGTCTTCAAGGTATAAAAGAAAGCTCTGGAAGGAAACCAAATCTCCCCTCCCGCCAGCCGAGTTCACATATGAAACAAGAGCTTTATCCCTGGTAATCTCTGGGTGATGAAACAAAGAAACCCTCAGATTAGACAGCATAATTACCCATCATGCTTTAATACCTATAGATTACTCTCTGACTAGATCTAGGATAGCAACCGTTTTGCTTAACTTTAAATTCTAAACCATTGAACTAGACAATTGTTTTTTTTATCAAACTTTATGCTGTCACCGTCCCGTTTCGCATATATTTTATAGATATAGGTGCATTAGCCGTCTTCGGTACAGGCAAGGGAAAAAAGTGGGGGAGGGGGATGTATTATATAGGAAACGAAATTTCGGAATTTTTGTGGAATTTTTGTGTTTTTCCTCACAAATCGTCAATTCGTCTCGATGCTTTAATAGACTGGATGCTTGAATAGACTCGATGCTTTAATGGACGTGATGTTTTAATGGACTCGATGCTTTAATAGACTCGATGCTTTAATAGACTCGATACTTTAATAGACTGGATGCTTGAATAGTATCGATGCTTTAATAATCTCTATGCTTTAATAGACTGGATGCTTTAATAGTCTCGATGCTTTAATAGATTCGATGCTTTAATAGACTCGATGCTTTAATAGACGTTAAGCTTTAATGGACTCGATGCTTTAATAGACTCGATGCTTTAATAGACTGGATGCTTGAATAGACTGGATGCTTGAATAGTATCGATGCTTTAATAGTCTCGATGCTTTAATAGACTGATGCTTTAATAGACTCGATGCTGTAATAGACTGATGCTTTAATAGACATGCTTTAATAGACTCGATGCTTTAATAGACTGATGCTTTAATAGACTCGATGCTTTAATAGACTCGATACTTTAATAGACTCGATGCTTTAATATATGTTAAGCTTTAATGGACTCGATACTTTAATAGACTGGATGCTTGAATAGTATCGATGCTTTAATAGTCTCGATGCTTTAATAGACTCGATTCTTTAATAGATGTTAAGCTTTAATAGACTCGATGCTTTAATAGACTCGATGCTTTAATAGACTCGATGCTTTAATAGATGCGATGGAGTAATATAAATGTATACACGAGTTCGAGTGCTAGGATGTTATATTGAGCCAATCCTTCTTTATGGAAGCGAAGCATGGACAGTAAACATAAATGTGAAAAGATAAGATGGAGGTAAATGATATGTAGTTTCTAAGAAGAAAGATGAAAATTCCATGAACAGGCAAGAAAACTAATGTAGAAGTTATCAGACATGCTGAAGTATATCTATTTGCTAAACCCTTTGCTGCCTTTCAGCGTCAGGGGTATAATAGTTTTCTGGAGATGACCCTCTTGTGTGCTGAGTATATTGTGGAATAGTGTTGCCTCTTTTATCTCGGTGATCCATCGGTGTCGTGGCCGGTCTCTAGGTCTGCCTTCACTGCAAGTGTAGCATTATTATTATGGTACGCTGTCTGATGGTAGTCTGTTGATATGTATAAACCGTTTGATCTGTTGTCTCTTAATATGTTCCAAGATTGAGATGTGCCGGTTCTTTGTCTAATATCCGCATTCCTCAAACAGTCTCTAAGTGATACCCCAAGGATTCTGAGCAAATATGCCACTTCATCTGTCACAAGTTTGCGTTTGTCTTGTGCTGTCGTTGTTCACGTTTGGTACTGGTAGCACAGCGTTGGCATAATAATCTTTTTGAACAGTATTATTTTGATGTGTAATTCTTGTTTTATGTATCTGAAGATTATTGTCATTTGCCCTAAGGCTTGATATGCTTTACTACATCTATAATGTATTTCTTTACTGCTCTGTCCGGTCTGTATTATATTTCTTCCTAGGTATGTGAATTCATTCACTTGATAAATTTGTGTGTTCCAATGTCTTTGTTGGTATTTCTTTCTGTTCTTCCTATCTTCATTACTTCGGTCTTTCCTGTATTTATCTTCATGTTAAATGTGTGGAATTTTTTATGTAATCTGTATATTTGTCTTTGTAATTACTCTTCTGATGATGCTACTAGTGCGTGCTCGTCTGCAGATAGCGCTTCCTTAAAGTTATCCTTCATGTTGTTTTCTTCCGTTGTCTTTGCAGATGTGATATATGTATGTTATGAACAATAGTGAGGATATTACACATCTTTGCCTCACTCCCGAGTGAGTTTTGAAATTATCTGATGCACATGTGCTCGATCTTACTGCACGTTGACTCTCGGCGTATATACCCTGACAAAGGTTTTTGATGCTAAGGAACTCCATATTTAGGTAATGTTATCCAATGGTTCTCTATCCTCTTTGTCGAAAGTTTATGTTGGTCCACGAAAGATAAATATAAGTATCGGCTATGCTCTGTCACTCTTTCTGAAAGATGCTGACCTAAAAATACAAATTACAGCGAAAATTTGAAACGGACAATTAAGATGTTTAGTGCATGTGATGAGAAAAGTAAAGCTTAAAAATTTAGCAACCACCTGAAAAATCAAAGGAAAAAAAGAGACAGAGGAAGATACAGAAGCATATTTCTGGATGGGTTGCCACAGTGGCACAATTAAAGTCACCAACTGAACTTATTAACAACACAAAAGATGGAGAGTTGTAAAGACACATGCCCATCTACGCCACATCATCTGATTGATTGAGTTGGATCATGTTTCAGAGTACTTGTTTAATATCAACAGAATTACACTTCCTGTCTTATTGTACATAAACTGTAATAAGTACATTCAATATTTTTTTTGTTTTTGCAATTTGATGTGTACATTTTTCATTTAAACTCTTTCGCTCCTGAACGTATATCGCCTCATACCGTTCCCTACAATCTGCATTGCCACCCTGAAGTCTCTACCCACTCCGTATGGAGTTTTTCTTCCACGTTTCTAAACTATAAACTAGACTACCAATGTCAGTCTTCATCTTGTATGTCAACAGATTATTATCTAAACCGAACTGAGACCGCCATCCGCTATGATCAACTTACAATTACTTACTATGTGACCAAGCTTATTATGACAAACTCTCATGTTTAATTTTGATACTTTCTCTACATATTCATCTTATAGCAGTGATCTTAATATATTTTCTAGCGTCGAGAGAGTCTTAGCAGTTAAGTAAGAGAAAGATGCGACCGAGTTTATTCTAGAGACTGCAGTGGAGACATTAAATAAGGATATAGAGAATAAAAGTCACTTAACGACCGTCTGTTGGATCATGATAAAACAATTTATGAAGTATATAATAATTAGTGTCACAGGTTTTCTTACAATGTGGAGAGTTTCGTGTTAATACAAACATCAATTAATGGTTGCTTATGTCTTTTGTGCTTGCTCCTTGATTACTAGCACGAAAATTCTTGTGAATTAAGTAGGAAGTGTTGTGCTACCGCTATGCGTCGTGTGGGTCCAGGACATCTGATTTCGGCATGAATTTATTTCGGTGGGCTTCCTTAGCCTGTGACAGATTTCCTATCTGTCACCAGGGGTGGAAGTGTATCGACTCTATGCCGTGACGGTTCTATGACCTACTGTACCCTTCGGATTTTCAGGTTACATGTCCCTGGGTGGCAGTCTTCGAGGAGGGGTAATCAGGGATTTAGGCGTGGGTCAACTACACTTATCTCGCTTAGGTGTTCCGTTGCCGGTGAACGTGGTTTGCGCAATTGGACGTGCTGTATCTGGGCTCACCCCCGAGCATTATTCCCGTGTAGGAGACACACTTAACAGTAAAACTCGGCCTGGGCTCGTTCGCCCACTTAGCCGAAATTTCAATCGCCGACATCATGTAACCCTGTAATCCTGTGAACTTAGACGAGCGTGACTTAATTTATGAGACAATAATATGACTGCTGGCAGAATCAATCAGAAAACAGTCACCGGACACTGACATGATGCGCCGTAGCTCGGGGACATTGAGACAGTGCTTTGTTAGAAATTGATAACACTAAGAATACGATCAAAGTAACACGCTAGATGAAAGTAAGCTAGATCAAAGTAACAAGCTAGATCACAGTAACAAACTAATCAATAGGTACACAAATCAGTTTAATGAATAATATAATAACTTTGAATTGAAAAAGACACTTTCTATGTTGTTGTCACAAATGGTATTCAGTAAAGAAACATTCACAACGTACAATGGATGAAACCCCCCTCTCTCCGAGTTATGTTCGTACTGATACTGCTGGAATTTGGAATCTGATCTGGAATGGGCACACACAATTGTTAATTGATGTATATTCGTCTAATCATCGGAACCGTCATATGATACTAAATAATCAGGGGACTTTGATCGTTCAAAATTTTAAAATTATTTTACGTCTTCTGTCTATACCCTGTGGCCCTTGTTTACTTTGCAGAGTCCGATGTTGCGAAGGGGGGGGGTGGAGGGGAGATGAAAGCTCTCTGGAAATGGCCTTCCTGTGTGCTGTTGGTAAGCTTGTTCCTGTGGTTTCTTTGATTTCTGCGGTCCATCTTTTACACAGTCCGCCTCTGGCGATATACCCGTGATGTCTATATCCCATGGCAATCCGTGATGTCCTATCTGTTGGTAGTGTTGAGGCATAGAAAATTCACCTGGTCTGTTGTCGTTTGATGTGTTCCAACACTGATATTATAGTGGTTATCTGTCTGATGTTATCGCTTCTAATTTTATCTCTTAATGCCCCTCCGAGTATTCTTCGCAGACATGTCATATCTGCTGTCACTATTTGTCATGTCTTGAACTGCCATTGTCCAGGTTTGGCACTGGTAGCTCAGTGATGGAATAATAACGGTCTTGTATAATGCAACTTTAGTGTCTATGTTTACATTTTTGTTCTTAAAATACGTATCATCTGTCCTAAGATCGTGTATGTTTTGTTTCATCTATTTTTTTTTATCTCTTTACTGTTTCCCTTCACTCGATATAATGCTTCCTAAGTAATTTAACTGTCTTCGTAGGATAACTAACACCCATTGCAGTGAATTCAAATCAAATGATAAAATCATAGAAGAGACACATCAAAATTTCATCTCAGATGTTATCAGAAAAAGCCGTTGGTCCTACATCGGGCATGTCCTACGCGCAGACATCAACAGACTACACCACCAATCTCTTGAATTGATTGCCTACAGGCAAAAGAGCCAGGGGTGGACCATACGAAACACTCAGAAGAACAATACTTAGAGAAAGTAAAACAATCAATATCCATACTATCCAAGAACTGCACAGAAGCACAGAATAGCTTTAGCAGAATTGGAGAGATCTGACCTCTGCTCTATGCGCTAACTTCAGCGCAAAAGGAAAATGAATGAAGTAATTTAACGTCATTACCTTTTTAAGGTGTTGATTATCGATGGAGATGGTGATCTTTCATTCCTTCTTTGCTATTGTTATTATTTCGGTCTTGTCAATTAATTTAACACATAAACACAAGATGACTGTCTCATTAAGAACATACAGAACAAGATGTAATTGTACGCCTGAGAACGGGACACAACCGACTTCGCAGTTACATGTACACACAATTCAAGATTCGCAACATGGCCATGTGGACATGCAGCGCAGGTTGCCAAACATATACTTCAAGAGTGTTCTGAGTATGAAACACTGAGGCAGACATATTGGCCAATGGAAACAACACTGTAATCAAAGCTAAATGGGCCACTGTATGAACTACAAAAGACCGTGAGCTTTATTCAGGAGACAAAATTACAGATATAGACCTGTTTCAAGTGACCGAAAGAAGAACACGATCTTGAGCTGGTTGTCGAGTTAGATCAAATCATTATATATTTTTGTAAACTTGATGGAGACAGTTCTGTCAACCATTAACACGTACTTCCCGCGTATGTGTAACATCAACACTTCCTTTATATTATCTGATAATTGCATTTATTTACAACTTTGAGATAATTGCATTTCAATGGTTTTTTTAACACTTCACAAATATGTGTGTATCATTTTTAAACGTAGAAATCTATATCATGGAGCAGGGTAGCCAGAAAGTGATCATTTTTAAATTTTATTGGTCATAACATGTGTATGTTTTAGCCATCTTGTCATTTTTTATGGTGACAATTTGCAAATTTACAAACATTACAAATTAATCTACATTAGTAATTTCTTCATTTCTGTTCAATTTTACCTGGACTTTGACAATTATCAATTTCTACAATATGACAATCCTGGGATACCCTAAATCGTGACCGCGTTACCAGCAATTGGAGTTTGAAGATTTACATTCAGAGTCAGCAGTTTCGAAAGAAGGACAGTTTTACATTCAGAGACAATTTGAAAATATGTGTGGATTTTATACAATGGATATTCTTATACAAGTCTAGACTTCTCAACCACTGCATACTTCGCATGATGGATTATTCCTGAATCACGCCCGTGTCAACCGAAAAAAATGACGGACAGTAAATTTCCTGTGAGAGGCATTGATAAAATTGCTATTGCCGATCGATGTCAATTTGTAACCTTTGAGGTATAATAGTTTCTTAACAGAAACAACTGCAGACAGCAAGATTTATATATATATATATATATATATATATATATATATATATATATATATATATATATATATATATATATATATATATATAGAGAGAGAGAGAGAGAGAGAGAGAGAGAGAGTAGGAAGAGAAATACGAGATAAGTGTGAGTGGCCAGTAGAACAGAGGCAATTGATTCTTACCCAACTATATATATTTATAGGTAATAGGAACTGGTAGACGTATACACAATAAAAGAGAATATATTAGTAGACACGGACATGAAGATATATGCTAAACTTATTGATTGTTCGATCCATGTAAGCAGCTTTTTTTCTGAAATCTTTTGTACAGGGTTTCCACAAAGATCATTTTTAAATAGATATGTATCTATGTAGGTAAGAATCTAAGCAGATTAAGAGATACATAAATGTCTGAAGAAGATGTGTTTGTGATAGTGGTTTGCTGAATTGATTCTGGATATATCAATGAGTATTTATCTAAATAGATGAACCGTTACATACGATGGTATGGTTCAAGTTTAAATACTTGCCTGGATAACCAACAGGATTAGAAGAATATGGGGGATGTGGTAACACGAGCAGATATGAATCATTTAAATAAAATGTGCTACCAATGGTTAAAAATTATGAACAAAATAGATGTAGAGATAACCTTTCAATTAAATGGTCTTCACCAGGATGAAGAAGAACGGATGAAAACCACTACGCGTGTGAATGAAGTAAAATCGCATATATTAGACGGGGAGACACGATGTTGATGTAGAGACGAAAAAGAAAGTAGAGATTATAGTGAATGAATCTTTCTCTCTCTCTCTCTCTCTCTCTCTCTCTATGTGATGTGTCCTTTACGGAACGTTATCTTCACTGCCATACTGTAAGCCTCTTGGTTCTGTTCAAGTTGCCCGGTTTCTTCCAGTATCATGTTCAGAAGGTCTTCAATGGCATGTGTCCATCCTAGTCTTGGTCTGCATCTTGTTCTCTGCCCTGGAACATTTCTCTCCACGATAGATCTTTCTAAACGATTGCGTCCAAAATATGTGAGTTTGCGTTTTTTGGGATACGTTTGAGAGGGCAGTCTTCTTTTATGTTAAGATCTTTACGGATATCAGTCTTGGATCTTGTTTCTTTTCCACGGCATTGGTAGGTCATTTTCTATAATATTTCATTTTGAATGACGATATTTTCTTTTCCATTGCAGATGTCACTGTCCACGTCTCTCAACCATATGTTGCCACTGGATGGATAAAGCTTATTTATAGTTGTAACTATGCTACTTTCCGTTTGTTTCTTGTCTTAGTGAATGAATAGTGTGACATTATTGAGAGGTTAAAAAAATGCAGTTTTAAGCATATGAATGAAAATGGCTCACAAGGCAAGTAGATTAACGACAATGTTCTCGGGTTATGCCTTATGTACAATGTTCTTCTAAACTAAGCGGCACGTCGTGTGCCGAGAACATCACTCATAGCTCATCTAGAAGGCTTCAAGCGATAGTGCCCAGGTATCCCCGAAAAAATCCACTTTATAAATAGGACATTACGAGTGGTTTTTCGTCTGCTACCTCTAGAGCACACATAGAACCGCATGAGTACTACGCCAGGATAATTCCAAAAATGAATCATGAATTGTGGAAATGGTGACGATAACATGGTGGATTGTAATGATAAATCATAGTAATCCCTTTAGCTGTAAGCAACTGACTACTGACATCCCATAGCCATTCTGAGAAGATCTCAGTTTCTGCACAACTGAATAACCGAGGTGGAACCGGGCTCGTATACAGTTTCTTGTCTCAAAGGTATGGTTGTGCTAGGGATTTTGTTGACGTATATTTAGTCATCACAGGAATGGATTCCAGTGCAGCAGTATTCCGGAATAATAAAATCCGTTTAGAAGCCTAGCACATACTTCTGTGCCAACTATGTCATCAGCTTTCTATGTGCTTAGTTGAAAATGAATGCCAAACTACAGAATACACAACATGTAACATTTACACATATAAAGATTCTTCTTTTTCTTCTTTCGTTCACATGAAACATGTCTATATCTGTAATTCTGTCTCCGGAATAAAACTCAGTCTGTTTTAGTTCATACAGTGGCCCATAGAGATTTGATTCCAGTGTTGTTTCCTCTGCCCATTATGCCAGCCTCAGCGTGTTATACTCAGAACTCCTCTGAAGTATATATTTGGCACTCTGTGCTGTCTATCCACATACACACATGGCCGTGTTGCCAATCTTGAATTTTGTGTACATGTGACTGCAGAGTCTGTTGTGTCCCGCTCTGATGCGTATAATTACAACTTGTTCTGATCTGTTCATAATGTGATAGTCATCTTTTGTTGGTGTTTGTGGTTTCTTATTGACTTGATCATATGTTTTTTCTGATGGTAGGTGATTGGTACATCTGATTGGTCTTCAGGCAGCACCTTCCTTAGCCAGTTGGTCTGTTTGTTTTATTTCCTGGTATTCCACAGTGAGCGGGTATCCACTGCATAGTTACCCTATATTGGTAAGACAGTTCATTAAGTAGTTTTTTAAGTCTGCTAGTTTACCAGAATTGAGAGCTAAAAGCACTGACCTTGCATCTATCAGGAATACCACGGGCTGTGTGCCAGTGTTGCCACCCTAATTGCCTGAATTTCTGCATCAAAATTATTGCAGAATTTCCCTGTTGGTGTTCTGATCGTATCTCTAGGCTTGTGTGGAAATTCTATATATACACCTGCACTTTCATTCCTCATTTAATTCTTTGCTGAACCATCTGTGTACAATCTGACCAGTTTGTCTTGTGAATATTCATCATTCAGATAACTGAGGGTGACTGTTCTTCGCTGCACAATGTTCTGTTTGTTCTCGCGTAGTATTCCTTTCACGTGGATCTGAATGTATATTAGTACGCCATGCCTTAACTACAAGGGCTTGGTTCTATAAAGATGAATGTTGGGGGGGGGGGGATTTCACTGAAAGCATAGCCTCACTTGATAATCATATCATCTACTATAAGTATATACTGTTGGCATAGTGCCATCAATCGTGAATCAATGTTAAAACCTACAGAATATATTTACATGTGAAAATATGGAGATTGAAAAATGGCAAGCACTTGACACAATTGATATATCAGACTATTGGTGTATATTTGTCACTTGTAGAGTTTTGTGGACTTAATAATAATCAAATTTTTTAAGTGGCACAATTTAACTTTTTCTCTGGTTTCCATTGGTCACCTTGTGTGTACTTTATGATGAACGTCAATGTGCCTTACTTTAGAAGGGAGAATCTCAATGTCTAAAGTACTGTATAATTGAAGGTTAAAAATCATACGAATAATTAATTTTAAATAACGACAGGTTGAACAAGTTGGAAGTTCAGGTATATAGAAGATCAAAAATGTAGATTGGAGCTAAAGATGAGAGGGAGAGTCACAATAAAAAATAGGAGTGTACAGAATTTCGGCTCCGGCTCCAGCAAATCCAGAATCCGGCCATTTTTACAAATCCGGCGTCGGCTCCGGTCCAATTTTGCTGGATTTAGGCCGGATTTGTGTTGCCTAGTCAGGTGAATTTTCTGTACATGTTACATGAGGTCAAGCACAGTAGCACTTCCAGTATACTATTTCTCGCTGATTTAAATAAACATTTTAAGAAAAAAACATTCATTTTGAATTTTAATGGTGCATTACTTCATGAGTTTGTGGGACTTGAATATTTCGTATTTTCGTAAATTTCTTTGGTCCTGCCGATACAATAAAATGACATCAAAATCTAAGTCATACAGCGCCGTTTGGGATTACTTCAAGGTTAAATACGATGATTCAGCGAAGGTAATATGTAAGTTGTGTGACAACCAGTTATCACGTGGACGCTCAGATTGCCCAAAGACTTCTCAAAATTTATCAATGCAGACCCATTTGAGATCGTGCACAGGAAAAGCTATGACGAAATTATGGTAAAGAAAGCATCACTGCAGGCCAATGTATTGGCGACCACATCTATGATGAATCTGGGACAGTGTTTGCACACAGCAAGCAGCAGTACCCAGCAGTCAATTGTGCAGACATGGGATCGAGCATAAATTTGGGACATCAACAGTCCCAATACTAATAAACGCTTTCATGCTGCCGTAGCCCGAATGATAGCCATAGATATGGAGCCTTTCCAAGTAGTGGAACGACCAGGTTTCAGAGAGTTGATGCATACAGTTGAAAAAAGGTATGAATGTCCTTCAAGAAAGTATTTTGCTGAACATGTCATTCGTGACATGTGTAAACGTCTGAAGGTAAACATTGCGGCAATGATATCTGACACTGATCACATATCATTCACAACAGATACGTGGACAGCTGAACACACCACTCAGTCATTTATGGACATCACTGGCCATTGGTTAACAGACTCATTCGTTCACCGCAGTGTAGTCTTCCATTGTACTACATGTGATGAACATCATACGGCCACAAACGCTTGCACATTTTGAAATGATGCTGGATGAGTGGTAAAATGCACGTGAGAAGTGCCATGTTGTTGTGAGAGACAGTGTATTTAACATTGCCAAATGCTTTCGTGATGGCAGCTATTCAAGTGTTGGATGTTTTGCACACACACTGCAGTTGTATGCGTGATGGTCTTTTGAGTCTGAAGTATGTTGCTTTAAGTATAAGACATTACAAATACTCTTCTTCAGCAACTACTTGTTTGCATAAACTTAAAATGAATTAAACCTACCACAACATCAGCTTATCCAGGGCGTGACAACACGATGGAACTCAACGTTCTATAAGACGTCTGTTAGAACAACGGCGCAACATCAGCCTGTACTGTGTCGCATTTGATTCGGTAACTGGGCTAACGGCACAGCAGTGGGCAGTCACGGAGAATGTGGTAGCTACGTTGACACCATTTGAGGAACTCACACGTGAACTAAGTGCAGCTCAGGCATCAGTTATGATCCCATTAATGAAAACACTCATGGCATTCCTCCAGAAAGAAGGTAGTGATGCTGGGATCAAAACTATGAAAGAAGCTCTGCTTGAAGCTGTTAGCAGCAGATTTGCGGACATTGAATCTAACAGTATTTACACCTGTGCCACACTACTGGATCCTCGTTTCAAGCTGTGCTTCTATGAACGTGGTAGAAGGGATGCACGAGCCCATCTGTTCTTAGCAGCTAACTCCATTACTTATTCAGCAAATACAGTCAATGCACAGGATCCATCAGCTACTAGTAGTAGTACTAGTGTTTTGACTTCTGTGAGCACTGCCACACAGTACTAGTCCAGCCTATGGAGCTGTTTTGACACAACTGTCGAGGAAAATCCAACCACAGATCGTTCTGCAAGTGCCGAAGCAAGATCAGTAACACTGAGGTGACACGGTACCAGTCAGAGCCACTTTAAACTCGATAGTCTGATCCAGTTTCATGGTGGCATGCCAATAAGCAAAGATTTCCAAGTATGGCTAGACTGGAGCAGGCATTTCTTGCACCACCACCTACAAGTGTGCCATCGGAAAGGCTGTTCAGTACTGCAGGAGACATCATCACTGACCATCGTAGTAGCCTTTTACCACAAAATGCGGAGACGTTGATTTTTCTGAAATACAACTCGTCCCTTCTTGACTCTGTGAGTTCAAATTCACAGCCATAATGAAGATTGACTGACTAAAATAGTGAAATTACTGAATGAATGTATTTCAATAAATTCAATCTATTCAATGTACTGCTGTTGTGAGTTGTAGCTGAGCTGCCAATTTGCCAACTGAAAACATTTTGAAAACTAAAAACTGAAAATGAAAACTAAAACTTAAAATTACTAAATTAGCATTATGTGCTTATGTATTTTGCTTCATCTTGAACTTATGGAACTTAATATTACTTATTCTAATGTAAATTTAATTATTTTATATTTAAATGATTTAATATGAGTATATGTCATCACTGTCATGTCTATAGTAATGAACTGCAGTAATCAACAGTCGAGCGACTCCGCTCACCTAAGTCAAGTGATATAGTACGTTATTTAATTATTTTTTTTTAAATCTTGAATTCCGGCTCCGGTCAGATCTCACTTCATAAATCCGGTTAAATCCGACTCGAGCCAGATTTAAAAAAAAATTGAATCCGGTACAGTCCTAACAAAAAGAAGATTGTTACGACGATATTAGTAAGATCGCCTGTGTCTGTAGTTCTGTAGAAGAGAAACCAGCGTTTGGGCTTTCAATTCATATATGCAATATCTCTGTGATGAGGGTAGTGGTGAGAATATTTATGAAAATGAGAGTTTTGAGAATCTGTAATATTTGTGAGGAGGAGAGCGGTCAGAATTTCTGTGAGGAGAAGAATGGTGAGAATTTCTGTGAGGAGAAGAATGGTGAGAATCTTTGTGAAGAGGCAAAGTGGTGATAATCTTTGTGAGGAGAAGAGTTGTGAGAATCTTTGTGAGAAGGAGAGCGGTGAAAATCTTTGCTAGGAGGAGAGCGTTGAGGATGTTTGAGGAGGAAAAGTGGTGGAAATCTTTGTGAGGAGAAAGAGCGGTGAGAATCTTCAAAGCCCGTCTCACAACTAGAAAATGTCAGCTCCCATACGTACACATTCTTCAAGAAGAAGCCTACTACTCAGAGGTCGTCTATGCGCGCATGTGAAAGAGGTATTGCACAAGTTTGTATCACTCAGTCACAGATGTGAGGGTGCATGAACGTATTCAGTTTCATTCACAACCGCAAGACACCTTCATACACAAACATGGCTCAGTCAATTGAGAAACGAATAGGTGCATTTGTTTTTTGTTTATGGTTTTTGTTTTTTATTTGCTTACAAGAATGGCAGGAATGTGCTTGAAAAATGAGTGCGCTTCTTCCACTAAAACAACCAGCTTGTAAATTAAGATAGAAACGGTGACTATTGGTGACTGAAATATCACTTGGTTGGCACTGTGATACTCTCACACCTCCAAGTGATAACTGTGTAAGATAAAAAGTTGCTTGTTAAAAGAATGTTACTTGCTACTTATCAATTCGGTTTTCCAAAATATTGCGTTGAAACACTGTCCGTGTCATGCAGGGGTCAAATGCAACGAAAAAGGAGACTCATTTGCTTATATTGCTTTGGTTGAAAGAATAGTAATGAAAATAAGGCTAGTGATTGATTGTGTGATTGATTTACTACACAAAAGGAAGACTAGAGATAACGGTGCTGGAGGTGTAATGTAGACATACAAATAGTGACAGAAATGAGGATGACCAGAGATGAAGGGAGAAAGTGTATCCTCTCTGGAAAGATACGACAATTACATAAGCAACATCGTATTGGGACTATGAGTCTGCATAATCTTGGATAAATAAATCGACGGTACAGCGCATTTTCATTCTCTTGACTACAACCTGTTGGAAATCTACTAGGCTCATTGTCCTATTACGAAAGAGATCCAGCTGGAGTTTGAAAATTGACGCTGAACAAGAAGACCACATAGTCCTTATAATTTGATGACCTCAAAACAGCCAGCAGTAGTAAGATAGATATGTAAACATATTATAGCGAATGATTTAATAGATTAATGGATATCACAATTAATGTAACATGTGGTTTAGTTGACAGATACAATGTATACTCAGGTACGCAGATCGAACTGTACAAAATGTAGATGCCTTATACCCAGGTACGCAGATCGAACTGTACAAAATGCAGATGCGTCAACTATTTAGATATTTATTATGATAGTATACCAATTAAAGATTAGCAGGAAGGTTCAAGGAGAACTTGGAAGTACACAAATGTGACGTGAATGCTTTCAACAATCTAATAAATCAAAAGATTAATCGATGGTTAACAGCGAAAATGGATGAATAAATCAATAGACAATTAATAATGTTGAGAAAATGGATCATATATAGCAATGAACTTGTGTTAAAATACCATGAGAGTAATGCGGGGACAATAGTATTACGAACAATATCGTCAGTAACAACAGCAGCCACACAAAAAAGTGAGCGTTCACGACAACAGTACATGCATTTACAGCAGAAACAGTAAAGAAAGTAATAACAGTAGCAACAACAGCATTAGCTATAACAATAACAGTAGTATAAGCAACGTTAGCGGCATCACCAACAGTAACAGCAGTACGGCTAGTGACAGATACAGAAGTAAAGTCAGAAATGTTAACTAAAGTAACAACAATACTAACAGCAACGTTACCAATAACACAGATGGCGACAGTAACAAGAGTGACATTAATAACGACAACCATAATAACAACAGTAACAACAGCGCTAGCGACAACAATAACATCAACGACACAACAGAAAAGAACTTACCCATCGTCGACAAGATAGCCAACACAGTGATGAAGATGGTTCTCGTGGTGGCCCTGTATATCCACCTAGTTTCACGCCTTGGGCGCCTCATGGCCTCATCTCTACACTTTCAGTGCCAGAATTGAGCAGAGGATAGCAGCGATGAATGTGTGGTCTCCACACTAGCTCCCATGATGGCAGTATTCTCACAGAAGAAACAAACGTTCACAGATGAACAATGGGTGAATAAAGTGAACGGAATATCTACAGAGGTTGCAAGTAACTTCAGAATTATGGCCGCGTTAAGTACTAGTTTTAATGCCCACACCAGTTATTGTTTTATGTTTCGGTGTGTCTCGTATCGACAAAATGCTATTTGAGACACAAAAAAGTAATTTGGACACATTGATTCTTGTTATTGTTAAAATCTCGTGCGGTTCAACCGTTGATTTTATACGCAACGTTTCTCAGTTTTAAAACGAATTAATCAATAATGTGTGAATAATAGCTTGTGTTTGGATGGAGAATAAAATCAAACAGTGACTCTAGATTTATCGTGTCTAATTCTATATGTCTTTACATCTAAACTGTTACAGACATGATTTATTCGGGCACTTTATAAAATACCTTTGTGTGCAATGTGTTTTATAATTGCAGCAGGTTATTTATATTTTAAACATATTGCCATTACCTTTCTATTGGATCTTATCAACAGAACTGAGATCAGGGTTATTGCAAAATGGGCAAGATAATTTCCCTATATATTACCTGTTCACACCAGCACGCGTGTATCATGCGCTTTGCTGGATTAACTTCATCTGATACAGACTTGCTTCAGACCGTCTGTTAGACGAATGCCGCCATACAACAGAAGTACGATGAAGGGAGCAAGGGTTTTAAGTCGGGAGTGGACAAAATAGGACTCATGGGTGGGTAACATTTCTTTTGTTTGTTTTCAATCTCCCATCGGATCTCTCTTACAGCAGGACAATAGTCCTAGAGAATTCGAGAGGGATGTAGTACAGATAATGTAACTTCATTGTAACACAGTTTTATTTGTGCAAATACATCCGACTTCGGCGTTGGTAACTAAATCATTCAGTGTATTTACTACTTCACTGATAGGTGGACGTCTGTAAATATATCCATAGTATAGTCGGCCAGAATTACATAAGAGCTGGTTCCTGTACCTACCCGCTGGTCACAGACGCTCGCAATTAACCACGGTCAAAGATGCTTAAACTTACAAGTTTTATCACTATTTAGGGTCTCCATCGTCGTAGCCGCAGACGCCCAGAAGTGGGAGTTTGAGCACGAAAGCAAAAAAAGCTCGCGGGCCAAATCAGGACCTTCACACTGGACCTTTAAGGTAATATATGCACCGATACCTGAGCTCAGAAAATGTTATTGGGAGCTTATAATGACTAGGAAAAAAATTGACGGCTTTATTCTACAATAAAAATGCTTAATCAAACCCCCCCAACAGTTGCACACCTTTGTTCTAAATTAATGATTTCTTTCACAGTGAGCTATTTTTGTATGTCGTGCCATTGACAGAGCGACAATCTAGAGATTGAGTCCAATTGAGAGATTGTTTAAATGAAAGTGTTGAATTGATTCGAAAATATTGAAGTCTAGAATAATGGTGTAATTAAATAGTTCTATAGTCGAAGATTTAAAAAATGTATATTATTACTACACAATATCATAAAACTGAAACTCCTGCGATGCGAATGCATCATCAAAAAGATAACTAGAGAATAAATGAATCATTAGTTGGTAGCATCTTTTATTTACAACTAAGCGATCAACGTATCAGCGATCAGCATATTTTCAATGTAGGCAACATGAATATCTTCAACAGGTTACCATTGATTTCTTTAACGATTTGGTTTCATAACTGCTTCACAACGGTGGGAATTGAACTGGTACCTTAGCTGGTTGAGATGTACGCTGTATGTCCTCGCCACAGAACTGGACAGTAGAGTCGAGTAGACGAGTTGTTAATAAAAGAACTCTGAAAAGATCAAGGTAGTATATGTCTAGGCATATGTAACATATGACACATTTATCGAAACTTGTCCGTTCCTAGGTTTTTAGGGTCTGAAAGAAGAACAGAGAATAACATGGTTCACCTGCTACTCATATCATGAGATGACACATGAGGTTTTGGAAGGGAAGCAGATGATAACAAGGCTGACCTGCTACTCATATCATGAGATGAGACATGAGGTTTTGGCAGGTGAATATCACAGCACATAGGTCAAACTAACCCAAAAATCATCGATTCTGGATATATTTACCACAAAGTTGCATATACTGAAGCTAAGCTGTAAACTATGTCGGCACTCATTTTGTTATTCAGACAATAAGCTGTTAATCTTATCTTCGGGAGTTTTGAGAACGTAATCAGAAGTATACAAATGTGTTGTGAAAATGATATATACGCTACAGTGGGAATAATTAGACAAAGTGTGTAGGTAATATAAACCAGATCTGGATTAAGACAACAAGCGGGAGTTATTGAAGTTAATATAGACAGATTGTGTAAGTAATATAAACCAGATCTGGACAGGTGAGTTAGGCAGGTCTTGAAGTTTAGATGGATGAGGTATGAGTTATTCTTATTTTACTACAATGCATAGTGTTTTACTAATCACTTTCTTAAACATTTATTACTTAATAGCCTATCATCTATAATTGCGTTTTGAGATAGTCCAGAGAAGGGCGTCACGCTTGAACCATCTGTCTTTTTCCTGATGCTGAAATCAGCTAAATTTGTGGAGTATAAGTACTGGATAGTGGGATATTTAATGTCGCATCGGGAACTGGATATTTAATGTCACGCCGGGAACTGGATATTTAATGTCACATCAGGAACTGGATATTTAATGTCGTACAGTCAACTAGATATTTAATGTCGCACCGGGAACTAGATATTTAACACGACACCAAGACATACTGGGTATCCCACTATCTGCTCTCTTGAATGAAGATCTTCTACACACAACGGAAAAACGATTGTAACTGTAACACTGAGCAATGCTCTCCTTGTGTAGTTCATTTATCCAAGCTTCCTATCTTCTCTTCAGATTCAATAACAGCTTTCTCATGTAGATCCAGAAATACCTGAAAAAAATCATAAATATCGTTTATTATCTCCAACTTAGAAAATATGAACAATCAAATAAACGTTACAATTCGCCTGGATATGTTTTCAAATTCCAATGGTTTCTTTACAAACATTCAGGAAGCAGGCCAATCCACATTTGCGAAACACACAGACCCTACGTTTCACACGTGACTGCTTGTCACGTCTGGTTTATGGGAAAAGTTCCTTGCCACATTCATTAACCACAACTCTTCTGGTACATACAGTGGGCGACTCTTTATGGCTCAAAACTGTCTTTAGAATAGCTTCCAATACTTCCATGAATTGTAGATACTATTCTATGTAGCAGAACAATAATATTGTCATCAGGAAAATGGAAAGTGCAGTAAAGTATGTATATATATATACACGCACACACGTGATGCAAGTGTGACATCGAAACTTGCGCAAATTAAAAATCTTTGGCAAAGTACCAACAGTATAGTCAAACAAACTAGGTATGTTCAGAACATGCATATATCCAGTGGCAATATACGTTTGCGAGACATGGATATTAAATAAAACAATAGCAAAGAGAGTCGCGGTTTTTAAAATGAGATGCTACAGAAGAATTTTACGAATACCATAGACAGCTAAAGAGACAAATCAAGAAGTGTTAAGATCAATAAACGTCACGACGCCTGCTCTTTAAAAACATCCTAACAAGAAAGCTGTGTTTTCTTGTGTGGTCGAACAATGAGACATACCGGTATGGAATGGTTAATAACATGAGGGCAGAGTTAGCAACAACGGGGGAAAAGGCCACCCAAGACGACGATGGTGCAGTGATGGAGCAGAATGATTAAACATGTCTCTATCTGCGCAGGTCAGCTCGTCCGGAATCGCAGAGTGTTCAGGGAATCGATAAGGTAGACCACGTTCTGGAAAGAGTATGCCACATGAGAAAATATATACTATAAGCACGCAGTTACCATGAAAAATAGCCAGATAAAGGAAAGCATGAATGTGTGTAGATATTCTTAGCATTAGATATGTGCTAGATAAATGTTGTCATTAGATATGTGCTAGATCAATGTTGTCGTCAACATACGGCCCATGAAGAATAAGAAAGTACTAAATTGCATTCTTCGTGGTCAACATGGTCATCTGTATTTGATGGGCCGAATTCCCATCGGTAAGTTAGAAAAAATATTGAAAAATATGTGTATTTTTGTGTTTTTTGACAGTCTCATTCCCAGCAACGTCGGAAAACGTCATTGATTGTATCATTTGTTTTTACCACTCTTTAATTATAATTGTACTTATTTATTAATTACATTTTACGGAAAGTAACAATTTATTACTTATATCTCTTCGATTCGACAATAACGTGATATCAGCAAATATGTAACTTTTCGTATAGGGACAATACATTACGTCTGAACTGTCCTCTTTAATTATATGAATACTTCAACACAAACCCACATATACATTATATCTCCTACATCCTTAAATAATGAAAGCACTGTTGATATGTAGAACATGTGTTTTAACCTTTTTAAACCTGTGGTCCTGAGTTTAATAATACTGTGGTCCACCTGGTGCCTAGGAAACAGGATAGAAGCCTTTTTTTTAACAGATCAGCAAGATATTTTATAAAAGTTCATTTATATATAACTAGCTACTTTTCGTTCACATAATTACTCTCCTATGATTCATTGATATATATAACTAGCTACTTTTCGTTCACATAATTACTCTCCTATGATTCATTGATATATATAACTAGCTACTTTTCGTTCACATAATTACTCTCCTATGATTCATTGATATATATAACTAGCTACTTTTCGTTCACATAATTACTCTCCTATGGTTAATTGATATACAACTAGTTCTTTTCGTTCACATAATTAATCTCCTATGGCCTCAACACAAAAAAAATTCTCTGTGGCCCCCACTCCTTGTGCCACAATGAGTCTCTGATATCATAGGGAGTCATAGGGCCCACGTTGAGAACCACTGTATTAGATAATAATACATTTTACCACATTCTAACAATCAAACAGGAGAAGTGCTCACATTCAAATGTTCACATATCATGCCGTTTACTGATAAACACATATTTAATTATAACATCGTATCGCATATAACAAAAGGTATCATAGACTCTTGATTCTAGAAATGAAAGCCGACAGTTGTAATCTCATAAACTCTGTCATAATTTCAACGAGATGTTAGCTGAAACGCCATCAAATGAACATGTCATTCGTAGTAATATTGATTGCCATTGAGGCTTGGTCACTTATATAAAAAAAAAATGCGTAGTGATAATATAATGAAAAAATATTGGAGGTTTAGAACGCCAGGGGACATAATGACTGATGTAATAAGATAATCGGTGGGAGTTATTCTTTTGATAGCAGTGGTAATAGGTAATCATATGATAATTAACATAACAAAAAAGACGATTATTGTTATTAATATAATTATTTATGTATTACTTCATTATGGAAATATCGAAACTGTAATGCATCCAGTGCCGGATATTTTTTATAGTTTAAGATAATTTTTTATCGCGTGTTTTTTTTTTCTTACTCTCACACAGTACAATATCAGGGATGTCAGTAAGTTGAAATTGATTAATATAATTTGAGGTAATGTATCCAAAATAGGACAAATCTAATTATAATTAATGTATGTCAAAAGTAGCAAAATCGAATTTCTATTGCATTTTAAAATTGACCAAATATAAATATTTTTGCTATTGACATATAAAACATGATAACATTTGTGAACTTTTGAATAGAAATAGAAATCTACTAATAATAGATAGATTCATATACTAATCTACTAATAATAGATAGATTCATATACTAATCTACTAATAATACATTTGATCTTACATAGATAAAAATCGATACATTTAAACAATGTTGAGCTGTTGGCTGCGTCCTGAGTAGGATATGATAATAACTGTCTCTACCCGTCACATCTATTCACAATTGTCTGTGACTACCCGTCACATCTATTCACCACTGTCTGTGACTACAAGTCCCATCTATTCACCCTTGTCTGTGACTACCCGTCACATCTATTCACACTTATCTGTCTCTAGTCTTGTCTGTCTCTTCTACCCGATACACTTATTCACTTTTGCCTGTCTCTACCAATCACATCTATTCAAACTTGTCTGTGTCTACGCCTCATATCTATTCAAATTTGTCTGTGTCTACCCCTCATATCTATTCACGCTTATCTGTGTCTACCCCTCACATCTATAAACGCTGGTCTGTGTCTACACCTCACATCTATTCACGATTGTCTGTGTCTACACCTCACATCTATTCACGATTGTCTGTGTCTACACCTCACATCTATTCACGATTGTCTGTGTCTACACCTCACATCTATTCACGATTGTCTGTGTCTACACCTCAGATCTATTCAAGATTGTCTGTGTCTACACCTCACATCTATTCACGATTGTCTGTGTCTACACCTCACATCTATTCACTATTGTCTGTGTCTAGATCTCGGATATATTCACTCTTGTCTGTTTCTACCTTTCACATTCACGCTTCTCTGTCTCTAGACGTGTCTGTGTCTACCCCTCACATGTATTCACGCTTGTCTGTGGCTACACCTCACATCTCATCACGCTTATTTGTGTTCACCCCTCACATCTATTCACGCTTGTCTGTGCTTACCACTCACATATATTCACACTTGCATGTCCCCAGACTTCCCTCTCATTAGATTTGTGAAATACAAAGTACTTATGCTGAGGTAAAAAAAAAGTAAAGTAACCCATAGCATTATTAATGCCGTAGGGCTGTGAGATGTTAGCGATATCACATTTCAGAGACTCTGCAAATGAGGGCGGTAGCCATCTCCTTTCCCTCGAAGTTTTTACTTCCCGGATTAATCCGGTACCCATTTAAGGCTGGGTCGACGCGGGAGCCACGTTGCGATCTGAAAAACATTTCCGCCTCAACTGGGGAATGAACCCAGGACCACTCATATGCGAAGCCAGTGCGCTAACCACTGCATTAACGCAGCTCCCAAGCATATGCTGATGTACGCTTCATTCAGTCGTGGACGTTAGTCCATAATTGTTGTATCAGCTTTTAAACATAAACATGGTTGCCCAGGTTCTGTTAATCCAGTCACCACGATTTCTGAAGATTAAAGTACCAGAGTTTTTCTATTTACTGAACTGATTCAGCGCGTGTAGGTTCTACTGCCCCCACAAATGTAAATAGTTATCCGTCCTGATGCAGCCAAGAAACAATAGTGTGACATTTTCATTCTGCAAGCGTCGACACTCTAAAGCTTTATTCGGTAAGCAACATAATATGGCCATCACATAACCATCACATGACCATCATGTGACCATCACATAACCATCACATGAAAGTATATAAAATGCTGCGAGAAATAATGGTTATTAAATAATGAAAAGAGCTGACGAATGGTGAGAGCTATATTAAAAGTAAAGAGAGATAGGAAGTATCAATGGTCAGAAAAGTAAGGGTTTAAAAACGTTAAGAGACATACTTTATGGGGAAAAAACATTTCTCTATGCTTTCCTGTTAAGGAAAGCAGATGCTTTTTTTCCTGTCGAAATAAAGCCCTGTGTGCCATAGTTATTGCTGCGGCGTGTAAAGTAATAATTCTTTATTGCACCTACAAAAGACAAAAACGTTTGTCTCAACCGTGGATTGAACCCGGGACCTCAGGGTTCTGAGACCGACGTTCTAACTATACAGCCACTAAAAGAGGTAAGAACTAAGAAATGGAAAGGGGATTAGAGCAATGAAAGAGAGAGAGAGAGAGCGAGAGAGCGTAAAGGTAGATATCAAGAGAGAAAGAGAGAGAGAGCTAGAGAGAGTGAAGTTAGATATCAAGAGAGAGAGAGATAGAGAGAGAGAGAACGGAGACAGACAAGTGTGCAATATAAAATGAGGAAGAGGAAGAATTGGAAGGAAACGGTCACAGAAGTAGTGAGAAGAGAGATAACGAGTGATATAGGGGAACGAGAGAAAGTGAAACCTGCTATAAAGTATGAATGAAAATAGAAACTGAGAATAGAGGAGGAAACACACACATATAGAGATAGAGAAAGAGAGAGAGAGAGAGAGAGAGAGATGGTATAGGACATATAGATAAGGATGATAAAATCAAAATACAAAATATAGAGGATGATAATAGTGATAGAATGTTGTAATATACATGTTGCAAATTAGGAATAGTGTAATATATGTGTTGCAAATTGGGAATAGTGTAATATACATGTTGCAAGTTAGGAATAGTGTAATATACATGTTGCAAGTTAGGAATAGTGTAATATACATGTTGCAAATTGGGAATATAAAGTATAGAACGCGAGGGAGGGTGCACACTGATTGAAGATTGTAGAAAGGTGACAGAAAAGAGTCATAGAAAGTGCTAACAGAGTGTGGACTTGAGATAAAGACGGAGATAGGGATGTTAGAAAATGCTGGCGGATTGTTGGCTGGAGATGCAGACAGAAAACAATAGACTTTACTTCAGCCACAAAATAAAAACTTCAGCTTATAACCGCATTTATATTTTCATACGTAAGAGAGCAGGTCGTCATTGATAAATGGAAATTTGCTAAATACCAGCGACTTCCTACTGTATCATTAGAACTAACCACATAATCACACAATAGTAACTATCACAGATATTCGTCTTGGTAATATGACTCCCTTATGGATTCCCATTTCAACTCCCCCAGTCACAGTGGCATGCTGAGTCACAGCCAACCAATTTTGCACATTCGACCGAAAGAACTCATTCACAACTGATAGCTGCCTTATACCATGGAAAACTCTTCAGCCTTACGGGATTAATACAATTCATTCATTTGTCTAGCCGTTTTCTCAACTCTTCTTTGGTATCTGGCTGTCTAGAGGCTTCCTATTTTAGTAATACTGGATACTTAGTTACAATTTCTGACTTACATGTTCTGTATGTTTTGCTGCGTAATTAAGCATGTGGATTCCCTAAATTATGTCACAATTATTGACAAGAGCTGCATAGGGTTAAAGAATTGGCATCCAATCAGTGACGTAACATGTGGGCACTCCCCATTATAAATATGCCACTCATTACAACATCATAAATTTGGTCATTAGTTATAGGTGATAGTGAACACGTTAGGTAATAACATTTTGATAATAGCTGGATCACATATAAAAATGGATTAAACAGATATTTCGGGGGGAAAACGGCTATTATCACAAACATATAATAAATAGCACATGACGAATAAAGGACAACAATACGTATTACCACAACACCACATGATACTAGAGGGAAAAATACAAATACCGGAAGACTATGAAATAATAAACGGTAATGCAGATACTTAAAGGTTGAAAACGAAACAAAACAAAAGGGAAATTAACAGAACAAACAAGTTATACCCGAATGTCTATAACGTCGGTCTACTCCAAAGCTGATTTGTACTAGATTCTCACAATTTATATAACGCTGTGTCACTAGCAATGTAAATGAGTGCTTGGCCCCAAGAAGTAATATGAAGACTCGTTAAAGACCTCACTGAGAGCCTTTGAACTAGACCAAGATAAAAAAGGGTTTAAAAGCCGTAGAAGATTGACTTCACTGTACTCGGTTTCCAATATGTACTCCGTCCCTCTCAACGAAGCGGCACGCCGCCTGCCGAGAGTACCACTCATAGCACGTAACTCCGTAGCTTCAAGTGATAATCCACAGGGGTCTCCGTGACCTCTTGAACACAAGGCGAACAGCTTAACCACTACGCCAGGGAGATCCCCAAAGAGATATAGACAACGATATATGGGAAGAACGTGCACAAAATAGAGCTAAATGGCTCTACAATAAATAAAGGCGTAACATCTGTGAAAATAAGAGAACTGTATCAGCTCTATCAGAGTAGAAAGACAGTCACCTGTAGATTAACAATCATCTACAGTGGTCATCTGATGTCCAATCTGCCCACGGAGATTTACGGTCAGAATATGTCATATATATATATATATATATATATATATATATATATATATATATATATAACTCTTTCTGAATTTCAAAAGTGGGTGTAACAAATGGTCATCGTCACTTGTGATGAACGAACAACAACAAATGAGTGTGTACAGTGACTGTGTAGCCAAGTGTATACATATATGTAGCAATAAAGTAATGCAAAAGATGAAATTAATATAGGACACCACATATGAGAGTAAAACTGACAAAAACTCTAACTGCCAACAGCAACACACAAAGAAGATTCGGTACAATTTGCAGAAATGACGCCCATAATACAATTTTAAAATCCAATAAAGTGAAATGCAACTCAGCTCACACATGCAGCAAAAAAAAAAAGAAGAAGGTGCTATTCAAACGCTTGGAAGGCAGGAACAAACAATCCTTTTTAGATTGTATTTTTGCGTTCGTTCTCACACCTCGACTGGATCATTCTAATAGCAGGACATTTTCCTGCTCGATTTCAAGTAGTGTGTAGTCCAGAGAAAAGAAATACATACGTTGTGCTTCCGTTCTACTTGCACCAATGACCAGATACATCCGACTTCAGTAATGTTTTTTAGATTATGATAAATACCGATAACGAATATGTCGGGCCATTATCGAAAATACAAATGTGATACGGCGCATTTCCATTCTCTGGACTATATCTTGCTGGAAATCTAGTAGGATCATGGTTCTGTTACAAAAGAAATCCTGCAGACGTTTCAGAATAAACGCTGAAGAAGAAGAAGATTGAGATCAGGCAACAACGAACTCAAACAATACATCTACAGGATGTGTGTATTAGCAGCATGGATATATACCATTGTGGACAGTCACAAGAAAACATACAACACATTTAGCAAACACACTTTCTCTTAAAGTTTTATTCCAATTTATAGCAATATATGTGCAAACAGCTCATTATATGTGTGCTCTCCTGTATACTGTATTTCCTTGCAATGACAAGTCAAGACAGAAATATCTGAGGGTCCTCCTCCCCCCTCCCCCCCCAGATTAGTAATCGTCGCACTTCTCAAGTGTAAATTCTTTCATTAATCGCTATTCTGTGACTTAACATTTCAAGATAGCACTAGTCGTTATGTAACAAGTGTTTCCCTCATTTGTCTGGCACCGGTACAAGAACTCGCGATGTATTTTCACCAACCGACATCGTTAACTTCCATTTACATTCTTCACGCTCGTTTGCCGAGGGACAGGTTGCAATGGTCTAGTAAGGCGTATCGTGAACATGCGTGCTAGAACTCACGAGTCTGGCACACAATATCACAAAAGTTCAGAGCTTCCAGGCACGAGTCACAAATCTATTACATATTACGTGAATTCCTTGCTAAATAACAATGTAATGCTGAAACAAACTTTGAAATTTTGCAAGAGAAACAATTTTTTCAACACATATAGTAAACATATGGTGGCTTGCTGCTATTCTTCTTCTGCATTTCTTCTCAAACTCCAGCTGGTTAGCGGGATGTAGTCAAGAGAACGAAGTGCATTGTGTCATGGTATACAACTAAGCTTTGATATTTGCGCCTGTTGACTTAATACATTCGATTTCAGCATGAAATATAATTATATTAATGAAATGAGACAGCTAAGTCTACTGCTAACTTCCTTAATTACATTTTACGACATGCATGGTAAGGTGAAGTCTTGTCACAAAATGTTGAGGTCAGACTAGCTCAGATGTCAGACTAGGGAAAAAAGTCTCCAACAACGTAATTACTGCAGCTACAATTATACAATATACACACATACATACTATAATATATACAATATACACACATATAGAAAATAACATATAAAATATACATACATACATAATATAATATATACAATATACACACATACATAATATAATATATACAATATACACACATACATAATATAATATATGCAGTCCCTCAGGATGTGTAGTAAGGAGGACAATGCCATAGAATATCTTCTTTCTGGAATCTTGTAACCACCAATATTTATTGGATGAATACAGACATACAGAATATAAAATATACGATATACAGAATTGCCACTATACGAATATAACTACATTATATATATATATATGCATTACGTAATTTTCCCAAAGGGTAGCACAGAATACTAGCTCTGTGACCGATATTTTATAATAAGTGGCAATTAAGGAAGATTAGGAGTAAAAGTTCATTAAATCCCATAGATGGAAGTGTTGACGACGAGTGGGTCAGGCTGCAAGTGTATATATCGCAGCCAATCTGTACAGCTTGAAACTTTCCGTTCTCAAGACCACATCATGTTAATATGTGGGAGAATGAACATAGAAGTAGTACATTTATGAAATGTGCGTAAACGTGAGTACATACATTTATCAAATGTGCGTAAACGTGAGTACATACATTTATCAAATGTGCCTACATGCGAGTACATACATTTATCAAATGTGCCTACATGCGAGTACATACATTTATCAAATGTGCCTACATGCGAGTACATACATTTGATATTGGTCATATTTAGTCAAACTGTTGTATGTACTATCTGGTCAAAAAATGACCAATTGATGTCGCGAAATGGTTGCATGTTACGAACGTGATTAGAGATGGCCGTATTCAAAATAGTAGTACAACTACATCTAGTCATCGGGCGCTGCGTGTATGTAGAAGGTATAATCGAGGTATATGTGTATGTAGAAGGTATAATCGAGGTATATGTGTATGTAGAAGGTATAATCGGGACATATGTGTATGTAGAAGGTATAATCGAGGTATATGTGTATGTAGAAGTTATTTCAATCTTCTTCTTCTTTTGTGTTTTTCTCAAACTTCAGTAGATGAGCAGGATTACGTCCAGAAAATTAATAGCATTGTGTCGTGGTTTACTGCATATCACAGCTAAACTGTAAACCATGACACAATTGTGGTTCATTCTCTGTACTAGATCCTGTGAATAGATAGAAGTTTGAGAATGAACTCGAAATAAAAAGAAGATTAAATATACCTTCTACATACACACATCCCCCAATTATACCTTCTACATACACACATCCCCCAATTATACCTTCTACATATACACATCCCCCATCATAACTTCTACATACACACACCCCCGATTATACCTTCTACATATACGCATTCCCCGATTATACCTTCTACATACACACATCCTCCAATTATACCTTCTACATAGACGTATTTCCCGATTATACTTTATACATATACCCATCCCCCGATTATACCTTCTACATACACATCCCCCGATTTTACCTTCTACATATAAACACCCCCCCCCCCGATTATACCTTCTACATGTACACAATCCACGTTGAGTAGATTTCCTTATTTTTTGTTGTATGAATTACATATAGTTGATAGTTCATGTTTTATGAGTATAAAAGTTAGGTGTGGAGAAACCTCTCAGTGTACATACACATAAACCAACTTTTTCGTTTGTGATACTAGGGGAAGGAAACAAACACAAACAACGTTGATAAAGTGTTTGTGCCATATTCATTCAGTAAATAGCGATCAACTAAAGATTTGAATCCGCGACAATGTGTGCACATGGTAGAACATATATAAAACATTTGTATGTGTAGATATTACAGATAGTGCTGCAGAAATTAGAATATTGATAAATTTGCCTGTGTGTAGAAGTTACAGAAAGTGCTGCAAGAAATAGAATATTGATAGATTTGCCTGTGTGTAGATGTTACAGAAAGTGCTGCAAGAAATAGAATATTGATAAATTTGCCTGTGTGTAGAAGTTACAGAAAGTGCTGCAAGAAATAGAATATTGATAAATTTGCCTGTGTGTAGATGTTACAGAAAGTGCTGCAAGAAATGGAATATTGATAAATTTGCCTGTGTGTAGAAGTTACAGAAAGTGCTGCAAGAAATAGAATATTGATAAATTTGCCTGTGTGTAGATGTTACAGAAAGTGCTGCAAGAAATGGAATATTGATAAATTTGCCTGTGTGTAGAAGTTACAGAAAGTGCTGCAAGAAATAGAATATTGATAAATTTGCCTGTGTGTAGATGTTACAGAAAGTGCTGCAAGAAATAGAATATTGATAAATTTGCCTGTGTGTAGAAGTTACAGAAAGTGCTGCAAGAAATAGAATATTGATAGATTTGCCTGTGTGTAGATGTTACAGAAAGTGCTGCAAGAAATGGAATATTGATAAATTTGCCTGTGTGTAGAAGTTACAGAAAGTGCTGCAAGAAATAGAATATTGATAAATTTGCCTGTGTGTAGATGTTACAGAAAGTGCTGCAAGAAATGGAATATTGATAAATTTGCCTGTGTGTAGAAGTTACAGAAAGTGCTGCAAGAAATAGAATATTGATAAATTTGCCTGTGTGTAGATGTTACAGAAAGTGCTGCAAGAAATAGAATATTGATAAATTTGCCTGTGTGTAGAAGTTACAGAAAGTGCTGCAAGAAATAGAATATTGATAAATTTGCCTGTGTGTAGATGTTACAGAAAGTGCTGCAAGAAATAGAATATTGATAAATTTGCCTGTGTGTAGAAGTTACAGAAAGTGCTGCAAGAAATGGAATATTGATAAATTTGCCTGTGTGTAGATGTTACAGAAAGTGCTGCAAGAAATGGAATATTGATAGATTTGCCTGTGTGTAGATGTTACAGAAAGTGCTGCAAGAATTAAACTAATATATGTGTTCCGGACTGTTAAACCCGAGTTCGCCATAAAACGTTTTGTTTATAACCTTGTCTATCGTATATTTTCCGTCAAACACACAATGTCAACAAACAGGCATCCATCATAACAAATTATACCTGTGTGCACGTCAAGTGTACATTTTTTTCTGTCGTCTCTTTCTTGTTCTCTGTTCTGTTTTATACTCCTGCTGGTTTACATGTCTTAGTCTGGAGTACTTTCTGTCGTGATCTACAGTTTGGCTACGATATTCATGCCTGTAGAACCTATACATCAAACTTCACCTTGACATGTTTTAATAATTCTATCAAATGCATGATTGAGGTAAACAAAGACACCGGTTTGCCTCATTGCACCCCTAGCGTATTACCATTAAACACTGGAAGACATAATCAATGTCTCTCTGATACAACAATAACTCCAAGACAAACTGACAACCACATGCATCCCAATAGGGTCACATGTAAAATATGTTAAGAATCAGTACTGTAAACTACATTCCTCTAATTAGCAAGAGTTTTATAATCAAGGCATATGTAATCATTCAGTCAGATGTAATCATCTCGTCAGATGTAATAATACCGTTTGATGTAATCATACAGTCAGATGTAATCATCTCAGTCAGATGTAATAATACCGTTAGAGGTAATCATAGAGTCAGATGTAATTATATCGTTAGATGTAATCATCACCTCAGATGTAATTATACCGTTAGATGTAATCATACAGTCAGATGTAATTATACCGTTTCATTCAAGTTCTGTCCATCACAATCATATTATCTTATTTAATACATATCTTTCTGGCTCTGTGGTGGCGGTTTACATAGCGTATCTGTGACGACCATGTTACTTGTTCTAATTCCGCCAACGGAAATCTTGAATTCTGACCGTTCAAAAAGCAATGGGAACCTACTGATGTATTTATATTGTCTCGAAAATCACTACAGCCAAAATATTATGGGTTAATGGCTGCCTTCTGAATAGGCTATGCCTATTCTAACAATGTAATAACTGGTTTTACAACTCAACAACATAACTGAGACTGTCCGTTGTAAGGAATACCTGTTCACAGAATTAATTAGGCCGTTATTCGATAATTTTCTTCTTTATTCTCGTGTTTCCGTTTATCACTATTTGTATACTTGGAATCCCATACCAAAAAAATAGCCAAGGCGACTCCAAGTATATAAATAGTGATCAACCGAAATGACAACAATAATCAAACACATTACGAATGCACCCCTAATTTATTCTGCTGAATGGATTTTATCTGAGAATGTCGTTGTTTAATAGTACTCTGAACCAGCGGTTCTTAAACTGGGATCCGATTAGTACTCACAGATAGTCCGCGAAGATTTGAAGATATACTGTGAGCTTGAAATTTGCAATAACGTGTTAAATAGACATATACTTTGGAAGTTCATAAAAGGAAAAAACGTTTAAATGGGTAATATTTAAAACAATATATTTAGAGAAGTCAGTGACAGAAAATTGTTTACGAATCGCTGTTGAGGAACAATGCAACTCTGTATCTGTTTTGTTCATTTCGTTGAAAGTACAATTAAGGAGTTCAGAGAAAATATTCAGCATCAGTTAAACAACATCACAAAACTGGCAATGAGGAAAAGTTTCAGAAAATAGTTAAGTCTTCTCCGAAGATCATTCTCATAGCTATTACCAAGATGTAGTCTGCTGAATAGAAGTGAGTGTTGTCGTGGGATTTGATCGTGATGTTGACATTGTTTGCATATACACAATCAATTGTTGGAAAACGCCTAAACATTTGTTATTGCCAGATGTACACCAACAGCAGTAGAAGACAGTATAAAACACACATAAATAAAAGTGTGGAAGTGTACAAGTAAGGAAATAGAAAGTGATGGCTATTTGTTATATAAATATCCCCAGCGGAGATGATACTTTATCTGTGTAAAGTGTTTATGCTATATGGCTGATTTTTTATTAAGTTCGGTGTATACATGTTGCGTTTTCACGATACTAAATTTGGACGTGCACCTATTAGCCCAGTATCCCCGACTTCAACACACGTGCATGATTGGGCAGGACTGTAGACATGCTCAATATATGAGATGGTCAGACCAATCATAGTATCCAGCCTCTGTTGGTTGTATTAAGCCTTATCTCCACTTCACGGAGTTTACCATGATTAAGTATACTGTACTTCAAATGATGGGTACTCTCTTTTCATCCGCCGATGTTAGTATAAGATAGTGATATGAGATCTTGTTATCCTCAAACAATAGTCTTGGTCGTTGGTCTAATAATTCGTTAACCAAAACTTCATGAGTGAGTGCCGTATTATAGAATATTGTTCTATATATGGAAACATAATATTTAGCAATTTACATAGGAAACAAGCGGGATAATTAAAGGAGACTTAATGATGGAGTTTTATCATAGTTATCTGTTTTATCATAGGTCAAAATGACTCAAAAGCCAACCTAAAGTCGGATGTTTCAGGCTGAAGACACACACACACACATATATATATATATCAACAACGCAGTTAACCACAACGCAGCGGATTATGTGCTCTAGATCAGTATTTTCAGGAGGGAAATGTGACTGTCCAAATGATCAATTCGAAGATGTAATTAGGCTTACTTTGAACAATAATTCAATTTTTGTATATTTGAAAAAAAATGTATATTTTACAGGGGGACATCAGAATGTTAGAAAAGCTTAGGTGGCATATGTTAAAAATAAAGGTTGGGTATAGCTGCTCTAGAGGTATAAAAAGAACCTAACATTGCTGTGTATTTCCAGATAGACAGTTGTGGGAAGTAACTTGGGGCTGCGTGATAAAGGCCGCATCCCTTTGTTACCGTATCATGGTTTACAGCTTAGCTACGACAACAAAGGCTTTCTTTATGACATACCCAAATTTAGCATGTCTTCTGAACCTTAACCCTGTATGACATGGGGTAGTCCACTCTATTAAAAACCTCCTTAGTCGCCTCTTACGACAATCACGACATATAATAATTTTGATATTTCCTTTTAGGGCCGGTGAACGAAAGATTATGAAAGTGCAACGTCACTGCTATAAAGAGCAGTATTAAACATTTAGAAAAGTATAGCCGTGATTATCGACATTTTAAGAAATGTGGGATAAATTGGAAATCGTCCTTCAGAGGTACCGAATTTCACTTTTCTAGTTATTTATAATGGCTGTTGATACAACGTTTATACAAAATGAACAATGGAAATCGCTAGCAAAGTCAAACGCGTCAATTTAGAAAGATGATCCCTGATGAGCCAGCAGGGCTGTATCTTTTACGTAAGACACGATATAAGACACAGAGGAAAAACATTGTATAATTTGTTCAACAAGAATCAGACATTTCATAGGTATGTAATGGAGAAAATGAGTTGGCTGAACACAAATTGGCAACTGCAGAAATCAACGACATTCCAAACCTGGCGGTAGAGAGGGAACATTTCGGATAACCTAATAAACCTCGTCAAAAATATTACTGCGTGCTAATTCCAAACATGATCATATATCTTGGCTGTTACACATTTTTCTGTTCATTTCATTGTTTTTTTGCACAAAGTATTCGAAACGTAACAGATAAATCTGTCGCATATGCGAAGATAAGCGATACCATTTGGAATAAGCGTGGGATAAGGATTATTCTAGAAGAGAACTTTCATCATAACTGCATGACACGGAAAACTATAAGCATACGAACTAATATTCAGCACTGGGAAAATATAATTATGGAGATCCGTGATCGCTTAATCTAGTCCACATTCCTGACACATATCCATCTTACCAGAAAATATTAATTTAGTAGTGCTTAATAACTGGATTTTAGCTAGAATTAGGAGAGAAAAAGGGGTGGGGTGGTGGTATATTTGTTGCAGTGTTGCAGCGAGACTTGGTTTTTGTAATGTTGGGCTATAATCGTATGTTTCATTCATTTCAGGACGTAACACGAATTTAGATATAGTTGAAACACGATCAGAAATATTTCAAACAGTATGGAAACATCGGATACATGGGTTGTGTTAAGGACAGCAGTACAACTGATAACAATTTTTATTTCAGTACTCATTCATACATAAATGTTGTTCTTGTTCGTCCAGCGCTGTGCCGTGCTATGATGCAAACAGACGTATGAAATAGGCGGCACCAATGAAAATACATTTAAGGGACGGTATTTTCAAGTAAAACATTTAAGGGGGGAGGGGAGGGCTGCGGCATTTCGAAGACTGTATCATACTTAGAAAAAATCCACCGCACGGTCGCACGGTCACGTGTTCGTCCATTATAAGAATCCACCGCACGGTCGCACGGTCACGTGTTCGTCCATTATAAGAATCCACCGCACGGTCGCACGGTCACGTGTTCGTCCATTATAAGAATCCACCGCACGGTCGCACGGTCACGTGTTCGTCCATTATAAGAATCCACCGCACGGTCGCACGGTCACGTGTTCGTCCATTATAAGAATCCACCGCACGGTCACGTGTTCGTCCATTATAAGTAGTAATATTTCTTATATCGACCTTATGAAATTCAGTTACAGCCATCTCCTTGATTATGAGTCCATATATATGGCTAATAAACCCTACTCTTGCAGCAAAAGTTCTTGGACAAACCGGGCATATGATACTCACTGCAGGTGTTTCTTCTACCAGTAACTTTCTAGTTACTCCCAACTATTAAGCTACTGCCTTCGTTTCTTTTTACAAGATGATGCGCCTTTTTTGACTAGAGAGCACTATGTAACTCTTTTTCGTACAGAATCTTCAACAGAAATACTGAGTCCATCCACAATACAGTCATGTGGACTGCTGGGGTCATATTTCTAAAGTGACACAATTTAACTTTTACCCGCGATAAAAACATTTTAGGAGACAAGAAAGATTCTGCTCACTAAATAAACATCGTTGATCCTTTAATTAGCTCCTCCCTCTGCCATTACATTGAACAAATGCCGCGCCCTTGACCCTGCATCACCACCCCCCCCCCCTTAAGTCTCTAACGTACTCAAGTAGCATTTTCATCCACTTTGAGAACCCTGATTTAGATTAAATTGTGTGGTGTTTCCATAACAGGAAAACCTCACTATACATACATGTCAATAAACTAGGTGTCTACTCGTGACCATCGATGGCACTATAAGACCTAACTGCGATAGGTAAGTCCGTCTCATTCCGTACGTTGTTTAATATTGTTACACTTTTAATTGTTACTTTTTTACACATTTGTAGTAACCTTGGCTATATTTGACATGAGATTCCAAGTATATACTTATTGACCAACGGAAAACACGGAATAGTCAAGAAAAGAAATGAATGAAGGCCTAATTAATTCAGAGAACATGTCTTTTTATGCCGATCGGTTTTCTTTCTACTGCTATATAGTGGCTGCATTGATGCGCAATTGATGTGACTTTCGATAGACATGCTTTCAGTCGTTGCTAATCTATAATATAAAACATGTGGACTCAATGAAAAACCTCCTTCTACAGTGACTCATTCAAGTTTTATCTGGTTATTTTCTTGAGCTGTGAACACAAAGTACCCAAACAGTGACCAAAGTAAATCACTAGAACGCTCAAATAAGCTATTTTAGAATGTTTTCCAAATAAACAGCAGGTCTTATATTCATGTTTGATTTCCCTCGAGAGTTATCCCTTTTCACGTCATTGCGTAAGACAAGTATGATTTTTTCTGTGTTTTTATTGGGTGGCGATTCAGTGTACATAGAAAATGGCCAATGAAAGCATTGGAAAATCGAAGTAGCTTTTCTGTGACACAGGTTAGGACTGTACTCATGAAGATCATGGCTATTAATGAGAGCGTTTGACCTTTTGAATGCTGTTGGCTATCTATAAAAAGTGAGACATGAAGGAAAAATGAGGAATGAAATAAATCAGGCAAGTCTTGTAAAGATTTCAAATATTATTTCATCTGTATTATTGTTTTTTTTTCCCTATCAAAGCCACGCAGAAACACAACACACACACACACGCATATAAGCAAACACAGCCACACATACAGGAGAACATCTCGCAAACAGAGAAAACAAAATCAGTGAGAGAAACAGAACATCAAGAATACGGACTCCTTGTAATATGAAACAAGACGTTATCCTCAAATTTCACATCTTTTCCTCAAGTAAGCTATTTAAAAACATTATATTTAATATTTGCTCTAGATATGACTCTAACCGAAAACAATGTTAGCGTGGACATATTAATCATAACCAAGGTGGAATATATATTAATATAGTTACAGATATAATTATAATTGTTGACTGTTAGATTACACGCAACGGTTGATGGTAAGTGTATATACAAAAGTTGGTTATAAGTGTATATATACAATATTTGCTAGTAAATATATATACAACATATGGTAGTAAGTGTATATTCAACAACAGGTGTTAGTAAGTGAATATACAACGTCAGCTGGTAGTAAGTGTATATACAACAAAAGTTGATATTAAATGTATATACAACAGTTGATATTAAATGTATATACAACAACAATTGATATTATTTGGTAGATAATGTATATAGAAAATAGTTAGTAAGTGTGTGAACAACAACAGTTAGTATTACGTGTATGTATAAATATTGGTAACAAGTGTAAATACAAAAATAGTTGGTAGCAAATGTGTACAGCAGTAATTAGTCAGTGTATAAACAACAGTTGGTAGTAAATATATGTACACCTACAGTTAGCAGTAAGTGTATATACAACAGTTGGTAGCTAATGTATATACAACAGTTGGTAGCTAATGTATATACTAAAATGTATATAATAAATGTATATAGTAGGTAAAAAAGGTAAAGGTAGGTCCCATGGCATCTGCCGTCGGGGATGAAGATAACTCTTCATGTACTAAGCCGCAGCAACTATTACGTGGGGTGGCCAGTTCCCTTCCTTGCTGTTTTTACCTTCCCTAACTCCTGCGTCATTTACAGATGAGTCGACTGGAGGAGTGGTCGTGTCAAGTGAGAAATCACAAACCGGGTTTTTTTATGTCCGGACGTGGTTTCGAACCTGGCACGCTGTAACCAGATGATAGCAAGCAAGCTCACTATCCACTAGACTACCGCGCTCCTCATATTCTCAACAGTAGGTAGCTAATGTATATACAACAGTTGGTAGTAAATGTATATGAAATAATTGTTAGTAAGTGTATATACAATAGCAGTTGGTAGTAACAACAGTGGGGTAGCGTCAATAGGCGTGAAAATGTTTCACGTCTCATCCCATGATTAAACAACTTAATAGCGCACAGAAATGTTTAGTTATTTACTATAATCATTATTAAATATGTAAACATGAAAGTAGATATCGCCGATTTAAAAGAAAAAGAAATACGAAATATCGTTGAAAGGCATTTAGGGATATAAAGAAAAAAGAAAGAAAAGGAACTATAATCATTACAGAAAGATAATCGCTGGTTTATCCTTTGTTTTTGAAAAGTATCTGTCCTTGATTCTCAAAATACTTTCTCGTATGCATGACAGTCTGTAGCATAGAATGTTTCCATTCAGAGCTACGTTCAGTCGCTGCAGAAGACATTGGATTTAATCTATTAATGGGGATTTAATGATTCTATTAAACTTTGGCTTTAGACAAATCATACGCTTAGAAAAAATGTATAATGACGGGCATTTCTCAGAATGGAAATCCCCTATCTATTTTAATATTTTATTTGTGCTTAAGCCATAAGCTATTGTGTGTTTGTAAATAGTATATGAGAGTAAATTTAAATATTACAGCAAAGAATTTCCAACAGAACGTGTTGACTAGTTTAATTGAGCAGTGCTCATTCTTTGATAACGTATGCAGATGAGACGAAGCATTTACCTTGTAAATTAATCCTGGAATATATGGTTGTAATGGCCTAGACTCAATCTATCTATCAGGAATTAACAAAACGACTCCGTTTAGTGCTGACAGGTACCTACCACTAAAGTAAGCAGTGAAAGAAAGAAGTATGAGCACCTTGATGAGAATTAAAACATCTCAGAAATTACATGAACAATAATGGTCTTTTTTGTTTGAATTCCTTGGAGTTTGAGAAAAAACTATTACGTGTTATTTATAGTGGAAAAAGCGGTAACCTAGTTGATAGTGAGCTTGCGTACTGTCATCGCGTTACTACGTGGCAGGTTCGAAACCGCTTCTGGACACACACAAAATCGTGATTTCTTTCCTGGCACGACAGTTCCTCCATTCGAACAAGCTTCAAATGGGTACCTGTGGCATACGTTGGGGAAAGTAACACAGGAAGGAAGGGAACTGACCACCCCACCTAATAGTTGCTGCGGTTTAGTACATAAAGAGTTATCTTCATTCTGACGCCAGGTTGCTGCTGCCATGGGGCATACCTTTACCATCAGAATGAACATGAACCAAGAACAGAAGAACATACTAACGGAGCTGTATTAACAGATTATATAAGGTATGTTTTTGTTTAAAGCTAGATACTATATTATATAAGGCCGCAATAACGTGTTTCTGGTAGGGAAAATGTTTTCGGGGAGAGCTACCCGTCTTATTATAAAATATCACTCAGCGGCGTTACTCTACAAATTCACGATACCCCACAAACATACAAGAGTTGATAATAAGATTATATACAAAAATAGCTAGTGGTAAGAGTATAAATAACAACAGTTGGTAGTTGTAGTAGTTGTAGTATTATATCATTCAACAGTTGATAGTAACAGTTTATACAGCAACAGTCGTTAGTAATAGTATATACAACTGTTGATAATAAGATTATATACAAAAACATCTAGTGGTAAGAGTATATACAACAAAAGTTGGTAGTAGTAGTAGTAGTATACTTCAACAGTTGATAGTAAGAGTTTATACAGCAACAGTCGGTAGTAATAGTATATACAACTGTTGATAATAAGATTATATACAAAAACATCTAGTGGTAAGAGTATATACAACAAGTTTGTAGTATGTGTGTGTACAACAACAGAAGTATTTGTTTGTACAACAACAGACGTATGTGTTTGTACAACAGCAGATTGTAGAATGTGTGTAAACAACAACAGTTAGTAGTCTGCGTTTGTACAACAAGATTTAGAAGTATGTGTTTGTACAACAAACGAAGCAAATGTTTGTACAACAACAGTTAGTAGTATGTGTTTTTACAACAACATTTATTGGAATGTGTATATACAACACAAGTTAGAGGTATGTGCTTGTACAGCAACAGAAGTATATGTTTGTACAACAACATAAGTGTGTGTTTGTACTACAGTTAGTAGTATATGTTTTTACAACAACAGAAGTATGTGTTTGTACAACAGCAGAAGTATGTGTTTGTACAACAACAGAAGTATGTGTTTGTACAACAGCAGAAGTATGTGTTTGTACAACAACAGAAGTATGTGTTTGTACAACAGCAGAAGTATATTTTTGTACAACAGTTAGTAGTATGTGTTTGTACAACAACAATTCATACTGGACATAATAACACGTGCTACGTATAAACATAGTCACAAGGGACAATAAGAAAACCGTATAGCAGGTTGTTTCCGCATTGGTCTATCTAGTAATCCTGCAGGTTAACCGTCAGTCAACATTGAACTGGTTTTATAGAAGAGAAATACACTTAGTGATTTGTGTTCCTAATGTTGTAGCCATCGAAGCATCTCCTCTATGTAATTATACTTGTACATTATTTTAGTAAAAGATGTCTCATAGAGACACGGAACGATGATAAAAGTTAGATGCTTAGTGATTCGATGATGAGAGTGAGATGCTGAGAGTGAGATAGTGAGAGTTAGATGATGGGAGTGGGTTGGTGAGAGTGAGGTAGTGAGAGTGAGATGATAAGAGTGGGATGGTTACAATTAGACAGTGAGTTAAAATTAGATGGTGAGAGTGAGATATTTAGAATTAGTTGGTGAGGGTGAGATGGTTAGAATTAGATGGTGAGAGTGAGATATTTAGAATTAGATAGTGAGAGTAAGATGGTTAGAATTAGATGGTGAAGGTGAGACGGTTAGAATTAGATGGTAAAAGTGAGATGGTTAGAATGAGATGGTGAGAGTGAGATATTTAGAATTAGATAGTGAGAGTGAGATGGTTAGAATTAGATGGTGAAGGTGAGACGGTTAGAATTAGATGGTAAAAGTGAGATGGTTAGAATTAGACGGTGAGAGTGTGATGTGAAAGTTTGATGGTGACAGTTTGATAGTGAAAGTTTTATGGTGAGAGTTTGATGGTGAAAGTTTGATGCTGATAGTGTGATGGTAAGAGTTAGATGGTGAGAGTGAGACGGTTAGAATTAGATGGTGAAGCTGAGATGGTTAGAATTAGATGGTGAAGTTGAGATGGTTAGAATTAGATGGTGAAGGTGAAATGGTTAGAATTAGATGGTGAGAATGAGATAGTTAGAATTAGATGGTGAGAATGAGATGGTTAGAATTATGTGGTGAGAGTGAGATGGTTAGAATTATGTGGTGAGAATGAGATGGTTAGAATTAGATGGTGAGAGTGAGATGGTTAGAATTATATGGTGAGAATGAGATGGTTAGAATTATGTGGTGAGAATGAGATGGTTAGAATTAGATGGTGAGAGTGAGATGGTTAGAATTATGTGGTGAGAGTTAGATTGTTAGAGTTAGTTTTAAAAACTATATATGAAATAAATATCTGAAGAAGGTAACAATTCCCCCAAAATAACAAAAGGATATAAAATATATATTGCTCGCAATTCCTAGGGGTCAGAAACAAAGATACAAGGCATCGTCAAAATTAGCAATTTGGATAAAATATTGCTTCTACGAGGCAACATTATTTCCACGGTTCCGATAAAATATATTTGGGAAACAGGAATTCCCTGCTTATCTATGACCTTTTTGATCTGCGCCCTCTATCCTTAATGGTTATGATCTTCTGCTTAGACATGCTGGCGTTTTGGATATGGGATAGAGGACGATGTCAAATGGAAATTTGTTTAAGGTATTTAGTGAGTGACAGCGTGATGAAAGACTGATATTGATATGCCTGTGTGGCGTGAGTGTTTACGTTCTGTTTTAACTGCAACTGAATAATACAGGACGCCAGCATATCAGTGTTACTGGTGTAGTTAACTAGCGATCCATAGAAACCATTTACAATCAAACATGTTGATAAATTTAGAGGAAAAATAAAATGTATTGGTACCTCTGCATAAGATTTCATTAACTCCACATATCCTCCAAGCTGATAAAACGGTCAGTTAATCCTACTACATCTGCCAGTAAGCTGCATAAATCTCAATTTGTATAGTTACTTCTAAATACAGATTACGGAGGGAAAACTTCATTGAAAACCAATTCGTTGATTTTTCAGTGTGATCGGCCATTCTAGATGTATGAATCTGAAACTTGTTTGGACAAAAGTTTGTAACAAAGTAGATCGTTTGTTTACAATATTTCGTCTGTGTCACATTAAAATCTACCTTACAAGTTAGTGTTTACCTCACAAGATGGTGTTTACCTCACAAGATGGTGTCTACCTCACAAGATTGTGTTTACCTCACAAGATGGTGTTTGTCTCACAAGATGGTGTTTACCTCACAAGATGGTCTACCCCACAAGATGGTGTCTACTTCACACGATGGTGTTTACCTCAAAAGATGGTGTTTACCTCATAAGATTGTGTTTATCTCACAAGATTATGTTTCCCTCACAAGATGGTATTTGTCTCACAAGATGGTGTTTGTCTCACAAGATGGTGTTTACCTCACAAGATGAAGTTTGCCTCACAAGATGATGTTAACCTCACAAGATGGTGTTTGTCTCACACGATGATGTTTACCTCACAAGATGATTTTTACCTCACAAGATGGTATTTGTCTCACAATATGGTGTTTACCTCACAAGATGGTCTACCTCACAAGATGGTCTACCTTACAAGATGGTGTCTACCTCACAAGATGGTGTTACCTCAGAAGATGATGTTTACCTCACAAGATGATGTTTACCTCAGAGGATGATGTTTCCCTCACACGATAGTGTTTGTCTCACAAGATGGTGTTGTCTCACAAGATGATGTTTACCTCACAAGATGATGTTTACCTCACAAGCTGGTGGTGATGCATACTGTAACTTCTTGGTAGCATATACACTAGATAGTCGCACATTTTCAAAATAAAATATACGATTACTATACTTTCTGTACTCATTGATCGCACTACGTTCGTTTAAATTAGTTACTTCTCTCGTGTTAGTTGCGTTCGATGTTGATGATATTTTGATCGACACGTTGACTGTCTGGCACCCTGTACTTATGTAAAACGGGATGTTAACCTTTCTTTAGAAGTGATTTTTAACCATTATCAGGACATGTGGAATAACGACATCAGATCAGACTAGATCATTGATTTCAGATCAATGACGTTTTTAGACAGAGAAGGCGAGGAACTGTGGAGGAAGACGGGGATCTGGCGATTGTTGTATCCAACTACCAATTCATCACGTCACAATTTATCAGGTCACAATTCATCACGTTACAATCCATCACGTCACAATTTATCATATCAAAATATATCATGTCACAATTCATCACGTCACAATTTATCATGTCACAATTTATCATGTCACAATTTATCATGTCACAATTTAGCATGTCACAATCCATCACATCACAATGTAACATGTCACAATTTATGACGTCACAATTCATCACGTCACAATTTAAATGATATTCAAAATGCAGAATTCTGTTCTGTCACAAATAGATAGATCGACATCTTGTTTTTTTTTTGTTTTAGCGTTTTCAAACTGTATCTCTTGTAGCTGGACATTGGTTCTACTATATTATCTGCAGGATATAGTCCAGAGAGAGGAAATTAGTCACGTCACCGGTTTATTTGACCAGATACAACCGATGTCAGCCGTCATATTATATAAATAATTCAATGTACTAGTTTTCTAGTTCCCATAATTCAATGTTTATAGATATCTTACCAAATTAAAAACCGTTTAGTTTAAAGATGGGGGAACAAAGAATCGTCATATACATTCGAGCCTCGTCCAATTTGGAACCCTGATCCAGGTTAGGGAAACTCACCTAAGTACATGCCGAAAACGGATACGCTAAAACTACATGAAGCAAATTAAACGCTTTTACAACCTACATCACGCTCTCTGGCCGACACCACGCGAAAATTTGTATTGATTACTAGAAAGCTGAATTAGAAAAGCGGGAAATCTTTGTTGGTCAGCGTGTTAGATTGATTTTTGTGTGTCATGGGTTATACATATTTTATTCACTCACTTGCAACTCCAAAGAGTTTATTTTAAATTCTGGGAGAGTGGATATAATACATTTAGCCTTAGGTTATCATGGATGGCAATAAACATGTGTTGACTGTCCAGGGTAGTATTACTACTCCCGTGGGTAGTATTTTGTCCATCCCATATTTAGACAAAGCCAGAAAACGTTAGTAAGAGTTGATGGAGTGCACAGTTGAGTTTCAGAAACGAATTATGTCACAAATATTTTATTTTCGTTAGTTATAAAATTTCCACCAGATCCCTCTAGTATCAATACTAGATTTTTCCTAGATTTAATACTAGCTCCTAATAGATTTCTAACAGGTTGTAGTTCCAGAGAATGGAAATGTGTTGCATCTCCGCTTTATTTGCTCTTCATGGTAGTAATGTTACTGTACATGTCTGATTTTAGCATCATTATTACCTTCATGGATGCTTCTTAACCTCTTGGGGAATTACAATCAAAATGTCGGTATACCGCAATACTCTGTAGTTCTGTGAAGTGGATTAGGTAATCATAAATAATATCTCACAGTTACATAATTTTATGAATATGTTTGGAGAGATTCAGTTACACTGTCCTGGCCGTAAGTGGTTGGAGTCGTTGATGAAGCCTATGCTGAAGAAAGTTTCTTTCATGTGTGTACATGGATATTAGAGAATATGAAAGAGCTGAAATACTTGCCAGCGTGGCTACAGTGACAAGTGATAGTGTAATGGCCCGTACTGATATTTATAATACAATCAAGGAACAAGACTCACGATTCCACACGAAATTCGTGATGAGTATTTGAGAATTATGCAAAAACCCAATCAACAAATACAGTATTACGATATCAAGTTGATTGAAAGTGCTTGAAATGAATCGCGTTTCTTCAAATTGTTCAGATTCACTGAAAGTGTAAAGCAGAATCGGAAACGACATTAAAAATTAATGTTGGATTGCATCCGCGTCAAAGTCATTACTATGTGACTGATGTTTAGAAGTGTGTAGTTTAAAGTTGTGTAGATTAAAGTTGTGTAGTTTTTACAGTTTCGTAATATATATTTCCGTAGATTATAGTTGTATAGTGTATGCTTGAGTAATTTATAGTTGCGTAGTTTATACTTGCGTAGTTTATAGTTGCGTATTTTATGGTTGTGTGGCTTATGATTTCTTGGTTTGTTGTTCTGTAATTTTTAACTGCATTTTATGGTTGTGTAGTTAGTGACCTGCATGTTGTATTACAAATCTTCAATATGTTTGTGAGTGTTACATGATATACCAACGATTATATTCTGGGAAACTATTAGATATTCAGTTAATTAGTCATTCTCTCATTCAGTTAATAAGTTAGTGAGTTAGTTAATAAGTAGATTGTTAGGAAATGTAGTTATTTATATTTTAGCTAGTTTATAAGAGTCGCCAGATCATCATGGCACTCAGAACATATGCATTACTTCACGAAACTAGTCAAGGACGACCAGCTCCTTGTCAACGGCACAAACAATAGACGAGTACATACACAACTGAGATGGCGTATGTCAAATTAGGGAGGGACAGAGCTTAGAGCGCTGAAACTCCTAGTTTCGGCATGGTATAGGTGCCCTTATGTCCGATTCAGTATGGTGGCAGTTCTTAAATCTGTTATCAATAGTCTGTTCCTCGGATAACAATGAAGAATGTCGTATAGAGAGATTCAAGTAATAACACATTGACGACTGAAACCATTTATTAAGGAATTTCTGGTATGCCTCATTGATTTATGCGATAAAAAAGGATTCGCAGATGCAAATTTTTAATCTAAAGTATATCTTGTAATTCGACTTTAACCTTTAAGTCTAAATTTGTGTGAGCATTTCAGAACGGGCATAGTTCACAGGGTTAAATGCATGTGCTTGCATTGATCCCATTTTATGACTCAGTTAATTAACTCGACCTCAAAGTCTTATTTACTCATTTCCTGACGCTGACTCATTAATGTGGCAGGCGTAGACCGGGACTGATTCATCGGTCACTGCTCGGCTCATTCATTCACATCTCCATCGTTTCATTTCGGTGTCTTGTGACAATACAGCCTGCCATCAATCACTCTTTTCTTTGTTCTATGATTGGAAAATATTTCTATAATCTTTCACGCACAGTTAGCCACAGTAATAGGCTGTTTGGCAATACATTAATCATGCATTCTCTTTTTCTCATTCATTCAGACATTCAATGCATTTAACTCACTCTGTATACATTCAACATCTATCTCAGTGTGTCTGCAATAAATTGATTGCATATGCCATTCTTTGGCTGTGTCTATCATTCACTGATTGTATCTGCAACTTATTGATTGTATCTGCATCTTACTGCTTGTATCTACAACTTACTGATTGTATCTGCCACTCATAGATGGCATCTAACACTCATAGGTCACATGTATCACTCATAGACAACTCATTAGTCAAATATGACACTTGTGATTGTACATTCCACTCATAAATCGCATGTGACAATCATAGATTGCATATGTTACTCGTTGATCGAATCCGACACTCATTTATTGTATCTACCACTCTTTGATTGTATGTACAATTCCTCGACTCTGTTGTACTCATTTCTCTACAGCTTGTTATTGGAGAGGAATGTTTCTCTTTAGCCAAAATCTGAACACATAACTAAGCTAACGTATTATTAAAACTCTATATTTTATTTTAGGAAACTAACTGAAGCAAAACTAAATATGAAAATATACATTAAAAATATACACATCATTTTATTTTCACAATTATTTTGCAAATATGTTTTATTTATAAATGTAAACACATACATAGTATCAAATTATGTATATAGCTTGAAGGATTCAGAGATCTACTGAAAAACACATGAATTTATATGGAAACCAGATATCTACTGAAAAAACACCTGACTTTACATGAAAACCAGATATCTACTGAAAAACACCTGATTTTACATGGAAACCAGAGATCTACTGAAAAACACATGACTTTACATGGAAACCAGAGATCTACTTAAAAACATTTTACTTGACATGAAAACCAGATATCTACTGAAAAACACCTGACTTTACAAGGAAACAACTCTTAAAACTGTACACAAACAATGATCAAGATATATGAATGCACACAATTTGTTAAAATACTACACCATATGTTAATAAGATCGTATATGCATGCGTCTCAAATTGTTGATATGTGTCCAACGTACTGAAATCTGCTCCAGTTGCATTTCGTTTTCAAGTATTCTCTCGATGTGTGAGATTTGAACAAGGGATAATAAACATCATGAATTGATATCCTTTCCCTTATCATTGAAGTCCAACATACTATGCCTGCTATTATGTATTAATAGCATCAGGCATATTATGTATGTATTTATTATTAATGTGAGAACTGTAGTGTTTAGAATAATAAGTGTTGAATCTGTGCAGATGGATGCCTTCGTTGTTCTCGGGTTATGCCAAATGCATCCTATGCCTCTGATTGAAGCGGCGAGTCGTCTGCTTAGAGTACCACTCATAGCACGTAACTACGTAACTCAAGACTTTAATCCCTTGGGATCTCCGAAAAATACACGTATGTAATAATTACGTCACGAGCCGGTTCGAACACATGAGCACAACGCCAACACCTACACCACTGTGCCACAAAGATCTCGAAACAAATATATACCTTACATAAACTAAACTCATTTCGGTTAACGCGACCCAAGAAATTGCTTTTGATCGTGTGGCAATCGGATCTACGAACCTTTCCCTCACTCCTAGCCTCGCCGCTGCTTATTGTTTTCATAAACAATATAAATCATATCCTGAATAGAACTTTGCTTTTAAACTATTATTGAGTTTTTGTTATGCAGTGCTGATACGCTCCGTAACATTATCAGTGAACCGTAAAGTGCCGCCTTCACGGTGAACGCACCACTTTATACAGTTTCTCTGGCTTTGAGATTGTGATTTTCACAGACATCTCTCTTTATATATTGATTAGGTGTCTTTGGCCGTGATATTTTTGAAATGGTTATACGTCATGATGCTCCATGCTCGACTGGTATCGATGTTTGAAAGTTTGTTTTACAAAATGGTGGTTAATCATCAAACTACACTTTTGGATCAATGGATGTCTATGAGTAATAATTCTGTGAAAAAAAATGCATTTTTAACAGCCACATTTAATTACGTGTCCTGTATTTTTTTTTTTTTTTTCGCAAGAGAGAATCTAAAGTCCACACCAAGTACAAGTGGAGCGATTTAAACTGAAAAAGCCAGATAGATTTTATATTAACAAGAAGAAACAAAAGAAGGAAAATAACAGACGCAAGAGCGATACCAAACATGTGTGTAGACACCGACCATAGAACAGTGATAGTAACTGTAAAAAAACAAGCAGAAAGAGAAAGAAGAAAATCAATAACAAAGATAAAAATCAATACGAATTAGAATACACAAACATAAGGAAGACATGGTACGTGAGCAATATACACACAAAAGTCTCAGAAAAATTCGAAAAACTACTAATAGATACTAGAACAGCAGAAGTAGAATGGAAATTATTCAAAGACACTATCACACAAGCAGAAGGAGAATCATGCGGACACAAGAATAATAGTGTGAAGAAACAAAACATAACAGCATGTTGGAATGGAGAAGTCAAAAAAGTCACAAGAGAAAAAACAACAGAAATATAAAAAAATGGGCAAAAGTAAAACCAAGCATATTACATAGAATACAAAACAGTAAAAACAAATGCCAAGAAATTATTAAGACTGCCAAAATCAACACATGGAAAAAATACGGAGACTAATTCAACGAGGTTCTACAAGAAAATTTAGAACATGAGAAAGAAACAAGATATATATGAACTAACAGAAATAATAAATGACGAAAACGATAATGCACTAAAAGAACCCAAGCAAATCATGAAAAGATGGCTACACTATTTTAAAGAACTACTAAACTTGAAGGAGAAGCAGACACAACAATAAACACTACAACAGCAAACCTATAACCAAATATACTAATAGCGGAAATAGAAATTCAATAAATAAAGCACCAATAAACACTATACCAGCAAACCTAGAACCAAATATAATAATAACGGAAATAGAAATGCAATAAATAAAGCACCAATAAACACTATAACAGCAAACCTAGAACCAAATATACTAATAGCGGAAATAGAAATGCAATAAATAAAGCACCAATAAATAAATCAGCAGGTTCTGATAACACACAAAGAGAACTTATCAAAGCAGCAACAGGGAGGAACAAATGTCTACACATACTACATCAATGTAATATGGAAGAAACAAGAAACACCAGAAGACTGGAGAAAGCGACAATCATTACAAAATAGAAGAAAAAAGGCAGTAAGAGATTGCACAAAGTACACAGTGCTATCTTTACTAAGCCACACATGGACAATTTTAAACAAAATATTACAACAGCGATTATTATATTTCATTGAAACACAACTTAAAAACACCCAAATTAGTTTCTTTAAGAACATACGCTATACCGATGCTAGCTTTACACTTAGATAACAAACAGAAAGAGCCACATAAAAGAACAAAGAATACATCGCATTCCTTGAACAAGAAAAGGAATTCGACAGATTAGACAGAAAACAACTTTGAAAAATACTATCAATGTACAGAGCACCAGAACATTTAATCAATGTTTGCAAGGGCATTTATTCTAATAGCCAATGTGAAGTAAGAACAAATACTGGAGTGTCCTATAAGTTTCAAATCCAATCAGGAGCTCGCCAGTAGTATGTCCTACCCCTTCTACCTTTAAAACATATATCGACCATATCTGTAAACTAACAAGTACCAGCGAAGAAGATAACATGAACGACAAGTTGAATGAACTAATCTGTGCACACGACTAAGTACTAATAGCGACATCAAGAAAAACAAATTGCAAGATGTGGACAGACTCCACACAACATGTCAAAAAATTCAACATGAAGATTAATATTGAAAAGACTGAAATAATGGCAATAGCAAAGGAAGAGATAAATATCTCCATCGATAATCGACACCTTAAACAGATAAAGGAGTTTACGTATTTAGTAAAGCAATATGAATTAAACAGGTTACCAAAAACACTTACCTTGCCTATGAATAAAAATATATTTTAAAAAGTATATATAAAAAACATACAATAAAACTAAACAGGACAATTCTCCACGTATCGGCTCAAATGGAACCTTTTTCAAGAGACAAATAATAGTAAACACCACAAAAATAAACAAAATAGATCACTTAGATACCTTAAAGCCACGTCTCCAAGACGCAGGAATGGAAATGCATCTAGTAAAAGAGAAAATGCGTGCATTTATTATAAACAAACTGGAAAGTGGGAAATTAGAGGCAATATAGATGTGGTTGGGGTGTTTATAATGAATGCAAGAATAATATAAGAAAATGATAAGAAAAAGACCCATTTTGTCACTTTATCTGACAGGCAGGTTTTCAGAACATAGTCACAACAGTCAAGACTGAAAGGAACAAAGACAGATGGGGACAACGTGAGAAAATATTAGTTTGACAACCTAGCAAGGCATGGAAACAACAACGATCCTGATAACAATACTGTGGACAGAGAGCCATGGTCGCCTACGCCAACCAGAATGGCATATGATAATGATTGATGAGTAATGATGATGTTTTGTGGTGGTGGGATGAGTGGGTTTGGGGAAGGAAGTATACAAGAAGAATCCTCATTGGAAAACGCATGGAATGAATGTGAAACCAAATATAGACATAAACATATATATACAACTACACCTAAACATACATAGAAATGTAAACACACACCAAGAGTTAAGAAATAAATATATAACAAAATGGACACAGATGTGTGAAGGATACCTACACAAAATGCACAGGCATGTAAATGTATCCACACTTAGGAAAGGGCTGACACCTAAATAGGCATACATATTGACACAATGTAGATACGTGCATTAACATAAACAAGCGCTCACATAAATACTTATATATACATAAATATGAACATGCATCCACATAAACACTTTCTAACATAAATAAAAACAATAACATGAACATTCGCACACATAGAAACATATACATATATTGATGTAAATATAAACGTTCGTTCACATAAAGATAATGGTATAACAACTGCATATGTATACATACAAATGTGTGGCCCAAAGTAATTGTGTGGATACATAGAACAATGTAAAACAAAATGCATATACAAATAACTATACATGTGTGGGCACCCATAGAAGAGACAACTACAATAACACCGAGGAAATCAAAGTATAAATATGGACATGATTGAATAATAACAATATGGTATTATATGTACAATTGATGGACTAGAGCACAAATTAATCACATGTCGACATACACAAACGAAAGAAGACATAAAGGAAATATATAGAAGTACGGCAAACACAAAAATAATTACTCACGAAAGTGTACAATTACTCACGAAAGTGTACAAAGACAAATAATTACAAGAATTAGTGCAATACGGGAGTAGAGGGTATAAAGAAAAGGTGGGTAACTCAAACAAAACGATGATTAATGTTCATTCCGTGTGGTTGTAAGACTCCCATATGGCAAATGAGACGATATTCCAAGGACTGACGTTGCCGGTCACCGGTATAACAACGTAACAAACCGGCTACAGAGACATCAGAATTACCATGATGTCACGTGCTGGTAAAATGATTAGCCACTGGGAAGTCACGATGATTCGTGAAATCTCTAAAATGTTCGGCGAATCTATCAGCTAAACGTCTACCAGTCTCACCAATATACTTCATATCACAACGCTTACATATGATAGAGTATATTAAATTACGGGACAAACATGAAAAAGAATCCTGAATTTCAAAGTGTGATTTAGGAAACTGTAACATGGGAGTGAGAATAACAAAAGGGCAATTCAAACAATTTCGGTGACAAGGGACAGCTCTTAGTTGACCTGCAGAAGTGCACAGACGAGAATGAACTAAGAGATCACCAAGGTTTCTGTCCCTCTGAAAAGCGACTAGTGGAAGAGAGGGAAATTCAGGACTGGAGATGAGATCTAACTGGAGGATAGAGAAATGTCGTAATAGGATACGTAGTGCCGGCATATTATGAGGATGAAAAGTGATAGCCAGTATTGGGCGATCAGAGGTATGTTTAATAGATGGTACGAGGGCCACTGAGCGGGAAATAGCAAAAACACGTTGTAAAGCTGATGACAGGATATCCTCAGGGTATAAGCGACGACGAAAAAAATCCAGCATCTTATGAGCTTGAACCTGTAAATCAACATCGTCATGGCAGAGACGACGAAGACGAAGCAGCTGAGAAAAAGGGAGGGCTTGACGACAAGACCTTGGGTGAGATGATGTATAAAGAAGAAAACTATGAGAGGCCGTAGGCTTATAATGTACAGAAGTGGTAAGGGATGTGGATCCTATGGAAACACAATTGTCAAGGAAGTTCACAGAGATGGAGGAAATAAGAGAAGTAAATTTAATAGCTGTGAATTTAATAGTCCATCAATTTCCTCCACCTCTGTGGACTTCCTTGACATTTGTGTTTCCATAGGATCCACATCCCTTACCACTTCTGAACATTATAAGCCTACGGCCTCTCATAGTTTTCTTCTTTATACATCATCTCACCCAAGGTTTTGTCGTCATGCACTCCCTTTCCCCCAGCTGCTTCGTCTTCGTCCTCTCTGCCAAGACGATGTTTATTTCCAGGTTCAAGCTCATAAGATGCTGGATTTTTATCGCCGTCGCTTATAACCTGAGGGTATCCTGTCATCAGCTTTACAACATGTTCTTACTATTTCCCGCTTAGTGGCCCTCGTACCATCTATTAAACATACCTCTGATCGCCCAATACTGGCTATCACTTTTCATCCTCATAATATGCCGGCACTACGTATCCTATTACGACATTTCTCTATCCCCCAGTTAGATCCCATCTCCAGTCCTGCAATTCCCTCTCTTCCACTAGTCGCTTTTCGGAGGGACAGAAACCTTGGTGATCTCTTAGTTCATTCTCGTCTGCGCACTTCTGCAGGTCAACTAGGAACTGTCCCTTGTCACCGAAATTGTTTGACATGCCCTTTTGTTATTCTCACTCCCATGTTACAGTTTCTAAATCACACTTTGATATTCAGGATTCTTTTTCATGTTTGTCCCGTAATTTAATATACTCTATCATATGTAAGCATTGTGATATGAAGTATATTGGTGAGACTGGTAGACGTTTAGCTGATAGATTCGCCGAACATTTGAGAGATTTCACGAATCATCGTGACTCCCAAGTAGCTAATCATTTTACCAGCACGTCACATAATGGTAGCTCTGATGTCTCTGTAACCGGTTTGTTAAGTTGTTATACCGGTGACCGGCAACGTCAGTCCTTGGAATATCGTCTCATTTGCCATATGGGAGTCTTACAACCACACGGAATGAACATTAATCATCGTTTTGTTTGAGTTACCCACCTTTTCTTTATACCCTTTACTCCCGTATTGCACTGATTCTTGTAATTATTTTTCTTTGTACACTTTTGTGAGTAATTATTTTTGTGTTTGCCGTACTTCTATATATTTCCTTTATGTCTTCTTTTGTTTATGTATGTCGACATGTTATTATTTTGTGCTCTAGTCCATCAATTGTACATTAGAATGCGATATTGTTTTTGTTCCATCATTTACATATTTAGAGTTTGATTCCCTCGGTGTTATTGCAGTTGTCTCTTCGATGGGTGCCCACACATGTATAGTTATTTGTATATGCATTTTGTTTTACATTGTTCTATGTATCCACACAATTACTTTGGGCTACACATTTGTATGTATACATATGCAGTTGTTATAGCATTATCTTTATGTGAACGAACGTTTATATTTACATCAATATATGTATATGTTTCTATGTGTGCGAATGTTCATGTTATTGTTTTTATTTATGTGAGAAATTGTTTATGTGGATGAATGTTCATATTTATGTATATATAAGTATTTATGTGAGCGCTTGTTTATGTTAATGTACGTATCTACATTCTGTGTCAATATGTATGCCTATTTATGTTTGAGCCCTTTCCTATGTGTGGATACATTTACATGCCTGTGCATTTTGTGTAGGTATCCTTCACACATCTGTGTCCATTTTGTTATATATTTATTTCTTAACTCTTGGTGTGTGTTTACATTTCTATGTATATTTAGGTGTAGTTGTATATATATGTTTATGTCTATATTTGGTTTCACATTCATTCCATGCGTTTTCCAATGATGATTCTTCTTGTATCCTTCCTTCCCCAAACCCACACACCCCACCATCACAAAACCTCATCATTACTCATCAATCATTATCATATGCCATTCTGGTTGGCGTAGGCGACCATGGCTCTCTGTCCACAGTATTGTTATCAGGATCGTTGTTGTTTCCATGCCTTGCTAGGTTGTCAAACTAATATTTTCTCACGTTGTCCCCATCTGTCTTTGTTCCCTTCAGTCTTGCCTGTTGTGACTATGTTCTGAAAACCTGCCTGTCAGATAAAGTGACAAAAGGGGTCTTTTTCTTATCTTTTTCTTTTATTATTCTTGCATTCATTATAAACACCCCAACCACATCTATATTGCCTCTACTTTTCCACTTTCCTGTTTGTTTATAATGAATGCACGCATTTTCTCTTTTACTAAATGCATTTCCATTCCTGCGTTATGGAGACGGGGCTTTATGAAATCTAAGTGATCTATTTTGTTTATTTTTGTGGTGTTTACTATTGTTTGTTTCTTGAAAAAGGTTCCATTTGAGCCGATACGTGGAGAATTGTCCTGTTCAGTTTTATTGTATGTTTTTATATATCCTTTTTTAAAATATTTTTATTTGTAGGCAAGGTAAGTTTTTTTGGTAACCTGTTTAATTCATTTTGCTTTACTATTTGTTCATTCTGTTACTTCGGCACCCTCCACTTTGTCTGACACCCTCCGACCATTGTGTTATTAATATTAACGTACTTAGGAAGCATTTTTGTAGTGAAGGGGAAAACAATAAAGAGATACAAAATAGATGCAACAAAACATACCAGATTCTAGGACAGATCATACGTATTTTCAAGAACAAAATGTAAACATAGACACTAACGTTGCACTATAGAAGAATATTATTATCTCATCACTGTGATACCAGTACCAAACCTGGACAATGACAGCACAACACAAAAGAAAAATAGTGACAGTAGAAATAACATGTCTACGAAGAATACTCGATGTGTCATTAAGAGAGAAAATTAGAAACGATAACGACAGACGGATAACTAAAATAATTCCAGTATTGTAACACATCAGAAGACAGCAGAGCAATTGATTTTCACATCCTTCCAGACTATCAACAGACATTATGCAAGAGATGGTCATGACACGCACACATCACAGCTATACAGTCAGAGACAGACCATGCAAAAGATGGACCACAGAAATCAAAGACGCCACAGGGACAAACTTACAAACAGCACACAAGAAAGCCATCTCCAGAGAACTGAACTCTTCAACCCTGACGCCGCAAGGCAAACAAGGACCACAGCGTATAGATAGATAATGATGATGGTTATTCAATCCCTTTGACTGTGAGCAGGCAGCTCGTGACAGCCCATAGCCCTTCTAGCAAATGCACAGGTTTCCGTCATCGTCTAGATAGACGTGTTATATTTTGTGTACAACCGTTAGTTATAACACACGTTAACGATTGCTTTAGTGACTCATGATTATAATTGTTATGTTGACTCACAGTCTATTGTTCCTGTTTTCTTTCTCTCAGGTGTCCTCGTAACTACTCACCTGCAAGTAAACGATGATGTCTCTTTTGTGTTCTATTGTTGTAATAGGTGTATATCTTGCTTTTTCATTTATAACAACTTCGCTTGAGGGTGGTCGGCGGGTGCTACCAGTTGCTTAACATGCAACAGCCATGCAATAATATATACTTGTATTAAATAATGTGACTATGTAGTGAGGATTTTCTTAGAACTACAACCGTGCAACTAATTACCTGTGTTAGATGGTGTGACTGTTTTTGTGTTAGATGGTGTGACTGTATAATGGGACTTTACTTGTAGTGAAAATCGCTATCCATCTTAACAATTTCCTACCAACAAACATTACATTAAGACAACAAAGTGTGTACAGACTGATCTATCATCTCGACATTACATTAAGACAACAAAGTGTGAAAAAGACTCATCTATCATCTCGACATTACATTAAGACAACAAAGTGTGTACAGACTCATCTATAATCTCGACATTACATTAAGACAACAAAGTGTGTACAGACTCATCTATCATCTCGACATTACATTAAGACAACAAAGTGTGTACAGACTGATCTATCATCTCGACATTACATTAAGACAACAACGTGTGTACAGACTGATCTATCATCTCGACATTACATTAAGACAACAAAGTGTGTACAGACTGATCTATCATCTCGACATTACATTAAGACAACAAAGTGTGTACAGACTGATCTATCATCTCGACATTACATTAAGACAACAAAGTGTGTACAGACTGATCTATCATCTCGACATTACATTAAGACAACAAAGTGTGTACAGACTGATCTATCATCTCGACATTACATTAAGACAACAAAGTGTGAAAAAGACTCATCTATCATCTCGACATTACATTAAGACAACAAAGTGTGTACAGACTCATCTATAATCTCGACATTACATTAAGACAACAAAGTGTGTACAGACTCATCTATCATCTCGACATTACATTAAGACAACAAAGTGTGTACAGACTGATCTATCATCTCGACATTACATTAAGACAACAAAGTGTGTACAGACTGATCTATCATCTCGACATTACATTAAGACAACAAAGTGTGTACAGACTGATCTATCATCTCGACATTACATTAAGACAACAAAGTGTGAAAAAGACTCATCTATCATCTCGACATTACATTAAGACAACAACGTGTGAAAAAGACTCATATATCATCTCGACATTACATTCCGACAACAAAGTGTGTACAGACTCATCTATCATCTCGAAATTACATTAAGACAACAAAGTGTGTACAGACTCATCTATCATCTCGACATTACATTAAGACAACAACGTGTGTACAGACTCATCTATAATCTCGACATTACATTAAGACAACAAAGTGTGTACAGACTCATCTATAATCTCGACATTACATTAAGACAACAAAGTGTGTACAGACTCATCTATCATCTCGAAATTACATTAAGACAACAAAGTGTGAAAAAGACTCATATATCATCTCGACATTACATTACGACAACAAAGTGTGTACAGACTCATCTATAATCTCGACATTACATTAAGACAACAAAGTGTGAAAAAGACTCATCTATCATCTCGACATTACATTAAGACAACAAAGTGTGTACAGACTCATCTATCATCTCGACATTACATTACGACAACAAAGTGTGTACAGACTCATCTATCATCTCGAAATTACATTAAGACAACAAAGTGTGTACAGACTCATCTATCATCTCGACATTACATTAAGACAACAAAGTGTGTACAGACTCATCTATCATCTCGATTATTCAACTGTGGACATAAAGAATTCTCAGAAAAGCAACAAGCTGCCAAGCGCTACTAGCTCACAGCTATAAATGATTAATTCACCATCATCATCTAAAATATTTTACAACTGAAGTAGAAGTAAATGTAGCATGCTGATATGATACAACGCCAGAGCACACGATTTCCCTATAAGTGATCAGCTGTCTGGACAGTGGTTGACCAGAACTTGCCTGGCTAGTGTCACCTACCGCACTTGTTCAGTATTGACAGATCAATTCTTCGACCTTTTCAGAGCGTGAGCATCAGTACTCTGCTTTCTTGTTTTAGAACCAACGGGGTAATTTTCTTTCAAATTACAAATGACAAGTAAACTAGAAACTTGGATCTTGAGGTTGGTGGTAGAGTGACGAAACATTACACTATCAGGGCTTCCAAAACTATGTCCTAACAGGTGAAAAGTGGAAATACAGTAATGAAATGTTGCTAATCTCTTGGAAACAGATAGAAAAACACACACAGTTCAACTTTTACAACTAAAATGTCTTTATTAATAATACCCATATCACACGACGAGAAAAGGAAGTCACTGCCAATGATAATATTGCAAGGCTAAATTACAACGTAACTTCCTTACGTTAAATTGCTAGTATTAAAAGTGAGAAAAAGACAATGTACATGTTCAGAGAATGATAGAAATGAGAGTGACGAGTTGAGAAATTGCTTCTTCACTGTAAAAACCAGAAGAACCCACAATCAACAACTGACTGGAACACTAACAATATATACATGTATATGGCTAACGGAATGACCCTCGTGCAGTGATCCTGAGTCCTAATCAAGAATCAATCAAGATATTTGATAATAAATTGTCCTTTGTGCCATCATTTAATTGAGGAACTTTCATTACTATATTTAGTCATGTTAATGAGTGTAAAGAGGATGTATATAGGCAGTGGAAATAAATGTGGCTTTGTCTATAGCTATCGCAACAACATGTACAGGATGGACTATTGTTGAATTCCAGATAGGCAAAAATCCAGTCCCAACCATGGTTTGAACTCGAGACCTCATGGTTATGAGATCGTTGTTCTATACATTCGACTACCACTATACTGGGTTCATGTTTGTAGAAGAAATACGGTTTATAAACTGTGTTCTTCTGAGGTAATCCATCGTCGCAATATATACATATATATATATATATATATATATATATATATATATATATATATATATATATATATATATATATATATATATATATATATATATATATATATATATATATATATATATATATATATATATATATATATATATATATATATATATATATATATATATGCAAACATGGTCTGCAAACATGCTCTGTTTTGAATTCTCGAAAATGTTCTATGAAAAACTCATGATGTGCAATAAAGACATTTATCACTAGTATTATAACACTTGATAAAAACCATGATAATCAGCAAAGACATAGAAGAACCAGAGCTAAACATAAACATACATGGGGAGAAAATACAAGTAAAACATTATCGATATCTTGGATACATAGTCACAAATGATGGCAGATGTTAAACAGAAGTTAAAAGGAGAATAGGAATGGCCAAAAGTACCTTCTATGACATGAGGAATATAGTAACATCTAAACAAATTGCAAACAAGTTAACAATGAGAATTATAACATGCTACATCTGTTCTACATTAATGTATGGATCAGAAACATGGACACTAAATAAACAATTAGAAGACATAATTGATGCCTTTGAGATGCGGGTATATAGGAGAATAGATAGAACAACATGGAAAGAGAAGAAAACAAATATACAGGCGCTAAAGCACTTACTATGAAGAAATAATTACTAAGAGAAATAAAGACCAGGCAAATAAAATATTTTGGACACATTAAAACACACGACACGTTATTGAAGACCTTCCTTGAAGGTAAAGTCAAATTGAAGCGAGCAAGAGGTAGACAGAGATACAAGTTAAGGAGTAACATCACAAGATAGACAGGTTACAGACTAGCAGAGTGCACCACCAAAACAAGAGATGTGGATTTTGGAGATCTGTTTCAGCCAACCTTCGTTGCGTAGACGGCACTGGATGATGATTAATACACTTATGATATTTTTTATTATTGCTTACTCCAGTTGTGGTTATGTAGTGTTGATAAATGCCCTTTGACCGTAACGTAGAAATTGTCCTTTTTTAAATATACATTTATTTATATGCATACATTTCTTCCTATTAGATCGCTTTCCTATTAAAAAATGTATTTATCCTTATTCTTAGAACATTCTGCGTGTGTTACTGGGCCAGTCAACTTCTTTTCGATCTGTTCTGGGTTTTTTGATAATTAGTTGTTTTAATTACTAGAATATTTTCTGATCACATTATTTTGCACTTTAAGACCATTTGTTCATATTTTACAACTATATATTCGCGGTTCCACTCGCTCACTCATTCTTACTATCTCCTTGATCCTCGTAAATTTATTTCGCAATCCATTAATGCATTCATATACATTGGTCTATCAACAAATCATGATTTAAATACATTATTCACCCGTTTACTCACACTTTCGCTCATTCAAAAAGTCATTTAAACTTCCATTTATGAATAAATAATGAAACTATAACGTTGATTGTTCCTTGACTCATTGCTATACCACATCATTTACTAATTGACTGACTCATTGCTATATCACAGCATTCACTAATTGATTGACTCATTGCTATATCACAGCATTCACTAATTGATTGACTCATTGCTATACCACATCATTCACTAATTGACTGACTCACTTCTGGGTTTAACATAGTATTCCTCAGAAAACGTACTGGTTATGGCAATATAATTCATGTACACATTTTGTATGCATAAATCGATGGAGAAAGTACTAGAAAAACTGAAAAAATTTAATATTCTTTGAAAAAACCTAATGACCAGCATAAGACTATTTATTGAACTTTAGGTATTATACAAAATTCACTACCAGCATAGTACGGTGTATTGAAGTGTTTAAAAATAATCAACATAGGATTATTTATTTAACTATTTAAAAATTACTATGAAATTCGGATTGTATATATAACTGTATAAATATAATCGCCCGCCAGTGTGTTGCCGGGGCACGAAAGGGGAGCAAAGAATAGCAACGCTGTTTACCTTCCCGCATGTCGTTAAAGGCGACTACGGAAGTTATGGGATGGAGTTGGCTGTCCCATTCCATATAGTGTCAGTGACCCAAAGCCATGCTGAAGTCAGATGTGTCAGGCCGAAAGGCGCATATATTTCAGCAATGCTGTAAACCATGGCACAACGCATTAGTTCTCCGGACTACATCCTGTTAATCTGCTGGAGTTTGAGAACGAACGTAGAAGAAGAGGATATTACTTGCAAGCGTAGAACGGTTTATTTAATTGTTTCAAAAATCACTTACCAGCATATGGCGGTTTACTTAACTATATCATGTACAGTTGAAGAAACATTATGAAGATATCAAGCTATTTTACTTACTGTGACTAGAAGAGACTCAAAAACTATAGTGGATTGATGTTATTGTACTTTGATTTCAAAAATATACTTTGCGTATCTCAAAAAAAACAGCATGCAGCCTCACGAAAGTGTCATTAATGAAATGTAACGTGCAGAGGTGTCATTTAGCTAGTTCTTCACTGTATGTCGGTGGGAATATGTCGGAGCAAAGAATAGTGACACTTTACCGGCTGTACTTTCATACCAATCAACTAAGGAGGTTTGAGAAATGGCGTTGACTGCCTCATCCATAAAGAATCATAGTAATCCAAATGCAATGCTGAAATAGAATGTGTCAGGAAGAACGGCGCAGATATCGCTGCTAAGCTGCAAACCATGTCACAATACATTGCGTTCTCGGACTAAATTCTGCTAATCTGCAGGAGTTTGAGAACGAACGCAAAATAATGAGAATTTCACTAGGTTCCCTGTATTGTATCAATACCCAGAATTCACAAGTGCTTATCTCTTGCTTCCTGTTTGCAATGGGGTTGTTTCTTCAATGTTTCAATTCATACCTAGAAGGCTAAACTCTAAGCATGTGTAATACTTTAAGAAGAGGTCTCCTACTTAAAACTGGTAAAGTTTATAATTGTTATGGTTGTTCTACCTTCCATAAACATGCAGAGCTGGAGTAATGAGCTTTAATGTTCCTGCCAAACACTCTTTTCTGTTAGAGGTGTCCATAAGTAACCCAGCACTGGGCCATGATCACTTGGATGGTTGGAACAGTCAGCAGTGCATTCCCCAGCATCCATAGCGGGTCTCAAACTATTCTCGGCTAATTCGTTAGCCTGATTCTTGGATATCACAGAGAAATATCACGTCCTGTCTAACATTGCGCGATGATTGCAGTTTCAGGCAGGTCTGGAACTCATTTGGCTCTCCTAGCGTGATGTGCAATTCTGGGTTTTCTTAATTCTGCACTAGAAAAAGAAATGTAATTGTACAGATGAAATGATTGCGCGTCTTCCAGAAGAAGATAGACTCACTATATTAACGTACACTCCATTTTGCTATTAAATAATAGTTTGTCTGATACACCAATTTTGAGATCTTACGCATTTGAAGTCCTCCTGTTAAAAGTGGGAACATAGTACAGTTGTTACCAACACAGAGTGAAATATACAAACAGGAAGTCAGTGTTCATTTTGTTGCAAACTATTGCTATGCTTTATTCATTGTGTTTCTATATAAATTGCTCGATTTATTTCTTTTAGTGTAACAGTCTACGCACTCTGGTTATATGTGTACGTTTTCGGATATACAGACTTTACGTCAGAAATACAGGAATACGTGTTCTTTGTTCCTATCTACAAGATTCACATTGTTAACATGTTATTAAATTATTATTGTATTTGAATTGGTTATCTGTTGATGTGTTCCATGGATGACCTGAAGCGAATTACACAGTTCATTGAAACTATTTGCACTTAAACATGATAATTTATTGAAGAACGAAGAAGAAGAAGAAGAATTTTACTAAATTTTGAAAGGCTTTGAGAGTCGACAAACGTGTTTGTATTGTATTCTCCATTATCGCTAGCAAGCGTGTATCTCTAATATTGATTATAGCCACACGAATAGCGTTGTGAATAATTACTACCATTTTGTAATGGAACAATTTTCGTAGTCGTAAATATTATTCGACAAATGTGTAATTGTATATATAATGTATATAATTTACTCGTCATATTTTACTCCAACGCAATTGCATACCAGTTCAGATTTTGACAGGCAGTACTGCACTACCACACAAATAAATGGAGGTTAGTTCTGCATCAGGGTTGCCATATAGCAGGATTTGAATTTATTAAAATGTCGTGTAACTATAACAACAAACTATGAAATCTATCTTCTTATACATTTTTCTTACATTTTATCAGGAATGACATTCAAGAATAGCAAAAATTTTGAAAGTTGACATGAAACTGGCAAATTTGGGCAACCGTCTTTTGCGTTATGCTCACAATAAATGCATGTAGAATAGGATACACCATATTCTAAATACCATTTTCAAGGAGCTTCGTCTATATTTAGCTAATCGTATTCTGTAATATAGGTAGTAAGCTAGTATTTATTGTATACAAATATTGAGTTGTATACATTCTTGCTTATCGTATTTGTATTGTGGTTGGCACATTACATGGTGTTGGGTTCCAGTCATGTGTTGATATTATTCACTTGTAAGTGTATCGATGTGTTGATATTATTCACTTGTAAGTGTATCGATGTGTTGATATTATTCACTTGTAAGTGTATCGATGTGTTGACAATATTCACTTGTGTCGTGTATTGATGTATTGATAGTATTCATTTGTGTCGTGTATCGATGGTGGTTATACTGCTATTTAGCTATTAACGTAGGATGTGCAACCTCTAAATCTGATAAGAGGAGTTATACTAATATCAGGAAAAAGGTAAAATTACGAAAACATGATATTCAACATCAAAGATTCTCAGGACATGGGCCAATGGTATACGTGTTGGTAGCGTATTCTATTCAGGTCGTAGTCATCAAACCATCACTTTTTATCTGCATGTATATGGGAAATATGACGGAATTTTATGAGTGTCCGTGAAATGTGGCTCAAATATTTCTGGGAATTCTTGGCAGTATGTACATTTTCCAGCTATGCTAGTTAAAATTGTTCCAATGATGTTATACCACTTCGTGAGGTTTTAGCAGTAAAGCTAACGAACTAATGTTTCAAATAATTATTTCTCATACTCCCATTGGATCCCTGTTGCATCACAACAGTGTTTCTATGAGATTTTCAACAGCACCTAGTTTAGATAATTGAGATGTCATGTGTCCATGTTTTATTCGCAACAACGAACCGGTACATACGCCTTGGGCGGTTACAAACGTACAGCAAACTAACATTGTTTAACAGATTATTAAGTTCATACAGCTGGTCATTCCAGTTGGCTGATCTTTGATTGATCCGTACATTGCACTGTGGGCCAGACAAAGTATACGCATAGTTGAACATTAAAAATGGAGTTATTGAAATTCTTGTAGATAAATAGATCTAATGGAGTTATTAAAATTCTTGTTCATACGTAGATATAATGGAGTTATTGAAGTCCTTGTTCGTACATAAATCTAATGGAGTTATTGAAGTCCTTGTTCACACATATATCTAATGGAGTTATTGAAATCCTTGTCCATACATAGATCCAGCGGACTGCGCCAACCATCATGTTTGATCTAAGCTTTTATCTTTTACTTTGAGTATACCATGTGTCGTCAGCCAGTGAACAGCACAGCTCATTCAACGATCATCCAACTCGTTGACCAGCCCGCAGAACAGATATCCGGAAGAGGAATTGCCGCAAGACATTTTATTTAAGTATGCTAAGAAGAAACTAGTACTGCATAGAAGCTTCAGGCAGTATTCCTTCATAGCCAACTTTTAACGTAACGTCACAAATCCTGTTACATATTCTTATATTTAAAAAATCAGTGCACTGACTTTAGTAACCAGTGCTACTCAGCCAACATTGGAACAGAAACACAAGTTCCACCTGTATATTTTAACGGCGAGCGTACAGATGACAACTACATCATTTACCTGTGGTTAGCTAACAAATATGCAGGAGTCACGAATTAAAATACTGTGTATGGAAATTGTAAATATACTGTACTTCAAGAAAATTTCATAGAAAGAATACAACAGAATATACTTAATTAAAGTAAATTATACACAGAAAGCGTTCATAGAAATACGGCAACAGCCGGCGAAAGAGCGCATACATAAAGAATAGTTTATAGTAAGAAGACAATAATGACAAATGAGAAGATTAGATACTTGAACATCACTGGGGGTCTATTGTTGAAATAATTGTGAACTTGACAGAACCTGATCTTGATACTTTAATCAAGATCCTGTGGTTTTGACGTTTGGTAGTGGCTACTTCCACCAAAATCTAGAGTTCCTTTCATCTGCGCTATGTTCACAATACTAATGTTGTCCTTGACAGCAAGGTACCACAACGTATCAGCGACGTACAATAAACACAAAAGGCATGTGTGCAAGTAACGAATGAGAAAATACAATTCTTGACAGAATTAAAAAACTGAGAAGAATAAATTTTGAATCTATAAGAGAAGAAATATATTATAACCATAATAATATACTTGAACCATATTTATTTAAAGCAATGAAAACTACATAGAAACAGATGCATGAGCAATATATAGTAATGTGTGGAAACTAATTACTCATCGATAGATGAATGACCTATGTAAATTAATGTATGGAAGCTACTTACAACTAGACAGACGAAAGATGAATATTTCTTAATGTAGGAAAATGCAACTAGACAGATGAATGGTGAATGTTTCTTAATGTAGGAAAATACAACTAGACAGACGAATGATGAATGTTTCTTAATGTAGGAAAATACAACTAGACAGACGAATGATGAATGTTTCTTAATGTAGGAAAATACAACTAGACAGATGAATGGTGGATGTTTCTTAATATAGGAAAATACAACTAGACAGATGAATGATGCATGTTTCTTAATGTAGGAAAATACAACTAGACAGACGAATGGTGAATGTTTCTTTATGTAGGAAAGTACAACTAGACAGATGAATGGTGGATGTTTCTTAATGTAGGAAAATACAACTAGACAGACGAATGATGTATGTTTCTTAATGTAGGAAAATACAACTAGACAGACGAATGGTGAATGTTTCTTAATGTAGGAAAATACAACTAGAGAGATGAATGGTGAATGTTTCTTTATGTAGGAAAGTACAACTAGACAGATGAATGGTAAATGTTTCTTAATGTAGGAAAATACAACTAGACAGATGAATGGTGAATGTTTCTTTATGTAGGAAAATACAACTAGACAGACGAATGATGCATGTTTCTTAATGTAGGAAAATACAACTAGACAGACGAATGGTGAATGTTTCTAAATGTAGGAAAATACAACTAGACAGATGAATGGTGAATGTTTCTTAATGTAGGAAAATACAACTAGACAGATGAATGATGAATGTTTCTTAATGTAGGAAAATACAACTAGACAGATGAATGATGAATGTTTCTTAATGTAAGAAAATACAACTAGACAGATGAATGATGAATGTTTCTTAATGTAAGAAAATACAACTAGACAGACGAATGATGAATGTTTCTTAATGTAGGAAAATACAACTAGACAGATGAATGGTGAATGTGTCTTAATGTAGGAAAATACAACTAGACAGATGAATGATGAATGTTTCTTAATGTAGGAAAATACAACTAGACAGATGAATAATCAATAGCTCTTAATGTATGAAAACGAATTACTTGTAGATATATGAGTGACCAATATATAGTAATATATGGAAACTACTTACTTTCAGATATATGAATAGCCAATTATATATTAATGATATGAAACTATACACTCCTCGACAGATGAATGACCAATGTCTATTAATGTAGGTAAACTACATACTTCTAGATAAATGAGCGACAGATTTCTATTGCTGAATAGATACCACTTACAACAAGACCGATGAGTGACTAATGTTTGTTAATGTAGAGATAAATGTTCCAGTGTAGGGTAACAACCCTAAACAGGAAGTATGTGGCTGGAGTAAAACAGGGCAAATGTCAAGATATACAAAAATAGGCAGATATGTTAACAAAATAAAACATACAATAACCTAACAGCGAGATACAGGGACAGACGATGTTTCGTCTAAAAAGCCTTCATTAAACAAACGACCAAAATAAAAAAAATCTTAAATGAAGACAAATAGGGTTATAATAAGAAGGAGAGGAGGACAATGGTGTGTGATATGCGTTCTTGTCTACTGTATACAAGATGTGGTAAATATGCATTATATTTTAGCTAACATCATCATCAAACCATATACCTTCAGGGTCACAGGGGTGCCACTCTGGAAGCAGCAGAAAATAATTTCGCAACGCCTCTCTATTATCAGTTCTTTGTTTAAGTGTGCAGAATCTTAATCCTGTCCAATCTTTAATAATATCGATACATACTTTCCTCTGATCTCTTCCTCTTCTTATTCTTCACCTTCAACTATTTCCTGCAAGATAGTTTTGGAAAGGGAATCATGCCTCTTCACGTGGGCCAACCACACACGTTAAGGCGCTTCACCTCTGCCGTGCGATGTTCTTTTTGTCCTGTACGTTTATTTATTTTATTCTCACGTATATGTTGTTTTTATGTACGGTATATTGGATGTACAAAATAGGGTATTATTTCAGATTGATATAAGTATGTCTTCACAGCTGTACTTTTTCTGCTCTTCTATATGGTTTTTAATTTGGACATTGCAGCCGAGTCTAATTTAAGTCTAGTCTTTAGACTAAAATAGTACCGATAGTACTAAAAAACGTAAGTTTTTTCACCCCCGCTAGAATGATAGAAACATACTCTCTATAAACTGACTCCCACGATAACAAATAATACTACGTCGATCTCTATAAGGACTATAAATTTTTAAAAATATTAGCGGCATTTCATGCAACATTATCTCAATCCAGTCCGCTGGCACACAAAGAGTGCCCACTTCCGAGCAAAAAACATAACGACATTTTAAGTACTGGCGTGAAATGTCTGGCAACTTGTCAGAATGAAAGATAATAAAACAATAGAATAGAATAGTGGACGGAGTTATGTTCGCCTGGAGAGAGATTCCTCATCAGAAAACAATCATAATTTAAATAATTCTGTCAATTCCTTTTTCGCGTTAGTTTCATCAACTTTATTCATTCTCATTGAACAAGACATAACAAAAGGCATCCATTTTTGTGATGGAATTTTATACATAAGCGTACATGACCGAGGAAGTAGATTTCACATCTCGCCATGAGACATGCATTACTTTGATTATCAAATATTGAAGTCCAACTGAAGAGAACATTTTAGAAATCAATTATTCTGTTCCAGGTAGTGAGTGTTTTTGCAAAATCGTTATCAAAGTAAGGCAGCGGGTGACCGTTACATCTCGCTGATTACACACCTGGTGAAGTTAATGTGTGTTAGCTTAGTATGCACCATTACGTTTTGAAATTCTTAAACTAATGCCTGCTTTCAGTACGTTTAGTAGCATGCCATTGTATCGATGATCTCCGGTATAGTACTTCTCAGGACATTGTATTACACCTATCATTTTCTGTATATTATTTCTAGTAGCATGGCATTACATGTATAGTCTCCCGTATATTACTTTTCGTGACATGACATTACATTTATGATCTACAGCATATTACTTTTCGTGACATGACATTACATCTATGATATCCCCTACAGTACCTTTAGTCGCATGACATTACATCTATACTATCCCCTACATTACCTTTAATGACATGACAGTACATCTATGATGTCCCTTACCTTACTTTTAATGACATGACAGTATTTATATGATCGTCTGTGTACTACGTTTATTGACATGGCATTGCATCTATTACATCCAGCATATTGAACAGGTAGTTGAGTTTAGTTCTCCCTTGGAGGGGCGCGCACTTTCAAAGAGCGGGCATTGTCCAAGTAGGTTATATCAGGACGCACAACCAAAAGGCGTTAGAGGTCACAAGGACGCCTAAAGGTAGTAATATCCCACGTGTTACATTTAGTGACGTGACAACACATGTATGGTCTCTGGTACATTTTGTGTATTTATACGACATTAATTCTATAATCTCCAGTATATTACGTTTTGTGGTAGGATATTATATCTATATTCTCAATAGGTTTGTGCTCAAGAGGTTGCAGATTCGGATCTCGAAGGTAGAGTCTTGTTTATAAGTGGTTTTTTTCCGCAGATCTCTGAAAATTAGTGCTTAAATCAGTTACGTGCTATGCATGGTACTATATGCAGCCATAAGCTGCCTGCAAACTTCGTTGATAGGGACTAGTACTAATGGGGTACACCAACAGCGATATAGTCAATCGTCTATGCCTTTTGAATCTTATTGCGCCCATTACATTACACGGTATTAAATATGTACCACATTTATTTAGTCAACAAAGAGTTATAACAATATCGTGCAAAGAAAACATAGACACGAAAAAGATAATATGATTAGGCCACATAATCAGAATGGAACTAGATCGCATTCCATCGATAGGCTTCAATAAAAGATCGTCTGAGGAGAAATAGTGGAATTCCCAGATGAAGATGGATAGATGTCATCAGAGAAATACTAGAACACAAAGGCAGCACTATGGCAGCGGCATCACAATTAGCTAAAGAAAGAAGACTGCCGCTCCCCATGACGCCTGGCGGCACACGTGGGTAAAACAAGACACGTATTTGACTACCACAACAATGAAAACGTGTTAAATATGAAGATTATTCAAGATCTGCTGCATAACAATGAAACCCGCCGATTGATGAAGTGCATATCTTTTTTTCAATACACGTACTGCAATTTATGTGCAATCACAGATGCCGTGATGTGTTGCTATGTTGATGCTTTGGTGGTAAGAAAGACACTTTTCACTTCTAGTTAGTTAAGAGGGATTTCGCAGAAAGAGACTCTTCACTTCTAGTAGTTAATATATATTTCGCATCCACTGTGACCAACATTACAAATAGGAAAGATTACGTTAATGTAAAACTATGTTGACAAGCATCAGAAAGTATTCATTGTATTTGCCATGCAGGAAATGACTGGTTTGTATTTTTTCGATTCTGTTTTTGCAAATTACCCGAAGAGTTCTTATGAAAGCTTTCGTTGGTATAAGATACACATTATCAGGGATCAAGTTCTTTCAAAAAATACATACAGTAGTGCGTGCTTCTCAAGTGGAAGAACCTCCGTGTCTAGACAACAATTTACTCTCAATGTCGAGGTCGTATTCTGCGGATTTTTCAGATAAATATTACAAATGTTGAACAAATGTAAGAATTCCCCCTGTCATCTCAGTCTCAAAGTAAATATTCTGAGAGATCGAACAAGTTAAGAGCTAATTTGTGGGGAAACCTTTACAAAATATGGGAGAAAAATACAAACAAAATACAAGCAGATTCACTCGGGTTACTGAGCTGAAGCCACGTACTCCTGTTTGAACTTAAGACGCCCCAAGTGTCACATACAAACCAGTGTTGTATATAGCAGTATCGACCAGGCGGAAAAGGTCAATTATAGCAATCGATCCGCTAAGCAAGGGTGCATTATAAATGTTTGTCCAGAGATTCAGCAAATGTGTACGTAAGCTCATTCCCTTAGTTTTTATTTTCTAGAGTAGCTGGCCAAGAGGATTGTGAATATCTGTATACATATCAAGGAAGACATAATTGGACATCATAGCTGAGGTATGAAGGGGAAAGATAGAGACGTAAAAATAGCGGGGATTGACAGTAACTTGACAGAAAACACTGATATTGGGAGCGTGAGAAAGCAATATAGCCCAAGATTAAACACTCTGAGAGGGCAGCGAGAGACAGACACTGTTCAATCATGTGGTTTATTATAAATAAATGATAGAGAGGGAGGGAGGGAGAGAGCGGAGAAGGGAGGGGACTGATAGAACATACAAATAACTTCTTCAGACTGTGTTGTTAGGTAAAGATATCAAGGAAGGGAACGAACCACTCTACCTAATATTTAATGCGGCTTAGTACATGAAGTGTTATCTTCATCCCAGACGGCAGGTCGGGACCTACTTTTACTTTTATATGTGTGTTGCAGGGCCCATAAAGGGAGTAAAGAATTGTGACACTGGTACCTTCCAAAAACGTTGTAAGCAGTGACTAAGGAGGTTTTGGCGAAGTTAGCTGGCCCATACCATATAGGTTTAAATGACATGGAAGTTAAGCTTGTGTCCTGAACATCTATGGTAGTGAAACACGGACAACCTATATGCACCAGCAGAGACAACTAAATAGTTTTCACATTCGCTGATTATGTAGAAATCTTGAAGTTTGGTGGAAGGATACAGTCACTAACATTGATGTATGGAAGGACAAAGTCACTAACATTGATGTATGGAAGGACAAAGTCACTAACATTGATGTATGGAAGGACAAAGTCACTAACATTGATGAATGACAGGACAAAGTCATTAACATTAATGTATTGGAAAGAACAGGCAATAACACATTATTTTCTGCGCTCAGTAAACGACAACACCAATGACTATAACACACGAAGAAGATAACAGATTGCAGAATACGGACGGATCTACTTTATGAATAATTGAAGTATGAGAACAGATCTCGAGGTCGACCTCTACTTTAGTACAAAGAGATATGCAAACGGGATATGCATGATACAGGCATTGATACCGAATATTGGGAACATGACCATGTTAATTGTGTTGCATGTAGAGAAACAATCAGTAATGATATAAAAAATAAAGAGAAAGTGATCGTAGATAGATCTACATTACATTGTAGATATTACTATAGTAGAACTATAGTTCAACGGCTGCGAGCCTAAACACACATGCAACAGCATACGCTGGTACAGGTGGGCATATAATTCCTTGTAGATTGTTTGCTTGTTTGTTTGATAACTCCAGGAATTGCGAGCGATTAGCTCTTATTTTCTATGTGCAGTGGGGTGATTGTTTCTAGCTTTCTTTCATACCAAGGAGACTTCAGCTTTCGGTTTAGTACAATGTCAATTGAAGGATACCTCTACTCAGAGGGGGTCTATAATTGTATAAAAGACATGATACAAAGCTTCCATAAGATAATCTAAATATAACGGCATGTCATCTACTAAAGTTTTCTGTTGTTTGGGTGGTTTGTCATTGGTGAGACCCACATACGCAACTGCATAAGTGCGTATTTATTGTAAATAATGTGGACGACCTTGTGGTTCAGTTTGGTCAAGTGAGTCACTCCCATCATTGTCGTAGACCGTAGATTATATAGCACAAAAATAATAATACATTGAAGAAAGATGGAAAGGTGCCTACTACTGCTATATCGTAATAAATTATAATATATTTTATAGTATTCACTGTTATGTACTAATACACAGTAAGAAACATGTTTTGGTGGTGTGCTAGAGTTAGGGCAATTTAACCGAAGTATTTTGAATAGAAGGGGTCCACTGCCTCTATAATGTATAAGAAAGCGATGGGATCGCAACAGTTTCAGAAATACTGCGTCACATTTTTACTATGTGTAAACTTACTGGACAATTGACCGCATGATATCCCTAACAGTAAAATACAGCAATGACCGCAAAATCAATATAACGAATATAAAGTGTTTTCACTCCATTTCTGTTAAATAAAACTTCAGAGAAGACGATTGTGAGTCTTTTTGTAAAGTTCAAGCAGCAATTACGTGTCTATAACTAATGAGCGGCAGACGTGATTGACAAATGGCAACACCTGGGATATATTTATGGACAAGATTGAAGACCGGAAAGTGAAGTCTGACATACGATATAGAGAAGAAACTTCTCGTAAAATTTAAACAGTGATATAAAAATGAATATATCCTGGGTAATGTAGCAATTAAATACGTTTATGTACACCACGAATGCAAGATAGGCCAGGGTTTCTCACAGCGGACAATTTCATCCCTAGAATCTTATAAGACACTTCAGGTAAGGGCTAACATAACAATGAAGCTTCAGGAAACATCGAAACAATCAAGAGCCCTCCCCCCTCCTTCCCATCTAAAAAAAAAGAAGCTCATGCATCTCTATTGAAATAAATCTTGTTGAAGTCTGGTCAAAACAACGCGTACAATTAAACAGTGGTCATCGTCAGCTGGACACAGCTAGCTATTTCATTGCATTAAGATATTAAATGTACTGTATATTTTGACTGTGAGTGATAAACATTACCTAATTTAATGTTTATTAATGTTTCAATGTTTATCTTCACTTTGTCATTGATGTTTCAATGTTTATCTTCACTTTGTCATTGATGTTACAATGTTTATCTTCACTTTGTCATTGATGTTTCAATGTTTATCTTCACTTTGCCATTGATGTTTCAATGTTTATCTTCACTTTGTCATTGATGTTACAATGTTTATCTTCACTTTGTCATTGATGTTTCAATGTTTATCTTCACTTTGTCATTGATGTTTCAATGTTTATCTTCACTTTGTCATTGATGTTACAATGTTTATCTTCACTTTGTCATTGATGTTACAATGTTTATCTTCACTTTGTCATTGATGTTTCAATGTTTATCTTCACTTTGTCATTGATGTTTCAATGTTTATCTTCACTTTGTCATTGATGTTACAATGTTTATCTTCACTTTGTCATTGATGTTACAATGTTTATCTTCACTTTGTCATTGATGTGTAAATGTTTATCTTCACTTTGTTATTGATGTTACAATGTTTATCTTCACTATGTTATTGATGTTACAATGTTTATAGTTGGTAAGAATAGAGAATAAGAAATATAAATACATATGGGGAATATACTCGGTAGGAATATGTCATCCTACCTCCACCATCGAAAATACGCAGGGATGAAAAGAGCGGCAGCGTCAAAAGCAATGTCAGGGGAGGCCACACCGCCGACATGAAGTTAGTTTGTGTAAAGGGGTAGTGGAGTGTTTTAATTCTTAGTCGAGCTAGCTTGAGCCAGCATGTTGTGTACGAATAAAGACATCATCAGTAAAATCCATGAAGGTGTATCCTGAAAGACATGTATAAGAGATGCTAAATAGGTGAGAAAGCAACCATGCCAACTGTACTATTGATCTCAAAGTTGGTGAATGTGCTGCCATCAAATTGTATCCTGACTGCTATATTTATATATTAGTTTGTTCCTTTCGTGCCGCAAGCGACACATAGGGCAGAGGTTTTGGTTATCCATATGATGCGGTCCGCTGCCTGCAGCTTTAGTTCATGGATAGTCTTACAGCCTATTAATTCCCCTTCTTTAGGAATGATTTCAAGAATAATGGGGGTTTTACGATTGTGCTTATTAGGGCACAGATCAACCGACCATAGCAAGTACGAATAACACAATTACTTATTTATATATGGAAAAAAATAATTTTTCTTAGCAATTTCTGTGAACTACTAATGTGTTTCAGTATCGTATACGGTTGTGGTCTACTACCTGTATCAAATATCTTCATACGATGGGAAAACGATCATTGAAGAGCGATCTACCTAGCTTCTTATTTTGTTCTTGATAACGTCAAATAGAGAAAACATATCATTCGTGCAGTCAGTTCCGAATATACTATGAGACGGAAAGATTCTATAGTCCTATTAGTGTAACACAATATTATTATCATATTAGTATATCAACCATCCGTGTGTTGCCGGGGCCTGAAAGGGGAGCAAAGAATAGCAACACTGTTTACCTTTCACGCATGTCGTAAAAGGCGACTAAGGAGGTTATGGGATGGAGTTGGCTGTCCCATCCCATATAGGGTCAGTGACCCAAAGCCATGCTTAAGTCGGATGTGCCAGGCCGAAAGGCGCAGATATCGTAGCAATGCTGTAAACCATGACACATCGCATTCAGTTCTCCGGACTACATCCTGCTAATCTGCAGGAGTTTGAGAATGAACGCAGAAGAAGAAGAAGAAAGTATATCAATAACTTATTCAGTGATACTTAGCAGGCAGATATCTCTACACTGATTTTAATCCTCTGTATCGTCTTTGCTGCCGTAAAAGTAACCATCTTTGTATTCCCCATCTTGTGAGAAATTACATTTTTTAAAGAAATAATTAAAAAAATAATGTCACGGTGAAATACAGCAGAAAAAAATGGGAATCGCTGCTTCCGAAATTAGATGCTACAGAAAACTTTACGTATGCCATGGACAGCTAAAAAATACGAATCAAGAAGTGTTAAGATCAATAAACGTTGAAGTGGGCTGGCGCCATTAACAAGAAAGCTGTTATAATACTCGGTAAATAATAATCACCTCAAACGTTTTGTCTGATTTGATTGTTTAACTTCAAGGTGAAGCTCATGAGAACCTAACTCCATGTGTTTCTTGATTCTTGATTAGAAACTGGCTTCTCAGCACGTGGGGCACTCCCATATGTGCTCCGCCCTCCGTTCCATCAGACATCCCAGTGTATGTAGACTCAGAGTTCGAGTCAAGTGTTGATTGCGTGATCTTCGGGGATTTGGAAAACAATTGTTTTCTTTCCCTCCCCTCTAGATACTCCCAATTTTAACATTCTCTGTATGTGTACTTTCTCAGCCTCATTGGCATCATCTTCATCTTGAAATGAATGTATTACTGCCTTGATCAAGTCTGCATTATCTCTTCTAAGCGTTGTGCCGTTTGTCGCGGCATTGCCTGCCAATAAATCGGCTCTCTCGTTTCCTCTGATCCCATCTTGATCAGTGCAGTATACCCATTTAATGCTCTGGACGAATGAGTTTTTCAATAAGTCTCACCATTCTAATCTTAGCATGTACTTATCTATCTTGCGCAGCATGCGTTGAGAGTCTATGAGTATTACCAAGTGTGTTGATGTATCAGCTATCAACCAATTAAGTGCTGCTGTAACTCCCTCTATCTCCATCCTATTGCTCAATGTGACAATCAATACAAGGTAACTGCGTGAAACGTAACAACAATTAGACTTACGTAAAACACAGGTTTATATTCCGTTTCAATGGGACACCACAGACTATATCTAAAACTAGTGGGTAATGATGGGCAATGATGAGCACCAGCCTTCTCCAGTCTGATCCTGACACCCGTGATGCTTTCTTTGACTTACCTCTGGTGGCTTATAGGCGTGATAGAAATCTGAGGGACATCTTGGTTCATAGCCACCTTTAGTCCTCTGTTCCTGACCATTTTGCCACTGTTCGTTGCTCACGTGTTCGTTGCTTTACATGTCCTTACGTGGTTCAGATGCACTCCATTTCATTTCCCAAGGCCACTTTCTCCATCGATGAGGCCTTTACATGTGAATCCCGTAATGTCATTTACGTGATCATATGTAAACGCTGTGGCAAACAGTACATCGGGGAAACCGGCCTACGATTGAGCGATCGCTTTTGTAACCATCTTCATGCCATCAAGCACAGAACACCCACTCCTGTGGCCACACACTTCAACGGCGGTGGATATCATGGTGCGTCGATATTGATGTCACCGCCATCAGATCTTGCACCACCAATGATAGATCTAGGTATGCTCTAGAAAATCGTCTCATTTTTGAATTGGGTACATTCAAGCCTTTTGGACTTAATTCCGACCACTCTTATGTCTAGTACTGGGTTGGTGTGGTCTTTGTCTTTATTCTTTTTGTTCCGTCATTTACTCATCTTTTTGTTTCCACATATATTTACGTTTTTATGTACTTTCTGACCTTCCGGCATATCATTTCCATTTTCCGTTGGACGTTGTGATAATTTTTCCATTCGTCGTCTTTTGATTTTTTGTTTGTGTCTTGATAAAGACCTTTTTGTTGAAACGTTAAATGTGATTTGTGTATTGTAATTTTTATGATTTTTTGTGTGCTCATTATTGCCCATCATTACCCATTAGTTTTAGATATAGTCTGCGGTGCTCAATGTGACAGTGGAGTATGCTGAAGATTTCTTAACCAACTTCATGCCGTTTCTGTAGGCAACAAAACATCAACCGCTTTTATCTGTATTTCTGTTAACTGAGCTATTCGTATATATATAATTATGTCTTGTGGTTTCGAGTGCAGCTGGACGAATTCATGCACTGTATCCTAGGCCCTGACACCCGTCCATTTTCGACAAATTGTATCTAGTTGTGTTATTATTTCAGTCAGTAGTTTCTTCTTAATGTCTACCTCCACCCACTCACTCCATGTTTTTCTAACAAGCCACCATGGTATCACACTTGGTAATAAAATTTTCAACCTCACCGTCTGACCAAAACAAACAATACTAATCTATTCAATAATTACCGAAAGACCAATGCCCTCTCCAGTACTCTGTAAATGAACTTGGGACGTTGGAGTGTAAAGTATTGTGTTCGTATTCCCCAGCTGTTCTATTTTTTTGTAGATTTTGTCTTAGTTCTGGAGCTAGAGAAGTAACATGTTATTGGTGCATCTTAGGGATTAAATTCACGACACTTGTTTGTCAGCTTCTTGCCTTATCAACTAGGCCTGTCATTTTAATCTAGTAATGAAGCTAATAAACTATAGATGTGTGCAAACTTTACGTTTGTAGTTATGTTTGTTAGACTTTCTCATTCGTTCAACAACATAAGAGTATACACATATTTATTTATTTACATAGTTGACGAGATAAAAACAAAATATAAAATATTCAGATATACAATTTTTAAAATGGTGGATGTAAGACGAAAACTATTAAAGATTGATAGAATGTTTGAAACGGTGGATGTAAGAGAAGCTATTAAAGATTGATAGAATGTTTGAAACGGTGGATGTAAAGGAAAGGAAGATTGATATATTGTTTGAAACGGTGGATGTAAGAGCTAAGGAAGATTGATAGATTGTTTGAAACGGTGGATGTAAGAGAAGCTATTAAAGATTGATAGAATGTTTGAAACGGTGGATGTAAGAGGAAAGGAAGATTGATATATTGTTTGAAACGGTGGATGTAAAAGGAAAGAAAGATTGATAGATTGTTTGAAACGGTGGATGTAAGAGAAGCTATTAAAGATTGATAGAATGTTTGAAACGGTGGATGTAGAGGAAAGGAAGATTGATAGATTGTTTGAAACGGTGGATGTAAAAGGAAAGAAAGATTGATAGATTGTTTGAAACGGTGGATGTAAGAGAATCTATTAAAGATTGATAGATTGTTTGAAACGGTGGATGTAAGAGGAAAGAAAGATTGATAGATTGTTTGAAACGGTGGATGTAAGAGGAAAGAAAGATTGATAGATTGTTTGAAACGGTGGATGTAATGGATGAAATATGAACGTTTGAGGCATAAATAGATTGTTATAAATATTGCCTGTACTGGGAATTTATTATAAGAATGAGTGCGACGTCAGAAAACATTAATCCAAGACCGATTGTAGGTAAAAGAAAGGAAATATATTTGCTTGATAACCATTACCTCTGTTTTCTTGATATTCAGGAAGAGGCATTTCTCCTTACTTTCGGTCAATACTACAGTACTTAATTCTTGAAGATCTTCCTCACGATTAGCAATCAGAACAGTGTCTTTCGCATAATCTTAAATTGTTTGTTATGTCCTCCCACTGATATTCCTGTGATATTAACTATTGCACGCATTATGTTTTTACTGTATAAAGATAATAGGTCTGGTGAAAGTACATATCCCTGTCTAATTCCTTGTTTTAATTGTTGACAAGGGCGAAATTTATTTCCTACACCTATTACTGCTGTTTGTTGCCAGTACATATTCTTGATGATTCTTAAATCCTTACTGTCGAAGTTCAAATTCTCTAGCATGTGTTTTGCTTCACTATGTTTAACTTTATTAAATACTTTGAGTAGTCTATAAAACAGAGGTAAAGATGTGTTTTACCTCTATAGACATCTCTGATAGTGTTCTCAATATATATATATATATATGTATATATATATATATTCTTCATCTGCGTTCGTTCTCAAACTCTTGCAGATTAGCAGGATGTAGTCCGGAGAACGGAATGTGTTGTGTCATGGTTTACAGCGTTACTGCGATAACTTCGCCTTTCGGCCTGACACATCCGACTTCAGCATAGCTTTGGGTCACTGACCCTATATGGGATGGGACAGCCAACTCCATTTCATAACCTCCTTAGTCGCCTTTTACGACATGCGTGGAAGGTAAACAGTGTTGCTATTCTTTGCTCCCATTTCGGGTCCCGGCAACACACGGGCGATATATATATATATATATATATATCATTGTTGGTACAATTAACTGCTACGAAACCACATTGCTCTTGAGTTATTTCTGTTTTTATTTGGTTTTTCACTCTCTTCATGATGATTCTGAGAATTAAGTTTGTTATTTGGCTCATGTGACTGCTTGTACGGTTTTCTTCACATTCGATGGTGCATTGTTTCCTTGGTAAGGCTATGCAAATTAATCGCACGTGTCCGGTATTATGTACGTCATTCAGCAATTTGGTGATTATTTCTACTCCAATGTCACCTAAAGCTACTAATTCCTCTAATGTGATATTTTCTGCTCCTGGGACTTTGCCTGCCATATTTCATGTTCCTTATGACTATCTTTACTGCTGCTGCGAGTAATGATGGACACACGCCGTTATCGCGTATGTTTATCTCGGATCTATTGTCATCATAAAGTTCTTTGATATATTCTGACCATCTCTGTACTATGTGATCTTTTCCCAATTGATACCTGCCCATATCTTAGATTTTAGACACACTGTACATGTTTGCGATCTTTTGCGTTATCATATCAATTTACTTATGTCTTGATTGTAATGTGATTCTATTTCTCTGCACTTCTTGTTCAGCCAGCTTTCTTTTGCTACTTTACAGTTCTCTCTTATCTACTTACGTATTTTCTAATATTCCTCTACCTTATGTTTAGTTTATCTTCTGGTGCTCACCAATATGTCTTCTGTCATCCAGTTTTCCTTTGATGTTTGTTTTACTTTTGGTATTAACTCTTTAAATGGTTGGTTTATCTACAGTTTTAGCATATCCCATTGATCTTTGATACTTAAAATCTTTGCAATAACGTTGTATCTGTTCTGTACAATTATATTATATCTTTCATTAATGTCAGATCCTGTTTTCAATAATGTTAAATATAATTTCTTAGTGTTCTCTTGATTTTCTTTAATCTTATACGAAAATTTTCCCATCAGCACAATATGATCACTGTTGCAGTCAGCACCTGGTTTTGTTGTCGTAGACAAAATGCTGTTTCTATGTCTTTTAGAGACTAAAATGTAACCAATTTAATTGCGTGTACTATCTCCTAGGCGAATCCATGTACGCAGTCTTCATGGCAGTTCATCTTTCAAATCCCTTATCAATTTATCACCTACTTTTGCGTTACCGTCCCCCAGCATGTGAAATGTAATGCAAGAAATATAATTAAAGTGAAATATAATTTAAGAAATAGAATGAAAGTGAAATATAATGTAAGAAATATAATTAAAATGAATTTAATGTAAGAAATAGAATGAAAGTGGAATTTAATGTAAGAGATAGAATTAAAGTGGAATTTAATGTAATAAATAGAATAACAGTGGAATTGAATGTAAGAAATATAATTACGCAAGGGGAATGTAATAAAAGAAAAATAATGGCTTCATTGAAATAGAATATATGCGAATGTAAGAAAGAGTCTGAGAGAGTGAATATAAAAATTAATAGACTGCAGCTGTAAAAGAATATATGGAACCTAAAACGATTAAGAGAATGGCTCTGTAAAAGAGTGTATAGAAAATAAAACTTATAAGAAACTGCCTCTGTAAAATAATTTAAGAAAACTAATGTCAGAAAGAAAGTGGATCTAGAAAAGAACAATAATTAACTAACACATTTGTTGAAAACAATACAGTTGTTGACAAAGTTGCAGCTAACAGCTCGCATGTTTGTCATCCGCTCATTACCAAGACATTTTAATTGTATTGACGTGTTGCCATGAAAACTAAGATCTAATTAGTTACAAAATGCTCTCTAATTATGTAGTTAAATACTTGTCATTTCTGTTTTAAAAACGCATTAAAAAACGTAGAGGATTGAATTCACTGTACTGGAGTTTCCACATGTGTACTTCATCACCCTCTTCAGAGCAGTACCAGGCGTGCAACTCATATCTTTCAAACGATAATCATAAATGATATCAGAAACAATGAAGTTTACGAACAAGCAACATTTTAAGGATTGGATCGATCTTGAGACCTTGCCATGCTACGAAATAATACCCCCCTGCTTACGCTGAGTCTAAATTGTGTGTCAACTTAAAACACAATACTGGTCACATGATAGGACAACATAAAACACGATGCTGGTCACATGATGGGTCAACATAAAACAACATGCTTGCATCATAATATGTCAACATAAAACAACATACTGACATCATAATATGTCAACATAAAACAACATACTGACATCATAATATGTCAACATAAAACAACATACTGACATCATAATATGTCAACATAAAACAACATACTGACATCATAATATGTCAACATAAAACAACATACGGGTCAAATGATGTGTCAACATACAACACAATACTGGTCACATGATAGGTCACCATAAAACACGATGCTGGTCACATGATGGGTCGATAAATCACACGATATTGATCACATGATAGGTCAACGTAAAATGCAATACTAGTCACATGATAGGTCAACAAAAAACAACATACTAGACACATGATAGGTCTACTAAAATACGACACATGTCACATGATAAGTCATAATAAAATAACATAAAGGCAAGATACTATGTCAATATAAATCAACATACTAGTCACACGATAAAGTTAACAGACAGCAAGATATTGATCACATGATAGATTAACATAACATACGTGTCACATGATTAATCAAAATAAAGCAACCTATTATTCACATGGTATGCGTACAGAAACATATAATGTGTTATATCAGCTGACTACAGCACAAAATAACATTAGTTACATGAAGAGTCAACCTAAAATAGTATATTTATTTATATGAGAAGTCAACATTAACAAATTAGTTGCTGGGATAGTCAACCACAGAAAACATAACGGTTACATGAAGATTCACCATAAAATAGCATGATCATTACATGAGGATTTAACACAATCTATCATATTGGTTGCGTGAGCAGTAAACGTAAAATAACAATGATTAAAGGCTATGTGGTATGTCGCCATACATGGAGCAGCGTAGCGCAGTGGCCAATCTTAATTGGATACATGATTAAAATGTGTCAACAAAAAACAACATACTGGTCACATGATAGGTCTACTATAACGGCAGTTAAATGTTATGGGTTAACTTAAACTTTACGTCACCGAAAACAAAATATTGAAATCCTTTTTAAATATAACTGGATCAAACGAATCTGTTGACACAAAAGTGGACATGAACATTTGATCTTCCACTTCCCACGATAAATTTTGTGACCAGAGTCATTAGCCAACTGATTACTTAAATTAACCAATTCCTGGTATATTCGATTATTTTAGGCATTCAACTGATGTTCCTAGATATTTTAAATCTGGTATCGTTTCTTCAACTACTCTGCAAGTAGATTTATATCACCGAAGATTTCAGAAAGATAATATTAACCAAGTACATACGAGAGTCCTAAATACATAAGCCGATACTAGTTAATCTACCAGACTGTAATCTGTCCATCTCTTGATTGTATTCTCCCACATAGTTAGTTAGTTAGTTAGTCGTCGGATCATCATCACTGCAAACTGGACACATCCATAGTTGCTCCGATCTCTCCTTGAGTGTATCCGCCATCACACTTCTGCTGACAGTACCAGTCCTATGCTGGTTGACCATCATTCTTCTGCGCCCTCCAAAATGTTCACCTCTAGCAACACCGCATTTCAGTCCCTGATCTTTAATCCTAGCCATTGAAAAGGAATCATCATCCACATTAGTCTCACTCTCACGTGTTATATCTCTTAAGGAGTTCAAAACGTCAGCGCGATCCATTGCCCCATCGCCCTGTGTCACAATCGCACACGATGCCAGTAGATCCGCTCTTTCATTGCCTCGAACGCCCACATGTCCCGGCACGAAAATAAATGTAACCGCTTTCAAGCTCGCATTTCTCAAGGCCTCAATCCACTGTTCGCGAACGAGACCCACTTGTACCTTCTTAATCATACTCATAGAGTCACTCAAGATGCAGACCAGCGCGATTCTGTGCGATTAGCCACTCAAATGCCTTGGTCACCGCCATAGTCTCCATGGTCATACTACTCGTAGTGACCGCAAAGGCACCACTTTCCTCCTTGATCGTTTTACCTGCGCACTGAGCTGTAAAGGCCCAAGCACTGCGAACATGCCTAATTACAGATCCATCAGTGTATATAATCACATCCCCCTCTTTGGTATTGTCACTGATTAAAGCCTGCACTTCTTTCTCCACAGCTGTGGGACACCATTCTCTGCATTTCCTGCTAAGTGATATTACTACTCTCAAACAAGTTTCGAAATCTGTGGGTAGACCTATCCATTCCGCACCTGCTGCCACATCCTGTAATCTGCACATGCTTTGTATTACATCCTCAGCACGTCCCATCCACGACCTTCCTCTCTTGAGTCTGCTGCCTTTAACTTTCTGTACTTCGGAATGCAACGGGTGTTCCTTATCTGCATGTATTTGAAGGTACGCCCGTACACGGCAATACTGTAATCTATGCTCAGCTCTTGGGCAGTCAAGTAGATATCGCATAGCTCTTGTCGATGTGTCTCTTGTGCATCCCAGAATGATACGCATTGCTGCATTCTGGACTCTATCCAGTCTTTCGATCTGAGTTTGGCTAAGAGTAAGAATTGCCAGTGCATATTCCACCACAGCCACAACCAAACCCTGGTACAAAAGAAATAACAATCTTTGCTCACACTGCGCAGCAGCCATAACCTGCATTGCTGCTAAGCTTTTGCCTGCCCTTATGATAATGTGGTCAACATGTTCCCTGAAACTCAGGCTTCTGTCAAAAAACACACCCAGATATCTCATTGTGCTAGTTCTTTCTAAACTTTTCCCGGACAACGAAACTTGTGGCATGGGTGTCTTTAAATGGTAAAGACACCCATGCCACAATTCTCCCACTTGTATCTGTCTACCTCGTGCTCGCCTCCCGTCGACTTTACTCTCAAGTAAGGTCTTCAACAAGGTGTCACGTCTGTTAATATGTTCTAAATATTTTATTTGTTTGATCTTTATTTTAATAAATATTTCTTCATACGCAGTGTTGTTAGAATCTCTTTGTTTTCTTCTCTTACCGCGATGTTCTCCATATTCTTCTACATATCCACATCTGAAAGGCATCAATTCTGTCTTCTAACTGTTTGTTTGTTGTCCATGTTTCTGAGCCCTACATTAATATAGAATAGATGGGGCATTTTATAATTCTCATTTTAGCTTGTTTGTAATTTGTTTAGATTTAATATTTTCCTCATGTCATTGAAATTACTTTTAACTATTCTATTCATATTCTTCTTGAACTTGTGTTTCAAATCTGCCATTATTTGTTATTATGTGTCCAAGATATTGATAATGTTCCACTTGTAGTTTCTTTCAATGTATTTTTATATTTAGCACCTGTTCTTCTGTGCCGTTTCTGATTAACATGTTTTTTTTGTTTTCTGGATATTTATATTCAATTCATATTCTTTGCTTCATTTATATACTTGATCTATTTGTGTTTGTAGTTCCTGCTCACTTTCTGCTAAAAGAACAGTGCCATCTGCATATCTCATGTTGTTTTTTTCCCTTTCCCCACTGATTTTGAGCCTTGACATTCCTTTTATATGTTTGAAGATATTCTTTCTGTAGAAATTGTATAGGCTGGAAGATAAAATACATCCTTGTCTTACCCGTATTTTTATTGCTATGTATGGTGAGTAGCTGTTTTCACACATTGTTGATGGCGTTTGTCGCAACTATATATTTCGGTACAGTACAAGTGGATGACGCCACATCTTTAATTATTTCCTTTATCTATGTAAATTTTTATGTTCATCATTTATTAATTGAATTATTTATTTATTTAGGTTTGGGGTTAGGGTTAGTTATGTACAAGCAACTATTCTAGCCCTAACTCAACCCCTAAATTAAATTAATATGAATCAATCAATAAACCCGTAACACTTCAGGGCCGTAGGGTTACCATATTATTGGATGCTTCAGCACACAGAGTCCTCAAGAGAATTCTATCTTCAACGATGCGGATAAGTGTGGAAATATATTGTCATGTCCATTCCTTGATGTTGTCTGTCCATGCCTATATTTGCTACCCTCTGCTTTTAACTCCTTCGACAGTTCCCTGCAGTCTTGTTTTTGACAAGGAATCGTACCTGCATACATGTCCAAACCATGCTGGTTTTTGTCGTTTCACTATTGAAAGCAGTGGCTCTTGAACACCTGCTTACATCTCTACTTTGTTTCTTACGTACACATTGATCTTAAATAGGAAATTTAAATTAAAATCAAATAAATATAATTTAATATGTAAATTATTAAATGATTAACGTGAAATTTAATACATAGACTAGGGAAATAATTCGACTACAAGGTGTTATCTACTTGTACTGTACCCATATTTCTAATCAATCTGATGTCTTTTTCATTCATTCCTATTTCTTGAAGACATTCAACAAATTTTTCATTTTAACGCTGTCAAAGGCCTTGTTGTAGTCTATGAAACAGATATATATATATATATATATATATATATATATATCTGTTTCATAGACTACAACAAGGCCTTTGACAGCGTCCAAAATGAAAAATGTGTGTATATATATATAAATATATATATGTATATATATATATATATATGTATATATACTTGGCAGATTTATTGCATGAGGCCTACCCTAACGGAACATTATACTGACAGTCTCAGGTACATACACTTGATATAATTATTACAAAAATTAACTGGACATCATAAACAAATTGGTAGGTATATACACAAATACAGCATAATACAGAGATAAGAAATAGAAATAGTATTGAAAAGTAAAACATTTAAACTTACTTTCAACAAAGGTGTCACGTTATAAACGTCATTCCATGTATGGTGTAAATATCCAGTGAAATGAATCTCTAATTACATCACGTGGAATGTCGCCTCACTGAACTAACCTTTCATTGATCGTTGACTTCCTGAACTACATGTAGTTTACATGTTACTTTTTACACAATTAGTTGACACGTGAGTGCCTAAAAAATGTATTTTCATTTTTACTGCCTTATATAATTCCTATCAAGTTGTATAACAATTTGTACTTACGTTATCCTTTCAAAACCAATAAAATTCGCAGACAAGACTCTGGTTACACGAATTATATTTTACGACATCTCACATTTAAATAAATACTGCACGCGATCATTAACTACTTTTGTGATTTCCTTTTTTAGCTCATTCTAACAACCATAAATGCCAAGATGACATACAGTCAATGTTGAGGAACTCACACGAGGCGGATGAAATCTAGCGTTGAATTGTGAGGCGCTGTAACGCCTTCCACATTCACAATCTTCAGTGAGTTTTCTCTCCTAAACTGTCTCGCTGGTTCCACTAGCTCGCGTGCAGACAGAACTACGAGCTATGCCACAATGTTGCCAGCATCAGCACACCAGCAGCGTCAGAACAAAGTAAAATGTATGGCCTAGATGTGGAGGCCAAATAATAAATAACTTTACATATTAAACATCACTATTTATGATACCATTCATACACTAGAATATACGGGTAAATCTGAATCTATACATCAGTCATTTCTTCAGTCTTACGAATAAACTCGCCATAAATATCGATCTAATGAACTCACCATGAATATAGATCTAATACATTTCTTATACGACTTTTGTGAGACCGTCACCCGGTAAAAATGTGGGTTTTTTAAAACCATGCCCCAAACAAAACTAATCATATATAATCATAAATAACTTTACAATTAAAGAAGGTCTCAAGGCACGGTAGATATGTTGTTGCGGTCCGGCTGTTGAAGGTATTAGTCTAAGGCGCAGTTTCCCAATGTTAAACCAAGGCGGGCAATATGGTTGTTCGGGGGAGGGGGGGGGCAATTAGAAAAAAAACAATGATTTTGTACTTGAATTTTAATTGTGTGTTACATGTTTTAATTCCTGATTCTTGATTAAAAATTGGTTTCACGGCACGCGGGACATTCCCATAAGTGCCCCACTTCCCTGCTGGACATCAGTATCGACATAAAACGAGATATCTGTGAAAAGGTCCTCATACTGCCTTGTAATAAGAGCTCCCTCATCTAGCAACAGTCTCAAGTCAGCTATACTGTCAAGTGAAACATACTGTCACGTGAAGTATACTGTCCAGTGAAACATACTGCCAAGTCAGCTATACTGTCAAGTGAAACATACTGTCAAGTCAACTATACAGTAAGTGAAACATACTATCAAGTCAGCTATACTGTCAAGTGAAACATGCTGTCAAGTCAGCTATACTGTCAAGTCAACTATACTGTCAAGTCAGCTATACTGTCAAGTCAACTATACTGTCAAGTGAAGTATACTGTGAAGTGAAACATACTTTCAAGTGAAGTATACTGTTAAGTCAACTATACTGTCAAGTGAAACATACTGTCAAGTGAAATGTATTATCAAGTCAACTATACTGTCAAGTGAAGTATACTGTAAAGTCAACTATAATGTCAAGTGAAACATACTATCAAGTGAAATATATTGTCAAGTCAACTATACTGTCAAGTGATATCTTCCTTCAAAAAGTGTCTCTACTTGCTTTCTCTGTTATTTTCATCGACTGTCATACAAAGTATAATCTTCTGACCAATGGAAACCACGGAAATAAACCAATTAGCTATTACGAAGGCGTAATTCTCCATTAGCTAGTAGGCCGTACGTATATTGTAGACATCATACACAAAGCGACCACTGAAGCTCTTGCCATAAACTTTACAACCATTAAGAAGCAATAAACTGTTTGTGATGTATCCCTTACCTTGCTTATGTTGTATATCAGTTTTAAAGCTTTGTGGTTTTCTCATTGTCTGCAATATTTTTATTTCACGTTCATAAACGTATAGTAGTCTGACGCCTGATGTGAAACAGGTAGTCATCTCGTCTAATTCCACATCGATTACGTGCATGCGAAATCTCTCAGCAGCTCCTATCAACAGTTTCATGCTAGGTTTAACAAATCCTCCATCTCATAAAATTTCTTTACATTTGTTTGGAAGACACTTGATGAGACAGCGAAAGACATAGCGGTCTTGTATAAATAGGAAAAAAAATCCAAAAAAATCCAAGTAATGTTATTATCAATGCAAGGTTATAATCAATATTGGGAAAACTGTCATTCCTCAAGGGGAGAAATGGGAGGGGGGGATGTTCTGGTCGATTGTCCATTTTACTATATGTGTCGTGTTCACATTAAGTTCGCAGATTATCTATTTCTATAAACCCGTAACCGCCAGGATCGTAGGGATGTTTCAGCATACAATCCTCCAACGAATTATATATTCAACGATGCGTAAGAGTGAGGAAATGTCTCGTCCTGTTCATTCCTTGGTGTCGTCTGTCCATGTTTTTATGTGTCCTCCTCTGCTTCTTCTAACATTGATGGTTCCCTGCAGTATTGTTTTGACAAGGTATCATGTCTGCGCACATGTTCAATTCATGCTAGTTTTCGTCGTTTCACTATTGAAAGCAATGGTCCTTCTGGACATGTATACATCTCTATTTTATTTCTTACGTATACTGTGTTATATGCTCTCTATAAGAGATCCGTCTGTAACATGTGTATTCGAAAGCCTGTAGTCGTCTCTCCATGTCAGCAGTGAGTGGGAAACTCTCACAACCCAAAGCACAACAGAAAGCAACAGTGACTTAAACAGTTTGACATTCACTCCAACATTGACGTTGATTTTCCAAATTAAGTTTAGCCTTGACATAGACACTAAAGTAGCCTTGACATAGTCGCTAAAGTAGCCTTGACATAGTCGCTAAAGTAGCCTTGGTATAGACGCTAAAGTAGCCGTGGCATTGACGCTAAAGTATCCTTGGCATAGACATTAAAGCCATCTCTAGTCTTATTGTTAATTCTGTTTTACATTGTCCATCGCTGCATACGCTAAATCCGTGATATTTGAAAGTATTCACTTCCTGAAGCTTATATCCATTCATCATGATGCTAATCTGTGCATCTGAGTCTCTGCTGTTAACCAAAGTCTTGCTATTTTCTGTGATTAATTATTTTTCATGCCGTACTTGCTGGTAATTGTTTCCAACTTTGTTATTAACTCTTGTAATTATTGTTCTGATATAGCGATAAGATCAAAATTTCGTCAAACACGGATGTGTAGGGCCATTATCGCTAATAAAACTTTCAAACAACGCATTTCCATTCTCTGAACTACATCCTGCTGGAAATCTAGTAGGAGAATGGTCCTGCTACAAGGTGGATGCATCGGGAGTTTGAGAATGAAAGCTGAAGAAGAGGAAGAGATCATCAGCGAAACGCAAGTTGCAAATATGACGACCTCCGATAGATATAGACCTCGATACCGGGAAGAAAAGGGAATACTTATGGTTAAACCCCTAAAGAAAAGGAATATTGAACGTTGTCTTAAGTACTAATAAAAAAGTAATAATAGGGTCACTTTCCCCCTTCCCCAACTCCCATCCTTCCTCTTGCTAGTTGACGTCTGCTTGCTTTACCTTTATTACTACTACACGTAACTTCAAAGACATAGCAGCATGTGAAATAATTTCTCTGGATGTATCGTTTACATTCTGCACCTATTATACAAGCAATTTCATCAGTTGTTAGAGATATTCTCTGTTATTCTGACAACACAACACAAGCATGTTATTCTGTAGTGTAATAAATCATCATACATTAATGTGCGTTATATGCAATGTATAATATGTCTTCTTATGTTTTCGAAACAGTCTTTTGGAAATATCATTATTGGTACGCATGCGGTTGCGTCTGTGGGTCTCACCAATGGTCCATTAGACAAACAGAAAACCTATGTGGTTGACATGCCGTTATATTAAGCTGTCTTATGGAAACTTTGTAGTATGTCATCTATACAATTATAGACCCCATCTGAGTATATAGTTCAATAGGCATTGAAGGCATTGCACTAAGTCGAAGGCTAAAGTCTCCTGAGTATGAAAGAAAGCTCGGAAAAATCACCTCACTGCACATAGGAAGTAAGAGTTAATCACTCGCAATTCGTGGTGGTTATCAATCATTCAATCATTATTGGGACGAGCTATCAGAAGATGGTCTGTAGAACACACCTTAACTTAAAGATCTATTGTGGATAAAGATAAAGGATTGCCAAGGAAACATATTTAACAGCCTAGTTTTAAATTATTTCTATTTATCTACAATCCACAAGATCAATTAAATCCACTTTAGACATAATAATCAACATTATATAATCAATACTTGAAGGGAAGAACTAAAGATATATTCTCTGCAGCGAGAAAAATGCATAATAAAATTTAAAAACATAATTCATCATCAATAAGTGCCGTTTCCACAACGAAGGCTCGCTGCAAAAGACCTCAGACATCACCTGTCTCTTGCCTTGATAATGCCCTGTGCTAGACTGTATCCTATTTATCTGTTAATGTTTCTTTTCCATATGCATCTCTGCCTAACTCTTGCTTTAATACTTGTATCTATACCCTGAAGTACGATCTTCAACAAGATAACACATTTTTAATGTTCAAAATATGTTTTTATTTGAACTGTGTATTCTTTAGCATCTCTTTTTCAGACGCAGTGTCGCCAGAACTTTATGTATTAGCAATATACAGATGTGAAGTGTGGACACACTGCGGAAAAGAGACGTGCTTCCTTCGAAACGAGATGCTACAAGAATATTTCTAGAATATAACTGACACTGAAATAGGTGAATCGAAGTGATAAGAACAGTGCTGTGTGCTTTTCTAGTGCTTGTTATTTTTCTCTGTTTGTTTTGACTGTTATTCAGTGGCTGCACACATATTAGGTATTACTCGTGCATCTGTTATTTTGCGTCTATTATTTCTTTTTGTGAGTATAAAGTCTATATATCTATTGCATGCTGTTCAATTTATACCATCTGTACAATTGTGACGTCTATATTTAAAGAAGGTGATCGTTATAAAGAAGATGTGCTTGATGCATGTATCTATTAGTTTATAACCGTTGTCGTTAAACTTGTTTCTTGTGTCGCCGAAAAGTCCTTTATATTCCTCTATTCATTCTCCATTTGCATGAAGATGTGCGTTAACATCTCCCAAAATATATAGGTCATCTTCATTGTTGAGATTATTTATTAATGTTTATCCTCAAAAAATTCACCTCTTTTGTTTTCGTTGTTAGGTGTGTTATATGGGGCATACGCCTGTATAAATGCTGTGTTTACATGGTCCATTGTAATCATGACCGACATTGATCGTTCGTTCTGATGTGTAACTTGAAATATGTTCTTAGCGAATATCAGGTCTACGAAAAAGGCTACCCCGTGCTTTGCTTCTGAAACTGGAACAACTCCCCTGTATCTTCTTCTTCTTCTGCGTTCGTTCATGCGTCATGTCATGGTTTATAGCTTTGCTGCGATATCTGCGCCTTTCGGCCTGACACATCCTACTTCAGCATGGCTTTGGGTCACTGACCCTATATGGGCTGGGACAGCCAACTCCATCCCATAACCTCCTTAGTGGACTTTTACGACAAGCATGGAAGGTAAACAGTGTTGCTATGTTTAGCTGCTCTTTCGGGCCCCGGCAACACACGGGCGAACTCCCGAAATGTTGATTCTAGTAAATTTAATGTGTTTTTTGTCCTTCGTTGTTTAATATTACTAGTAGTCGTCTTCAGAAAACGTTGCATTTTACTATGAACCATTGTGAACTCACTGATCTTTTGCTAATCCTATCTCAGTGTTGTTTTTTTTGGATCAAAGGGCATGAGTCCATGGACCGCTGAATCAGCAACCAACCAACCAACCATCTCAGTGTTGCATCATGAAATTCACATGGCTACACCGCGATCTCTAACTAACACATGCAGAAAGAAACTACATATTCCATGCGAATAGTCCTGAAACATTGAACTTTAATTTCATTTTTGGTCACAAGAAATAACAGCTGTTACTTTGCGCCATTTTACAGGAATAAAAAAAAGACACTCACATTTTACATTTTACAGTAATACACAAAATGGTTTATGTAAAGGCGTGTCACAACTACATATAATAACAGGAAATGTGAGATAGTTATTATTTCCAGAGTGAATGAAAAACAATTTCTATCTGTGATAATCAAATTGTTTTAGGTTTTTCTTGTGGCATTGGTGTTGAAGAGGAATATGTGTATTTCATCATTTTTATAAATAAAGGTTACTGAATAAAAATCGTTGTGAGAAGAAAAACATTGAAGTGCCATTTGATTTTGACACAAGTCCGTGATAGTGTATGATACGTGGTCGATGTGAGAACAACAGAGATTGGCATATCAATTAAAATTTTAGAATTCTGAAGACTCAAAGAGATCGACTACTACTGAAGGCTTGATCAATTGCAAACTTTCTCATTGCCGATATGTATCTTACTCTTGAAGCCCATTCTCTTCACATTTTCTCCAGTACTCAATATCTATTTGTGCGAGGGTATCGCGTGTTATGTTTTTTATATCACAGAGTTTTAAAGTCTTATTTAGTGTGGCAACTTGACATTTAACTGCAGCCCACACAAGTTCTATGAGATTGAGATGTGAATGGTAAGGTGGTAGCCGAAGAGAATTATGCCCATTTTTAGCAATGATTTTGTCAATTACAAAAGGCTTCGTCTTCTTTGTCCATCTCACAAGTTCTAACAACTCTGGTTTAAATTTATTGCAGCAAAAAGATACATCTTCTTTTGCAAGCCATGTCATAATTTTATTTTTGTGTGTGCTTGATGACGTGGGAATTATGTCTTCATGCGCTACTATGTTGTGATAGGAGGCATTGTCCATAATAATAGTATATTTAATAAAAATAGCAAAATGTCCATAGAGAGTAAATTCTGTCACTGCTGACATCTTATTTTTATCGTGTCTTTAATTAGTCGGTATTTATACTTTACGTCACAGTCAATGAAGAGTTGGAGAGAGAAAAAACAATAAACAAATATGGCCTATTTCTTCTCAACAACAGTGAGACTCGGCTGTCCTGTACAAATTTACATTATGTACATCTGCAAAGCCTGTATAAATGTATAATATTTAGTGGAAATGTTTTAATCTAGATCATTTTTAACGGGTAAAAAATGGTGTCATATTTGGAGAATTTCAAGTTTGATACAAAAGATCGTTTTGATCTAATAAGTAGTTTTGGAGAAAGAAAAAAATTGCAACTGAGAAACATGAATTATGGAACGAACTATAGTAATTTCTTCATGTTTTTGTGTACTAAAGAATGTTTAAGCCACGAAGAAGGTTCTATACAACGAACACCAAAGTCATACATTTAGCGATTCTCCTGCTGAATCCAACAGTGTGAAGTATTAGACAAGGTCACGACAATGATGCTTACAAGTGCCACCACAATCTATTTCTGTGGAATTATTAGTACAGCTACTGGACGTTTTGGATAGTGAAATCTAAGACGGAGCGGAGATTGCTCACCAAATTATATACTAGAACTAATAAAAGTTCTTCTCTAGTTTCCGTAATCCCGTTGTGAGGCCAGAGATGGTTCCTGATTTGACATGTTAAGTCTTATTCAGACAACACGGTACTTTTTTTGTACTATCTGAAAAAACTGGAGGGGGTACAAAGAAGAGTGGCAGGGGAATGTTGATATCTGTGATTGGAGTCATCGGATGATCAATATATCTATAGTCAGCCAGCGTGTTTAGGGCCCGAAAGAGAGGGAGTGAGGCAATGAGTAATAATATTTTCGCCTACTCTGCTAGTCGTAAGAAGCGAAAAAGATGATTGGATGTTGCTTAACTACTCCACCACATGATCAGAGCTGTGATGAAGAACTGCTGAAAAACCTATGCCCGGGATATTGTGAGGGAAGCAACCATTTTATCTGAAGCATGTGTGGGGACTGCAAGAAAGTAACGGCAATGTCTGGAGGTATATAACTAGTATGCCAGCTTGTGGTATTGACCCATACATTGACATTTAGTAAAACAGTCACCTGATACTTCAGAAACAACTGGATTAAACTATATCATCGAAAAGAATGTAATATAAAAAACATCTGTAACTATATGTGACATTATAATGTCTGACAAACACAGCATAAACAACACAGTTGCACTCCGTGAGGGTTCTATTATCATCAAAATCATAATCATCATCATCATAATCAGCATCATCTACATTCTCATCAACATCAACATTATCAACAACAAAATCATGAGCACCATCATCATCATCATCATCATCATCATCATCATCATCATCATTATCAATATTAACATCATCATAAAATCACCATCAACACCATCATTATCTCTCCATAGTTCACTCGTGTGCTTGCCGTTATTAGTATTATTATTACAGATTGTGAAAGAAAGAATCGGTAGTGCTGATTTACATTGAAAAAAGTTTCATAATGCCGTATATTTCAACTGAAAACAAACAATAAACCATAAATTATAAACTGGTGTTGACTAATTATGATACGTGAACTGAATTCATGTAACATAAACCAGTTAATCGCAAACGCTGTTGCCCCGTAGACCCCTTGTCGATTTATTTTGGTTTTTCATAGACTGCCTAATATAGAATTTTCCTAAACATATTAACTTGAAATGTATTTTTGACCACTGACACAGTGCTTCTCACTTTGATCGGGGGTTGTTTTTTTCGTAGAGTGGACAATTCTAAAAATAGCATGTGCAATTTTTATGTATACCTTTAGGACAAATAGTACATCTCATGCACCAACAATTTTTATTCTCGTTTTCATGGACCCACTACAAGTATAAACTGACACTCGAGGTTTAGTATAAACCACTTTCAGAACCTATATTATGAACCATGATTTGTGAACTGGTAATGAATAATGCCCTTCAAAAGGAGCTAATATCGGTAACATGAATACCACCATATAGTTTAAGATTGTCATTTGATGAAATGTTTGAAAATAACATATAGAAATATTCCTTATACTTATCACACAGATCTCTCTCTCTCTCTCTCTCTCTCTCTCTCTCTGAGTAGGAATCACCTTCTCGAAGCATTGCACGTCGCTGAGAGTTAAAGACTTCTATGTATGAACGAAGGATATGTAGAAACTCCTCCTGTCACACATATCCGCATAGGAATCATGAGTTTTCATCATTCCTAAATCCTGGAGATCGATACAGACATGGCTATTCGACAATATACATGAAGTATGAGGTAGACATTATATTCGACAGTATACATGAAGTATGATGTGACATGGATATTTTATAGTATAACGGAGTATAAGAAAAACCTAAACACGGACGTTAAATGAAGTGTCATATTAGGACTCCATAAGATGAGGATTGGTCGATTTAGGAAAACGTGTTGGCTCAAGTTGCGAGGCGAACTATAGTCAGCTAAACAAATCTGGTTTATATTTGGCCTGCTACATTTTGATTTTTTATCAAGATTTTTCCAATGTTTCATCATAATGTTACACATCTTGGTAAAAATTACTGACTCCGATTGTTTGGTTTTACAAAATAAAGTGGGATGGGTGATGACTCACCGCAAACAACGTAATATGCTTAGTTATTCCAGCATCATTAAGTTTAACAGCAAACTTTACATTATCAATATTTTAAAAAATTAGGACACTGTCTTTAGAATTCTTATGAAAGAGAACATATACGTGACATTTATATGCAGAAATGCACACAGTGTAAATGTCACCAATTTCACTGAAATTTTTATTCACCTTGCTTGTCGGTTATTTTGGGTGTCCACGGTAAAATAATAAAGTAATGTGTCAGCTACAAGAGAATAGTTAACATTTCTCAAGCATGTTAGAGCATGTTGTTATGGCGACTACTTCGTATTATCATTTCTCAATCATGTTGTTTTAGTTACGACATAATATTTCGCATTTATCAACCCTGTTACAAGATATTTGCAAGTTAACCTCTTCCTACTACATTACGTATCATCGCATTCATTTGATTTTCATGCCATGCTCATCTTTGCTTGCGAAGAAGGAACACCATCAATCACTTAACTAATAGTACAACAATATACAAGTTATATTGAGCATACTATAGATGAACTGGCTCCAAAACAGCGTAGCGAGAAAACTGATGTTTTGTTGATATTACGATAGACCATCAATGAGTAGGACTGTGCCACTCTTGTTTCCTATGTCAGGAGGCGAAATTCAGCTATAAATTGATGTTTCTCTGGCAATCTTTTTTTTCCTTGTCGGTTTCAAAACACAAACTGGATCTCTCTTGCAGGATGACAATGGTTCTACTAGATATCCAGTAGGATGTGCTCCAAAGACTATAAATGCGTTGTTTGGATTTGTTGTTTTCGCCAATGGCCCGATACATCCAACATCAGTGGTTTTTAAGTTTTTTTTATAATGACCTTGTCAGAGTTTTTGCACGCCTATATGACTGTTTCACTCAATGTTGTTATTGGATGTAGTGACTGTTTCACTCATATTGTTTTTGCATGTAATGTCACAAGCTAGACAATCTTCTACTATAACGTGATTTCCTTTGAATCTCTAGACATGCATCACACAGATATAGAATATTTCACAAATATCCAGACATGGCTCACACAGATATAATATATTTCACAGCTACCCAAGCATTGGATCCCACAGATATAGTATATTTCACAACTATCCAGCCATGGATCACACAGATATAGTATATTTCAAAGCTACCCAGGAATGGATCACACAGATATAGTATATTTCACAGCTACCCAGGAATGGATCACACAGACAATATTTCACAGCTACCCAGGCATGACTCACACATATATTGTATATTTCACAGCTATCCAAGCATGGCTCACACAGATATATTTTATTTCACAGCTACCCAGGCATGGATCACACAGATATAGTATATTTCAAAGCTATCCAGGCATGGATCACACAGATATAGTATATTTCACAGCTACCCAGGCATGGATCACACAGATATAGTATATTTCAACGCTACCCAGGCATGGCTCACACAAATATTGCATATTTCACAGCTACCCATGCATGACTCACACAAATATTGTATATTTCACAGCTATCCAGGCATGGCTCACCCAGATATATTTTATTTCACAGCTACCCAGGCATGGATCGCACAGATATAGTATATTTCACAGCTATCCAGGCATGGATTACACAGATATAGTATATTTCACAGCTACCCAGGCATGGATCACACAGATATAGTATATTTCACAGCTATCCATGCATGGATCACACAGATATAGTATATTTCACAGCTACCCAGGTATGGATCACACAGATATAGTATATTTCACAGCTACCCAGTCATGGATCACACAGATATAGTATATTTCACAGCTATCCTGGCATGGATCACACAGATATAGTATATTTCACAGCTATCCTGGCATGGATCACACAGATATAGTATATTTCACAGCTATCCAGTCATGGATCACACAGATATAGTATATTTCACAGCTACCCAGTCATGGATCACACAGATATAGTATATTTCACAGCTATCCTGGCATGCATCTTCAGAAAGTTTCTACACATCAGAGAATATAGTGTTGAGAAGCTGACGTCCAACCTTTATAGTCAATTCTTGTGTCATGTGTTATTATTCTTTAATCTTATTTCCTGCCCCTTAAACGCACATGTGTTGTCAATAGAAAGAGACTTCACGGCTTAGAAAGGTTAGTGCTGGGAGATATGTCTCCAGGTAAAAGTGGAAAGACGATGATGAACAAGAGAGAGCTCAGAACGTTTGAACATTTTATTGGCACCCGAAGGTCAACTCCCCTGGAATAGTTGGAACTTAATCACTTTCATTAATAAGAAAATGTCGAGGACAGAGTATACCACCTACAGAAGAATATATGGATAACTGACAGCACGTAATAGTGAAATCTGTTGTGTATGTTGTGAAAGACCTCTAAGAATATGTGTGGTTTTTTTCAGTGTGTATTTGGCTGCTGTATCTAATAAAAAGTCATAATTAGAGAGAATTCCATCATTCATGACATCTCCAACTGCACGGAAAAGATAATTATATTGTTCGCACTACACTCTAACTTTGACGACACAGCTATCTATATTTGCGTTCTTTTGTTTTTTGACTCTTGTTGCGATTGGATCAACTAAAGATGGTATGCGAAAGGCGTGAAATGTACACAAATGTTAAAACAGTAGTCATCCGACACAGAAGTTTATATGTTAATGCATTGTAAATACACTTAAAGTCGCAACAAATTCCAAGACAATAATATTTCAATACAAAACAAAGGTGTATGCTTTACGTTGTTGGGGAAGATATAATTTGACAACATCAATCGTTATGGTTGGATGTCGCACGGAATTATGTGACGTATGCTCTATTTTTAGAGCGTTCCGAATAGATAGAATGACGGATTACGGCTTTTATATGTTAGATATTATATATATGGCTTTTTTTCTGCGTGGACTATATGACCCAACGAGGGACCACAGAGACCTGCATAAAACGCAGAAAATGTAATTTTTTTAAAAACCTTTTTTATCAGACCCGTCCAGGGGGGATGCACAGGATGGTGGCCACCTGAGCAATAAACAACAGGAAATACAGTGAAAAAACCTTTATGTAAAGAAAGCCAACAGCTCGTCATATGGAGGATATAGACCAATAAAGATGGAGAACCACTGCTCGAGGACTTGTTATCTTGATCTCTTTTGTGTACCGTCCATGCTTCGCGTCCATTAAGAAGGATTAACAACTTAATACAGTTGGGAGCTATTTCATATTTGACTTACAGATTATATTTGATATCTCATATATACTGGCAAACACACATCATCATATTTTCACTACTGGGACGTGCAAAAAAAGGGTTAAAAACAAATTCGCAGTTATGTCGATGTCAAAGTTCAAATCAATGAATTAGTAGCAGATAATAGATTTTCCCACTTGGGGTAAAAAGAAATAAACACTTAAACATCAATGAATCTTCCAGGAGAGTTTGATTTGCCACGATCACACATACCACACTGACAGATTCAAGAGCACAGATATGTGTGTACTAATGATGTTAGAATGAACTTTCTGTTGTATACGTCAGTATCAGCTATATGTATTTTCAAAGTAAATGTATGCATCATAAGAGGATGTGGCATATACTTCTTCTTTTGCAGAAAGATATCGACAAGATTACACAAATATTGTAGCAACGTCAAAGGTCAATGAATATGAAATATTGACGATAGTGTTCTGTGTGAACCTCAGTGTAGTGTTCTGTGTGAACCTCAGTGTAGTGTTCTGTGTGAACCTCAGTGTAGTGTTCTGTGTGAACCTCAGTGTAGTGTTCTGTGTGAACCTCAGTGTAGTGTTCTGTGTGAACCTCAGTGTAGTGTTCTGTGTGAACCTCAGTGTAGTGTTCTGTGTGAACCTCAGTGTAGTGTTCTGTAAACTTGTTTCTAATGAAACTATTCTTTCCTTTATCATCATCAAGTGTCATTTTAAAGTTCCAAACAGAACGTTTTACGCTGCAGGATGTAAAAATATAAATTTTTAAAAAATTGTACACGTGTAAAAATTACAAGTACTTCACATATAAATAAATAAATAAATAATTGTCACGGTATACATGGCGTCCATTTTCGTATCTTCTAGAATATCACAATGCCATAAATAAACATTGACAAGACCCATTAAAATCGAAGAAGCATTTCATATTTCAATATTCTACTATTTGATAAATTAACTGTGTAATGTAGGACATCGAATGTAAAGTAATTAAGTGAGATAATTACTGATTTTTCTTCATCCTTTAATTATGCATCTTATATCTATATTGCACAATGTCTACAGTTGTATATCTGTATTGAAACTATTTTCGTTAAGTCTAAATCTTAAGTAAATCGGTAAATATTAAGGTAAATTTTGAGAAGAATCTGATAACTATTGTTGCAGTTCGAAGAGACTTAAATGAGTCATTAATTGTTATATTTTGATACGAAGATACTCATGTGTCTTGCAATTTCTGATATTTATTTTAAATTTTTAGTATTTATATCAACATAAGGATGGTTTCGATCGAAAGTGTAATATGTCAACATTACTTCCTGCATGATTTTTATGTGCATTGATAATAATTGTGTAAGCTATTGATGTGTTTTGAATATGGGGGTATGTGACGTTATTTTCCCTTATGCACTGTGTATATATTTTCGAGTTTACGTATTTTTGTAAAATAATAACTATTTTATTTACTTTTGTCGTATGTATTATTGAAATCCAACCTGGCAGTTATGTTACTGCAACTACTATCTTGAATTTTTACAAATTTATGCCACATTTTCATCCACCAATCTAGGTCTAATCTCATAGGTCGATGTAGAAATTTGTT